>BDMV01000003.1:34888509-35396481 GCA_008326285.1 Oryza officinalis
AAGGCATCGGCCAAGTATCTTGCGACCCTGAGTAAGTCCTTGAAGCCTATTCCAGGGTCGACAGCCGATGATGCGCAGACAATAGAAGACATCGATCAAATCCGTCGCAAGGCCATTGCAGCTATCCAAAGCTTCATAAGTTGATGTAATATAGTTTTTACTTTCTTCTTGTAAAAAGATAACTTAATATACATCTCATCGGCTAAGTAGCCGAATATGATCTGAAAAAGCCTGAAAAATCCATCTAAAAATTTTTTTAAGTCCATAAATTTGAATCCATCTGATAAACTTGAAGACTTGCTGAGTATATATATGCCCCCCAAATTTTGGAAGATGAGTGTGTTAACGACGGATTTTGGTAATCGACTTGGAAAGAAAAGAGGAAACCGAAGCAGAGAGGAAGGATTGAGTTGGAGTTGGACCAGGCTTCGTATCGGACCCGGTAACCGTATCGGACTGGGGAGGTGTTGCCAGAAAGAGTGTATCGACCGATACGGATTCGATATGATTGTTGGCCGATACGGGTTGTAAGTTGACAGAGTCAGCGTGGGCTTGGTCTGGGCTCGGAATAAGCTTCAAGGAAGTTGCCAAATAGAGATAAAGCTCGGTTTTAGGCAGTTGTATCTTGTAAATTAAGTAGTTTAGATCTAATCTGTGGCTTAAGTCTGCCGCAAGGACTTGTTTGTTAGTTGTAGATAAGATCGTACCCTACAAGGGTTCTGTTGTAACCTCGGGTATAAATATCCCGATAGTTTGTACATAGAAACTCTCTCTCAATCAATCATACAATCAAACTAATCTACTTTCGGCGCATCGCCAACCCTCGCAAGAGGTTGACTTCTGACGAGTTCTTGCTTCCCAAGAGCAAGGTAAGAACTCGTACCCGACGATTTGCATCGTCGGGGCTAGCGTGTCGCTTTAGGCACGTTAAGCTCTGATGATGTGATCGTCGTTTATCGTGTGTTAGCTAATCTTGACGCGGTCTTCTGATTCTGTCTCGTCAGCAGTGTAGTTATCCTCATGAAACCCTCATCGGCTAATTTCATTAATCTGTCACACGCTTTTAGCATGGGCCGATGAGATTAGATCTCTTCAATTTGCTTATTATATGAAGTAAGCCGATACAGCTTTGCCCTATCGGCTGGGCTATAACAATGTGACATCGGCCTATCGGCCGATGGACCATTGTTTTCTGATATGGTTTACTTGTTTCTTGTTGATTGCAGATCAAATCAACTGGCACGCTCTGCGCACGACTAGGCAAGACAATTTGGACCTGCGCTGGAGTTAAGCAGATCTCCCAGGCTGCCGTGGTAACGCGGAATCCGTTTGGTTGCTGGACGGGTCGAAATTCTGCGCCAACACTACCTCACTTTCCGTGGGGCACACCCGCATCCAATAACATTTAATCAATCTAAACGCCATGTTTACATTGCTTAATAATGTCAATAATTCCCCTAGGACTCTCACCCTATGGATAGACAAGTAAGAACTAGTAGAACAACTTAAGGTCATTGGACCGATGTCATGGCATAGATTGAGTAGCCTAAACATGTGTAGTATATGAAAGATGTATAAACTATTCATAGATACATAATTGACATAGCAGTATATGAACTACGAACATAATTAAATAAAAAAGATAATTCTATTGTTGAGCTCATAGTCTTATAAGAAGAGTAAAGTACTAAAGACATACTTGAATCTCCGAGAAGACTAGAAAACCAAAAAACTATTCTAAGCATAAACTCCACTAAACTAGAGAGTAATACAAATGTAGAATAGAGAAATTGCTTCTTGAGTGTGTGTTGATAGTGAGAGCTTCTCCTTCTTTTATTACTGCTAATAACGGTTGCTTAGGTCAGTAACTCTAACTCCCACAATCGTCATTAGGAATTGATCAGGGGTGTCCATGTGGAAGGTGGAGATGAGGAGGGCCGAGCCTGGTTTGGCCAAACAAGTGCCACCGCCTATATCCACATGTTTTTTTCATAGGCTGACAAGTGGGCCCTTAGGACGGTGCATAGTGGATCAGACCCAAATATGTCGGTTTAGCCTAACTTGTGGGCCCTCCAATTCGTGTGCTCTCACGTGATTCGTCGGAAGTGTGTTTCTTTGCATGTCAACTATTATTTTCCTTAGTTTTGTAGCATATCCCTGCATCCATAGTATTTCTCCAAGGACAAGTGGAACTACATTATTTGTAACTAATATGTGTGTAAAATGTTAATTCTCTTTTATTTGTGAAGGTAATTGACAGTCAAAATTGGTACTTAACGACCGTCAACAATAACCATGGGGCTTAAAATGATAGACAAAATGCGAACAGGGGCGAAAGCCTCGCCCGCGAGCCTACAAGCATCACCTCCTCATGCCCCAGAAGCTGCAACACCCTGACCTCCACCATTAGGTGGGCTGCTCCAGAGTTCTTCATCAACGTCATCATCAACCGAATGTGCATCCACAATCTCATCTTTGGAATCAACAAGTTATGAAGTGTTGTAAACCATACAAGAGATGGCATGAATGCTAATGTTTAAAGCACCAAAGAATAGAACAATGATTACCAATGATTACCACAGTACCACCCAAAACATACAACTTGCATGTGTCAAATATTTTCCTATCTTTCTTCTTCTTCTTCTGCTTCTTCTTCTGCTTCTTTCTTTCTTTCTTTCTTTCTTTCTTTCTTTCTTTCTCTCTTTCTTTCTTTATTTCTTTCTTTCTTTCTCCGTATCTCTATCTTTGTTTGTTTGTTTCTTTTTTTCTTCCTTCTTCTTCTTCTTCTTCTTCTTCTTCTTCTTATTCTTTTATTATTCTTCTTCTTCCTCCTCCTCTCCTCCTCTTCTTCTTTTGTTGAACTTTTTTTTCACTACTTCTCTACACTTTTTCTTGTTGAACCTTTTTTTTCAACATAAACTAGGAAACATGAAAGAAAAGTGTGGGTGGACGAAAAAAAAGTGATGGTCCAAGATAACAAGAGGAACTAGCATCGTGATGGAAATGAATAACAAAACATAACAATACTACCAAAGGCTTGGTATTTTTGTAGGGATTTTTGTGGACTATAGGGCACTTCAAGAAAGGCTTGTCAGAGATTTTTGAGCGAGTGAGTGAAGCCTTCCGAAGCTTCCCCCTTCCCTCACCCAAGAATTGCATTTCCGCTTTATCTTCCCTGGTTTAGTTGGTTTGAGGGATTAATTGATTGGATGCCCAATCCACATAATCTTTTAGTCACCGCTTCTACGACGATAGGTGTAAAAGGCATGATTAGTTTCACAAATCTCACTGCACTGACCATAGAAAACTCAAGCAAAATCAACAACACATAAACATCTAATGGAATGAAAGGCTAGTATATAGATCATAAACATACTGTGTATACGAAGGCTCTAGTAACATTTGATGCGAACTCACTCACGAGGGGTGGCCCGATCTTCAGCATCGGCGTGAACTAAGCACATCCGCGAGCAATAAGAGGATAACTAGCTTTATATCTGCCAAGGTTGGAAGCAACCAGGTGGTGAGGGTGAGAGTGATCCAAAGCATCCTAGACTCCGACCCATCAAACTGAGTAATCACAGAACCACAATCTGGAACTAATCCATACAAGAGGCTCGAAAGTCAAAAGAAAAAATTAGGGGGCACCAAAGGAGACTTCTCACATATCCAAAAAAACTCACAAGAACAAAGGGGGTAAGATACTATGCAGTCTTCAACAATGTCTCATACATGAGGTTTTCAATCGAACAAAAGTTTTACAATGGATGAAGTAGAGGGGTATCTACATCTCTATATAGTTACAACCCACTAAGCCACCTTTCTTGGCGCAACGATGATGTCATCTTATGTAAACGTTAGCAATACAAGAGTAGAGCATCAAGGCAGTATAAAATTATCATCAAAATTCAAGTTAAGTTGAGCAAAGGATGAGTTCACAGTATATTAAAATGATCAAAGCTTTCGGTTCCGGTCTCAACCAATATGTCTGGCAGATAAAACACTAGCCATGAACTTGTAGCTCAAATAAATAATATGTATCTGAATTAAAAGGTGATAAGCAAGGTATAATATCACCAACTAGGTAAACTAAGCACACAAACAGATCAAGCAGTAATGAGCTTAAGCACAATATGAGTCAAGGCAAGAACGGACAAACCAAGAGAGGAGACGCATGATTTGTTTCGTGAAGTTCTGATCCACCAATCCTACGTCTTAGTTGAGGGGCCACAAAGGTAAGGTTTCTTTTAACCCTTTTCCTCACGATGTAGCACTAATACACTCCTCGGTTTCACTTTTGATTTATTCTCTTGCGGAGGGGAAATTGAAGCCTTCACAAACACTTCGTGGCACACCACAACCTTGGGTGCTCACAAGCGACGCATAGCCGTCTAGGAGACCATGCTTTCCAAGATAAACAAGCACAATCGAAGATTTGCTTGTAATAAACTCAAGTGCTTAAACTATGAAGTGAAGCTCACTAGCTCTCAACTTCTCAATCTCTCCTCTTCTCAAATCCCTCTCACAAAGAGTTACCACCAACGTAGGAGAATGAGGAAGGCTATTTAGCTTTAGATATGTCTTAAGTTCTTCCCAAAAATAGCAGCAACTCAAGGAGGGGGTGGAGGGGTTTAAATACCCGAGCCCCTTAGAACTAGCCATTATGCACATATTCGATACTCAGAGATTTACATCGAAATATTCAATCTATTCAAGCCACACCCCAACAGTCACAACCAAAAGCTCTTAAACCTAGGATTTTACACATATCGGATATTCCAATATGAAACTTTGGATATTCCAACACTTAAATGGGAATTTATGACCTTCATTAGAACTCCCAATGTCACCCACCAAATGGCCCTAACTAATTATCCGGAAGTCCATTTTTGATTATTTTGGACTCTATGGAAAGCACACTTAGAGGGCTACCCACCTAAACTAAAATGAGGTCTAAAACCACTCAAAGGATAGGTTATGTCTTGGGTTTATCTCAAGGTAGCACTTGGATAGGTCGCTTAGAGCACCGAGACATATGCAAATACATTGACGTAGACATTGCATCCCTCTTAACAGTATTCCATTTCTATACTCAAATGCAAATAGAAGAGAATTATACCAATAAGAATACCTTAATGCCATCTTCTATATATGTCTTGAGGGATGTCAATGCTAAAACCATTTCACTTTATATTCTTCAAATGATGGATGCGGTTACTTGTAGCTTCAAATGGCCTCGCACGGTCCATCACGACAAAGCCTTGACTCACCCTTTACCACCATATTTGGTCCTTCAGTGCTAAACACCTTGGTTGCCCTTCACCACCGCATGGTCCACTATGGCCGAGCATTGCTTGCCATTCATTGTCTTGCCATAGTAGCCCCTTTGTACCCTACATATTCGATATCTTCACTTTGTCATCCTTTATATCTTTAGGTGTCATGATCTTACTTGAGCATCAACACCTTTTTCAATTGTTGGGACCTATTTCTCTCATTCAACTTAGTGAAATTATTAGTCCCAATGGTCCGGTTGTCAACATCCACTTGTTTCCAATCAATCGCATATATAAAAAGCTATGAATAAATCAATGAGTATTAATCAACACCCCTAGTGGTATATACTCAAATATATCAAATGTAAAGGTCCCAATTAAGTGTAAGTGAATAACCTGGATCAAATTCATTCATAAATAAGATATAGGATTTGCTCTAATTAAATGTATGCATATAAAATAATTTGTGTGAAGCAAGAGTATTCATAAATAGAGATGAAACATTGGGACTTTATTGTCACGCTAGAAAATTTAGCCAATATTTAGGCTATTTTGTATTAAATCTCTTTTCATGAATCAAGTCAGGGTACACAAAATGATAAATTAATACACAAACCCAAACATAAATAAAATGTAAATACTTACAGAAGAGGTACCTAGTCCTCACATTGAAAAAAAATTAGCAGCTGAAAGATGATTCTAGCGTGGCTTCAGCTTCACTCTGCATTGGGGTATAAACCTTGGTCCTCTAACTCCGTCTTTAACACTGAGACACTTAACTTCTAAAAGAGGGGAAATATATCAAGGTTGAGTACCAATCACTGTACTTTGCAAGTCACACCGATGATGTATTATAGCAAAGGGAGGTTTTGGATCTTTTGCAAAAAGGCAGTTGTGTATGTTTGTAGTTTAAAACAAACATTTGATTAATTAAGGCAAAATTAATCTCCACTGAACTACGTTGAACAGGCCCAACCAACAACCTAAACTACACCATTTCAGTATGTCAAGTTAATTAAGGAGTGAGACTAATCATAGTGAAGCGGTCGATCGCTCATAACCGTAAGCATATCTATTCGACTAGTTTTACTCTGGCTAGAGGTGTATAGTTGTACCCACAAGACACAATGCCCCATCATGTCACCATGCTAGGCCTGACATGTCACCATGCGAGTGATTGTGACAAGACCCTTCGCATAAGTCACCCCCAGCCATTCACATCACACTGCAGGTTTTGCCGCTACCCCTAGGGCCACTGAGGGATGGCAGTGGCAGAGGCAGAGGCCGCCCCTATCTATTCGACTTGACGAAGCCTGACAACTTGGAGGCAAGGAGGTGGAATCCATGGCATTGAACTCGGGCCAGCGCGTCTGGCGGTAGCACCAGCAACAAAAATGGAAAGAAGAGGAAACGCAAGGTTGCAGCCATGGTTGCCACTGGTTTCCGATCCGTGGCTCCTCGGTCCGTCAATGGAGGGCATCAAGAGAATCCTAGCAGACTTCGGCGTGCGGCCGTAGGGCAAGGTAGTGCCCATGGCCACCTCCAGCTCCCCCGCTGTCAACGCCCCTTCCTACAACAGGTCACCAAATTGGAGCTTGGCCTCAACCGGGGGACCACACTGAAGATGTCATCATCGTCATACACCATGGCCACCAACGCAGCCTCTTGGACTTTGCCACTGCCACTTCTAGATGTCATCATCGTCGTACACCGTGGCCACCAACATAGCCTTCGCCCTTGTCACCGTTGTTGCCACTGAGAAGGAGTTAGTGGGAGCGCATCGAGGTTGCCTGCATTTCCCTCGTCGGATCTAGATGTCGACCTCACCTCTTGCATGCTCATATTGAGCTAGGGTCACCGCCCCAAAGAGGGGCTTAGCGGCTGGTGCTACCGCTTTGGAGTGGAGCTCGACGGCTAGTGCTACTGCTTAGGAGAGGAGCTCGCCGTACGTGGTTACCGGTGTAGCCATGGCCCTCATCAATGTCATTGACGAGGAGAAGGAAGTGAGATGTCTTCGAGGTTGTTGGCTTTGCCCCCTCTAGATTTAGACGCCAATCTTGCCCATGACAAGCTCAGGGCAGGGCTTAGGTGAGGACGACAACCTCATCGGGAAAAGAAGAGAGATGGTATGGACGACGACCTCGACATGAAAAGAAAGAAATAGGGAGGGTGTGGGTTGTAACATCTTGTTTGTGTTACTAAAAAAGGTTGTAACACTTTTTTGGCATGTCAAACACTAGTTATGTGCTACTAGAGACTCCTGAAGTAACATGACCTATGAGAACACTAATGGTTGTGTTACTGAAAACCACAATAACATGTTTTTAGATATATATAGTAGTACATGGTTATGTTACTACAACCCATTCCTAGTGTACAGACCCTTAAGGCTTAAGGTGAAGTCTTGGATTCCCTTTCACGATGGTAAAGTTCACAACTCTCTCTATATACTAGTATTTGAAACATGAAATAAGGGATGTTTTGTTCCTGGCTATACTTTGCCATGTTGTACTTTTGACTGTCATAGTTTGTTAGATATGTATTTGGTACACTGTCACTGTCATAGTTTGTTAGATATGTATTTGGTACACTGTCACAGTTGTGGCTTGCCACATTTTTTCAATAACATGTCCCTATGTCATAGACTCAACTTTCTTGCCAACTTTGTCACATTTTGTTGCTAACAATTTGTTTGCCACACTTTTGTGGTTGCTACAACTTACCTAATCTTATTTCTGGCAAGGTGTGACCAGTAACCAAACACACCCAATTTCTCAGCAGACAGAGCAATGAAAGCAATGAAAAGCGTAGGCGAAGAAGGGGAACTGTAGAAGTCCAACAAACACGGGGGCCACATCTTAATGAATTGAAGCAGATGCAGATGGAGCACCAAGAGCCCTAGAGATTAATTTGTGGCAGAGGGGAGTTCGATCGTATCCAGGGGAATCAATGATGCCAATCAATATCTAGCGTGCCAGGCCCAGCACAACTGAACACCACACACCCCCTGTGCCAGGCGAGGCGGGAGGGACACGCATGCTTTCCCCTGCACTCCGGCCGGCCGGAGCTCCGCCGGGCCACCATCCACAAGTAGTTATTGCAACCCCCCACCGACGCCATTATAATGGCCGCAGCTGCAGCAGACCACAGCATGCATATGCATGCGCTTTGGCTTTGCACATATCACGGTGAGTAGTAGTAGTATGCATGCAGGGAAAAGGCTAGGCTTGTGCTGCTCGATTGATGATCGATCGATCTCTGCGTGCATATGCATGGATGGAGGAGAGATGGACGGACCGGACCGGACCGGGAGTCCGGGACCCAACCACCGGCCGGCATGGCACCATGCATTCATGCATGCAGCAATTAAGCCAACCACCTCTCTTTATCTTCTTCATCATGGATGCACGGCCGGCACCCAATTCAATTCTGTCGTAGCCAGGCAGGCATGCCCACCTAGCTAGCATAGCAGCTCATCCTCTCTTGCATTACCATTGCTCCCCTAATAAAGTTTTCATTTCATACTAGTCACGCTTCGGCCATTTTAGTTTTCAGCATAAAAGACTTATATTCCTCATTTACCTGTTCGAGAGTTCTATAAAGAGCTGATAAAGATAAAACTTTTCGTGGTACGTTTTTCAAACTCTCAAATAGTACGTTTCGTGCGAAAATTTTTAATATGAAAGTTACTCTAAAATGTCAGATTAATCCATTTTTCAAGTTTGTAATAATTAAAACTCAATTAATCGCACGTTAATGTCACCTCGTTTTACACGAAACACTTTATCTTTATCTTTATCTTCATCTTCAGGAGATTTAAACAGGGTTATAAAAAAAGATTAAATGAGAAGCGAAATTGATGGGGTCTTTATTGTGTCACATAATGTGGCTCATCGATCATTATTTGAGAGAGCTTGCTGCTTTCATCTATTAAGATATAAGTAGGAACCTAGCTAGCGGTACACAATTCCTACGCGCATTGCATCTACAACTAAAGTTTTGATCACATTCAAACTTCTACCACTCTTGTTTTATTAATAAATTTTCAAATATTTTAAAAATACTTCATTATCCTATTTTTTCACACTTATATTTTTAAAGGTACTTATATTTTCAATTTTTTTCGTAGGCGACCTACTCGTAGTCGCAATATTAATTTGTACCGATATACACATCAGTAAACAAGGCTGCTGATCATTCGAGTTCAATCAATCATACACATTCGTACAAATGCACACACATCATACCCATACATATATAAATGTTACTCCGTCCTTGAAAACAGTATATGTTTAGAATTTAAAATTTATCCTAAAAAAATTTATTTACAGATGTGTACCTTACTCGATCGCTCGTTCCAGATATCGATAAATTTGTTCCACAAAGAATTTATCTTGGCATTTTGGAGCAATTAATGAGGGACACCTAAGTCATTTCTCCCAAGTGCTATTCCCTCCATCCAAAATTTCAGGACTATTTCTTTTATCATCAAGACAAAAAAAATTGACTCATCATACATATAATAAAGATAGCATGCATATGACCAATTAGTATTAAAATGATTGCTTGGTTCTGATCAATAATTTAATCTAGTATTGCAAAACGACAAGAAAAACTCTTCATTTAAGTCTTAGATGCATAAAGACTATAAATATATCCATCTCATTTGAAAAAATAGAAAATAAGATATGCTTAAGACTTTTGAATGGAGCGAGTACTAATTTATCTAAGAACCTGTAGAAATAAACTCTTTATGAGACTTTGGGGGTATATAATTATGCTCCACTTTGTGTATTGTGTATTCATTCATGCATCCAGTTGTTTTAATTTACACACTTATATATGTGCTTCCCAGCAAAAGAGGACACTATTAAATATATAATAGTGTCATGGAGAAACCATGCATGGCAATAGTTTGCATGATATATAATGCTAATATATATAAACTGTATAGAATAGCATGTCGGGGAACTCTACTTGACAAGAATTTAGAATTAACTATTTTTGTGACAAACTGCATAGCACAATATAATTTGCTCTCAAAAAGCAGCACTCAACACGTTAATTTGTTTAAAGTAGAACCATAACAATAGTAGCTTTTATCCGTCACCATTGCGGTCTTAAAATAGTAGTAGCTTTTATTTATTTGACACTTGTCTTAATTTGACCGGTTTCCATCTGAAACTTCTCCTGCTCCCAGCTGACCCGGAATAGGACGACTAGCATATACTCTTTGCCGGCCCGTTCTGGAACTTGGAGAGAAAAATGTTTTGGAACAAAATGATCATGATGAATCTCCGGCAGCCGGGGGGAAGGAGAGAAAAGGTAGCAGCAGGCATCAACGGCACCAACCGAGGTTTCTGTAGCACTCCCAAACAACATCTCCCTCGATTGCATCCTGCCCTTCCTTTTCTGCCCCCTTTTGGGGGCCAAGTGAAAAAAAAGGTCGCATCACGGTGGCATAGAATAAGCTAGTCCCCGACCCCCTCTTCCCTCTTGCCCCGCCCATATAATCCCCAAACATCGCTTTGTCTGGGAGAAGGTAGTAGCTAGCTATAGCTCTAGCCATCACCAACATTACATACGTTACTATACCTATCCACCACCTACACATTGTGTCCTCTCTCTCTCTCTCTCTCTCTCTCCCTCTCCGATCTGTCTCTGATGTTTATGCACATATACAAGTTAATTTCTGTGGATCTAGCAATCCCGGCTTGTTTGTTTTGTTGCTTTTGTTTGATGATAGCTAGATATCGAGAGGGATCTATGAGCTAGCTTCTGCATGGGGCGAGATGACCAGGAAGCTTGGAAGAGGAAGAAAGTAAGGCTTGTTGTGGTCTTTTTGCTTGGATAACAGAGGTATTGGCGTGCCTCAA
Organism: Oryza officinalis; assembly: GCA_008326285.1. NCBI lineage: Eukaryota > Viridiplantae > Streptophyta > Magnoliopsida > Poales > Poaceae > Oryza > Oryza officinalis. The sequence continues at coordinate 34,899,662 of BDMV01000003.1, forward strand.
TCCGAAGGCATGGCTGATTACAGGCACCTCGACCGATCTAGCGCATGCAGCCATGTTTCTTGGATTGAGCCGCGTCAATATCTCTCCTTGCTTCCTTACTTCATGTACTGTCATGCTCATGCATGTCCCCTCTCCGATCTTCTTTCCTCGTGGAGTTCGTCAGTTCAGTTCCCAAATTAAAGGTGTGTTTTGATAATTAGATTGCTACTTAATTGCGGTTCATGAGTGACACAGACTAGCTGCTGTAGAAATATTGTATTGTCCCTGATGCTCACAATTAAATCTGCAATTTTATCCATGCTCGAGTGTTTTTATAGGTTTGCGGACGGAAGTTGAATATATATAGCTACAACTTTATGTATATTTATTTATCTTGCGATCCTGAGTCTTCTGACATTTTCCATCCAAGTTGTAGGTCTGATGGCATTTCAAGATGTAGTTTCTGGTTAGCTTACTGACATCTCTACAGGTATTCATTAGGAACTACTACCTACTGCAAGGAGCATTTGTTTAAATCTATAAATTTGTGCTGGTTGCATCCTCAACAATTAGTTACACTGATCTCTCTCTGAACCAAGTACTTCCTCAACCAGAAAATATATGAAGTTTGATATTTTTTTCAAGGTCCAATGCATGACTTAAATCATAATTTTATATTAGATAAATATTATAAAATCTAATAAGTTTATGAGATTAAAAAAAGTACTTTTAAAGTTATTGGTGACGGTCAAAGTTTGACAAGATCTTATTAGAAATGTTAAATTAATATTTATGACCGGAGGGAGCCTGTATCTATCTTATGTGTTTTGGGATACTTTTATTATATTTCTTCTGCATAACAAAACAAAAACAAAATATTCTTTGAGCTATTTTCATTCTAATCCCCCCCAACCCCCAATCTGAGTCTGGTGTGTGCTCCTAAAAAATTGTTCCCTCTTATGAGAAGTAATACAACAGTATTTCAAAATTAAAACAACGTATGTCATCTAAAGAAAAATAGAGGGATTATATATACGGTTATGCTTTTAACTTCACACAAGTAAATTATAACTATACTAGTTAGGCACTTCGTAGTAGCTCACACATTGGACGGGAAGATCTTGGATGAATTGTATTGTTATGGCTGTAGATTTGCATTTAACATCGTGGGCCATATTAAAAACCCAACTGTTCTGCATGTTGGGTAATTTAGAGCTCATCTATTATAAGCTATGGGCTTAATTATGACAAGTTAACATATATTAATTATAAATTTAGAAATTATTAAATCATAAAAAATCTGTAACTGAGAGTCCACACTGAAGTACAAGAAAATAATTATTAATTCTTAATTTCATTAAATTATTAAAACAAGAAAAATGATGTAATTGAGACCCCAAACCGAATACAACTCCATATTATTAACGGTTTTTTATTAAATAATGCCAAATCTATAATTGAGTCTCCAAACACGAAACAATTCAATTTTTATTAATTCCGAATTTTAGACTCCTCGAAGTCCTTATAGATCAAAAGAGCTGCTCGTTAGCTGCCGTCGTTGATAATTCATGTTTTATTTGCGTTTTCTCTCTTTTCTATATATTTTAGGCTGCGTTCGCTAGCCATGAGTTGGGAACGCGCACAGTCTACATGAAAAACGGAACGATCCATTAGCACGTGATTAATTAAGTATTAGCTTTTTTTTTTGAAAAATGGATTAATTTGATTTTCTTAAGCAACTTTTGTATAGAAACTTTTTGCAAAAGAAAAACACCGTTTAGTAGTTTGAAAAGCGTGCGCGTGGGAAAAAGTAGTGCGTGCTCGCGCTAGGAACTTATAGTGCCCACGCGCTAGGAACTTATAGTGCCGAACACAGCCTTAGTATGCTCTGTGGAGAACTCTTTATAGGGAAACAAGATCGACACTTGAATAAAGAGATATAGATAGAGATAGTAAGTTTTCCGTTCTTTTAGGTTGGTGGAAGGATTGCTATTTTTTTTACAACTCGCTGAAAAGACCAAAATCGAAATGAATGGACATCAGGATATATATTTTGGCTTGGTAGTGGTACGAGTTATCTCTTGGTGTAACAAGAAGCAGTCCTCTGCTTCTTGAATAGCTTTGTCCCAAGCTCCCTCCTCTTTCTAGTAACCTTACCAAATCTATGAGTTGACTTGTACATGCTTCTTGACTTATCCATGAGACTATACCCACGGAGGAAATTTATAGAGTATGAGGATCGTTGGAACCAGGGTATACGCAAGATTGAGGTAAAAGAAACGGGAGACATGAATTTTTATACAAATTCGGGCTCTTTAACTGACAGGTAATAACCCTACTCCTGTTGAAAGAAGTCGGTGTTGCCTTTATATATCAGTATCACACGAGTACAATATTGGGGATGATCCAATCTAGTTAACGTCGGCTGGGCGGTATGAAGCTCTCACACATAGTCGACGGCTAGAGTAGTCTTCTTACTCGAATATGAACTCGACGAGATTAGAGGTAGCTCTAGATCCCTCATGTTGGCCTTTGTGGCTCTAGATTGAGCATGTCTAGGCTTGTATTCTAATTTAGCATGTGTTGGCCTCTCCCCTCTTCTCTTAGAGGGTCTTGTATTTATACTCTTGGATGTCCCCTTGTCCAAGTAGAACTAGAAAGACAAGTATAGATACGATCTGAGTAGTACTTGTAGTGTCCTAGTAGAACTCTGCTTCTCCTTTCTTATCCGGAACACCTTCTATTACAGAAAGATAATTTCCTTCTTTATTCATCGTATTTCTTCAACCAAAGAATATCTTCTCGTATACTATTAGGTATATGGTATTTTTGTGTATCACGAACGCATATATAGGAGGTATGCCTTATCCTTGATACTGACAGTAGCCCCCGACCTCAATGCAAATGCTTGAACTAGCGTTCTTGACCGTATACCCCAAAGATCCATCATTGTCAAAATCACTTAGCCATTTGCGAAATACTGAGTAGGCATAAAATTATCGACAAGTCATCTTTCCTGACCATGATATAGAACGTGACTATTGTTTGAATTTAGATTGAGGTCAGAAAATATGTGACCATGCTATAATGTTCTTGATTAAATATCCTGTACATAACCCTTATTGAACTCACCCAACCGTTCTCGGACGCGACAAGGTTCTTCTCTTCTCCTAGGCCGAGAACTCAACTTGAACTTGAATTCACTAATCCGGCATCCATCTAGTTTGAAATAAATTTCGACTACTCTGTGCCCTGGAACTAGTATATGTTTGTTAGTTGAGTACAAAAATTATTGGTTTCAACTTTTTTGAGTCAAGACAAAACGTCGACTATTATAAAGCCTCCAGCTAGTGTCTGTTACTCAAAAAGATCAATTGCTCTGATATTTGATTTTTGTTGATTAATGCATGAGGATAGTAGGATCGCTACACACACTAGTCGAGCGAGGACCAAGTGTATAATCGTATCCAAACTACTCATAGAGGTCATGGGAGGATCGCTACCACGCTGGTCGAGTACCAATTGTGTAGTCGTACTTAACCACTCACAAAGATAGTGGAAGGATCGCTAGAACGTTGGTCTAGGACCAGGTATATAGTCGTACTCGATCACTTGCAAAAGTGGTGGGAGGATTGCTAGAACGGCTAGCCGAGGACCAAGTGTAGTTGTACCTCAACCACTCGCAGAGGTGGTTGGAGGATCGCTACAATGCTGGTCGAGGACTAGGTGTGTAGTCATACTCGACCACTCGCAGAGATGGTGAGAGGATTGCTACAACAGCTGGCCGAGGACTAGATGTAGTTGTAACTCAACCACTCACAAAGGTGGTGGGAGGATTGCTACAATGGCTAGCTAAGGACCAGGTATAGTCGTACCTCAACCACTCATAGAGGTGGTAGGAGCATCGCTACAACGACTGGCCGAGGACTAGGTATAGTCGTACCTCAACCACTCATAGAGGTGGTAGGAGGACTGTTACAATGCTGGCCGAGAACTAGGTGTAGTCGTATCTCAACCACTTTTAGGGGTGCTTGAGTTGGTTATTACATATGCATCTCATGTGGCCAACATGACTTCTCAAACCCAACTTATAAGTATATCAGATGTCCGTTCACAATCATGCCGAGTGATCAGGTGTCAGGACATCAGAAAATTATACGATCCGGTGTCATTTGTGACCACCACATGATATTGACTGAGTGGGATCCATACACGCAAAAATAGCCACTCCGTCACAATGTGTCCATGATCACAATTTAGCACCATTCGATATAAAATTCACAATACTGAATAATAAGCAAAAGAGATATTGTTGGGACTCAGCGTGCTAGTCAACTTCAGTCTGAGATATGCCCGTCAAACCACACGAAGGTGATGACCAGATGTGTTACACATCCCAGGAGACTTGACTTAGTTTGCTAAAGCTTTACAACATCTCAATTGCTTAGAATTCATATTCGTGTTGGACTAGTTCTCAGGATGAGAACTAATCCCACACTTTCATCTCAAGCATTGGCATACAAATAAAAGGGCATATAGGTAATAAAACTTCAGATTACAAGTAACTAAAAATACATAGGCCGACTAGCCAAATATTTAGGAATTCATGGAAGCTTGACTACCCAACCCACAAGCAAGCCGACTAGGGGTAGGCCCCTAATGAATCATCTTGAAGAAGCAACATAACCTGCAACACTCAGCTAAACCTACAACAAAATATAAAATAACAAAAATATACAACAAGCAAGGGTCAGTACAACAAGTTAATGTACTGGTACTGGCAAGGCCACAATCAAACCTAAATACATGCAAGCTCTAAGCAAAAGATGGCTATGTGTGGTCTCATATTTTCAGCATAAAAGCAAGTTTTAGTTCACAAATAGTTTGCGACGGAGTTTTTGTAAATAATTTGAAGAACATGTACATAATCTAAAACATTGTGATCAGCGTAAATAATTTCAACAACATAATTATCAATTCCATGCTTGCACCATTCTTCCATGGTAGCAAGTCATCATTATCAACATCATAGTCATCATAAATCATACATCCCCAATCCCATATCCATTTTTAAACATATTTAAAAACATAAAACTATAATTATGACACACACACTATGTCGCTCATGACCATGAGCATAGCTAATCAATTAGTTTTAGACTATGCAGAGTTTGTACAGCATTAATCACATGATGTGAATCGCTCTAGTTTGTCCTGTATCCATCGATACCACCACACTTTATATGTTGAATGTGGTCTAGAGGTCACAACGTAGCCTTTACATTACCTAATGTCTAGCCTTGCATTAGCGACGACAAGTGTAACTCCACCCTAGGAATGACCTAGAGCCGTTAGATGGCGGGCCCATGCCTTCAACCTAATGCCGTGGTAGTGAACACTTTCGTTCCCCCACGAGGCATTTTATCGTTGAATTGGACAGACTTAGATGTCTGAACTACCCCTATAAAAAGCGGGTAAATAGGTAGTTCCTATGAATCATCACTCAGACTAATTCATTCTACTTTGACCTACCAAAATATAAAGCTAGACATTAAATAACTTAATTAGCGAATGCCACCCCATAAATAGCACATGTGGATGTACTGTAAACAATAATGGCTGACATAGAGTTCGGTCCTTAATCTACTCAGGCAAACACTCTCCCTATCAGTGCACAACTACCACCATATGTGCACCACTTGCCGCCCATGTCTAAAATTCACATTTTTGATCATTTTAGTTCACAAATAAATAGAGAATCAACTCTGTTCAGAAGTTGTAAAATTCCCATTTCAACATATATAATATGGCCACAATGATATTTAGATTATTACTAAGCATGGCCAAGCATATGAGGCATATTAAGCATAGATAAGCCCATTTGAGCACATAGCATGTACTCTAAACCATCCTATGGTTACAACCAGGGATGAATGCAAGTTTCATTGGAGGAAAATGCAGCAATTAAGTCATATCTACCATTTTACCATATTGACATAAAGTTTTATAAAGTTTTAGATAAATAAACACATGTAAGGTTATAAACAATACATTTTGCACAAAATCATAGGATTCAATGTGTTCAAAAGGAAAGACACTTGCCTCAATGGTAGATGTCCCTAATATGAATAGCAAAATCAATTCTACTCCTTTACCGTCAACGAATTCGCAATCTATATAATCATAACGTACAAACCGAATAAACATCTAAATAATGCAAAAAAAAATCCAAATTTCTCTAAATGCCTGAATTGTTCACAGTAGGTTGGTACTGAACTAATATGAATTTATCTGAAATGATTTCTATTTTATCACTTGTATTTTGGTAGATATGAATTTTACAAGTTTTATACTAGACATAGGGGAATTATGCTCTAATTAATTTATGTTCAGTTTCTTTTGAGTATTTGGTGATGGAAGTGAAGAGAATTCTTTACTAAGTTCAACAAGATTGGTGTCACAATGTTTAGAGTTAGTATGAATTTATTATGAATTTTACAATTTATGTCAAATATTGTACTCCTTATTAGCTATACCAAATTTTAGAAATGATTCGTACTGTTTGTTCATAATTTAATTCACAGTGATTAAGTCCATCAGATATAAAATCTAAAAATTCTCGAATTATTTCATTTGGAGTTAGAATAAATTTCATATGGATTTTAGAAGTTTCTATACCATTTTTATTCATTAACTAATTATACAAAATTTGAGATGTTTTGAGTACTCAATGTGCCAACTTTTAGCTTTCAGTAATAAAGAGGATATTTTCATTAGCCCAAAAAAACTGAGTTCATAATTTCTGGATTTACATTGAATTTCATATACATTTTACAATTTGCAATGCAAATTAAACTAATTATTTCTATACAAAATTTTATGAGGATTTTCTTGTACTGTAAGTGTATATTTTTATTTTACAACATGAAAGAGCATAATTTTGGGAATCTACAGATATTGAGTTCATCTAAAGAGGAGCTAAAATGAATTCACAATAGATTTTACAAGTTAACATACTTTTCAGCTCAATAGAAAACTTTTTAATCATTCCTTTTTATTTGACAGATTTCAAACTGGCTATTTTTCATGAAAGGCCCTGGGTTTTATGGAAACCAACCCGCAGTCCTGTGACTGTTCTATGTGTGAGGTATGTTTACTGATAGAACCCTAAAGTTCATCTAATTTGCAGAGGAAGTCCCTGTGCCATTCCCAGAGCAGGGCAGCATGGCCGATGGCCACGTTTGGCCTCGGCAACGGCGAACGGTAGGGAATCGAGCTACGCAACGAAAAGAATAAATGTATAGAGTCCTCTGCAAACCCGACGGTGGTCGAATCACGGCCGATGGTGACCGGATTTGATAGCAGCGACGGCGCAAACAGCGGCCATGCTTGGGTGTTGGTGCATGTGGAGCTAGAACTTCAGTGGGACTAGATGAATGCATGCATGTGCCTCTATGGGGTCCTAGGAGACTTACCGAACAGCTATAGATGGGTGGCGAGGCTTGGCCGTTAGTGGTGGTGTGCAGGCCGGCTTGGCGGCAACGGGGAGCTTCGAAAGGATGGCGGTGGCATGAACGAACTAACAGCCTGCCAATACGAGCCATGCATGAGGTTGGTGAGGTCTTAGGGAGGCCGTATGTGCAAGGAATCGGACCCTAACTTACCGAGGAAGGAGGAATCGGTAATGGTGCTCGGCAACCGGAATTGGTGAAGATAAAGCCGATCTCCCTCCTTGGTTCACCAATCTCGGAGGTTCTTGTGGAGGGGGGGTTTGTCCATGGTAACGAGGAGAAGCTAGTGGCGCGACGGCTTGGCCAGTCATGCTCCACGGTGGACGGAGCGCCGAGGTTGCCGTGGTGATGATGCTCGGAGCGCTCTCCTGGCAATGGCGAGGTTGCGTTCCCGATGATTGGCTGCATGGATTGACACAAGATTAAGTGGAATGGAATCGACATTGAAAGAAGATTAAGGAACGTGGAAGAAGCGAAGACGACCGCGGCTCTCCGATGATTTTGCCGATCGTCTTCTTGGCGGCCAGTGATGAAGAAGAGGAGAAAAAAGAAGCTCAGGGCCTCTCTTCTTCATTTTCTTTGGCTATGGAGTGGAGAGGGAGTGAGAGTGATGCAATTGAGAGAGTTTTTGGATGAAAAGGTGGCCGGCTACCTTGGGCTTGCTGGTGAGGATGGTGGCCGGCGTTCTAGCGCATGTCCGATACATGGCGCGCGTTTCTGGGGTGGAGAGTGAGGTGTCAAGGTTGTGTGGCCGACATGTGAGTCCCACAATGCCTTGGGCCCCTCTGGCAGAGAGGAATGGGAGAGGTAGAGAACTTATTGAAAATCCTCTTTGAACAGCACTGTTTACTCATCTTTGTCGCTTGATTTCGACCTCAAGCAGTGAGATTAAACTATGGCCAACTCATATGTGGTAGAGAGAGGTTTGGTCTCCATATTATAAAAGGTTTCATTCCTAATTGAATTATGGTTAAATTTTGAGAGAGTGTTAAAGTAGGCTAAGTGAAATCTGTAAATTCCACATTTTTATGCTTTAGGTGATTTATTTGGGGTAGAAAAATGTGTGATCAAATTAAGCCAAAATTACAATGAATTGTACTTGTTGGATAGTATCTTTGTGAATTTTCCCATGATTTAATGTTGCACCATTTATTTTTAGAAATTCAACAAGCCTATCATTATATATGTGTTCCTATTATAGGAATGCAACTAAGTGTCTATAAAAACTGTATTTAGATTATCCTTGACCTAAGGTGATGTTAATATGTTGGATTTTCATGCCACTATATCTCATAAGATATTTATATGTATTTATTTGGATTAGGTTAGGTGAAGCTTTATATGACAATTAAAGGAAAATTATAATGTATATGAGTTAATGTGTTTATTGAATTCTGTGATCATGGCATGTTTTTAGATGTTTGACCAAAATTAGTTCTATGGACTTGGACTTAGGTCATATCGTAACATTTTAAATTGTATGAGTTTTAGGTAATGATTTTCAATAGTTAACATTAGCCCCTTTTAATTTAATAAGTTGCCTAAATTTTAATTAATATTCAAGAGACCTATTATGCAATGCTAATTAAAACCGAAAACTATAAAGGACTCAAGTCACCACAAATGCATTATGTATATGCATGCCTACATTATGTTTTAGTTTTTATTATGAATTAGCAAAGGAGAAAGGTTTAATTTGTTTGCAAATTTTTCCTTTGTGCACAAGTTAGACTAGTCTCATCTAGGTCTTAGATGGAATTTTTCTGGATTTCATTTTAGGAAAATCATTTTCAACAAATTTGTAGATGAAAAATTTAAAATTCAAATTTTTGGTATGTTATAGTGTCATCCGACCAGAGGAGTGAAATGTATTCGTTGATTGCATCTGCATGAGTGGCTCCTCGCCAACAGATACATGGACTTCCCGAGTCTGGCTGTTCCTGACAGCCACAAGACAAGCATATGAAAGGAATCCCTTACACCAACAGCAGTTCACAAAGTAGTAGTCATACTAAACTACGCTAACGAATCACCTCACATCCACGGCATGGTTGTTCGAACAGTTTGTTAACCTCTGCAGAGGGGGTACACTTTACCCACATGACGTTACTAGCCCGGGTCGCCCAGCTCGTGCAGAACAGCTGCGTCTAGTGACTTTTAGGCTTTCACGACAAGGCATTTCGAAAGCCGACTCAGGGTCACCTTATGCCAACGAGAGGGGTCGCACGGACAAACACCAGGTTAGGTCCCAAAAAATGATGTGCTAGGAAGCCCAAGGGTCGTCCCCGACATCACCCCGGTGAATCCACTTGTTCCTTGGTATCAAGATTTCCCTAGAATAGCTAATTACTCAGCTAGGGGTGTCCTAGTTCACCCATGTGGTCACACTTGTTATGTTTGGATGAAATTCTGAAGGAATCAATCATTAAGGGTGAAATGGGAAAACCGTACTACCAGTGCGTTTCCCGCACCGCGCGTTTTGAAAACTCATTTTATTTTCAAGGCACCGACTCAGGTGTTGGGTTTTTCAAGGATTTTGTAAACTAGAGTTTTACCCAGATGATCATTTTAAATTTGAGAAGGTCCTTCGGTGGTCGCACCCGAGGGCACGGTTACCGAGGCCTAACATATCAGACGACAAGGAATTTACGGGTAATTCAATTATCAAGGAAGTTAAAATGCAGCAATTATAGGTAAGGCATGCTGGCTATATTGCAAACCTCGGCCAACATTTCAAATGTAACCTAGAGATACATATTTTGAGAAATGAATTATTTAATTTTAAATTATGGGCTCAATTGATCAAAGGTGACTTGCCTTCCTTGAGATCTTCATCTTCTTCCTTGTGCTCCGTGCATTGGGACTCCTCAAGCTCCGAAGCTACACGCCAAATAAGACCACTCAACAAAACAACCAAAGAAAAGATCCTATTAAAGACTACTAAGTATGCCATTGGATAGATCTCGATTTTTGAGGAATTTTGAAAGTTGAACAGAGTCAATCAGACGAACGGTTGAGAAAACATGAATTTTCTAAGATTAAATGATTTTCTGTCTAAAGGGAAAAGGATTAAAGAAATCCCTAGAAAAAGAAAAAAGGGAGGAGCGATGCGATTTAGACTTCTCGGCCGGGTGCGAGGCATGGCCCATAACGAGGCACGGGCCCGACCAAGCGAAGCGGGCCGACGCGCGGGTGAAGGCGGCCCACAACCGAGCGGTCGTACGAGCCAGGTTGCGCAGGATGGTGTGCGAGGCGCGGCCCACGCAGTTGAAGCAACTGTGGGAAGAGGAGGCCGAACGAGTTGACGCATGGGGCGCGGCCCAGCGCTGGCGTGCGTGAGGCAGGCCGATGGATGGCGGTCCACTGTGCGGTGTCCCGAGCGGGGCCCACCTATCGGCGGCACGGTCACATGAGACATGGTGTTAGAGTTCGATGAACATGGTCCAGTTCCTGTGCGCTAGTGTGGACTTAGGTGCGGCGGGCCCACATGTAGGCTCTCGGCTCTTCGTGGTCCGCGCACACCGAAGAGAAGAGAAGTTAGGACGTGGCATCCACGTCAGCGGCGGGAGGAAGAAGAAGCACAATGCTTTAGTCTGACGATGGACGGCGGTGGAAAGTCTCTGGGACGGTTTAAGGCGGTTCTTGGGAGGTGGAGAACTTCGAAGTGACGAGCGGCGCAAGAGGAGGCAAGCCGATGGCTCGGATTGACTGGAGCATGGCCAACGGCGACGAACCGCGGCGGTGGCAATCGCCAGCGAGGGGAAAGGGGAAAACTTGATGGAGCGCCGAGGGCTCAATTCGTCGGAATGGGAGCATCTACGTGGGTCCAGTAATCCTGTCCAAGCATTAGGAGGGCACGAATGGCACTGGGGCACGAGGGCGGCGACGAACATTGGGCGGCATCGAGCAATGGCGCACGGTGAGCTTCGGTGGGCGACGGATGAGCTAAACACGACGTCTACGCGTGCGGGACGACAACGACGGGCTAACTAGTACGGTAAGGATGGAGCGAATGAAGGGAAACAGTGGTGGTACCACGAGGAGGAGAAGCGCCATGAAGAGAGGCATATGGCGCAAAGCGTGATCGCTTTGGCCTCGGGACGAGGAAAAGGATGCAGCGAGCGATAAGTCCTCGTCACGTGTCCCCAAGAGCATCGGCTCCTTCAGCGTGCTCCATAGATGACGGTGGGGAGACGACGTCGCGACGGTTTTGAGGACTCGGATGCAGCAGTGGAGTGAGTCAACTTGGTAGAAGATGACGACCGAATGATTAGGATATCATACGGGACACTTAGGCTAAAGAACAATGCACGTGATTGATGAAGATTCTATATGGCATACTATGAAGATATTGTGTGCGTATAAGATGAGGAGTCAAATTTGGAAGGAGTCCAAATTTGGTATGATTCACTACTAGAAAAAATATTTTTGCAGGCGACCGGAAACGGTCTTCCCATGCAGACGATCAATCTTCCTAGGCGGAGGGGAGCCCGACGCATCGCTTGTGAAAAAGGGAAGGGGGCCGCCTGCGATAATAATCAAGGCCGCATAGGAAAATCTGCGTGCCAAAATTTAAAATTTCCCGCCAAATTTTTTAATAATAATTTTTAATCAACAATGTTGTAATTAATTAATTAATATATAAATACTATTAGGCACTAACAAACATTTAATACAGACATAAATGCATATATTGCATTAGTGAAAAGTGTCTTTAATATGTTACAGTAATTTTTATAATTTTCATTTCCAATGCAGTATCTAATTAATACATTATGGCATCACTTTGTTCCACTCCCGAAGAGACTTGTGTTCATCATTTGTCTCTAGGCTACATTCTGGGTCGAAGAACCGTCTATCCTTATGACAGCACTCACGGTGGATGAAGTGGCAGAGATCCCGTTGCACATTTTAAATGTCTTTATCGTCAAAACTAGTTCGATGTTCGATTCTAGGCAACTGCATACATGAAAGAATGAGAATATATTAGTACATCATTTAGATGTGTAGTTCTCCACTGGACTTATACGTTGAGTTGAGAGACTTACATACTCGGCGTTGGTCCTGTACCTCTCATTAACCCTGACGAATTCGCATGTGTAATAACCGCAGAGGACACTACCTTTAGGTTGTTTGTGACACTTCATGACATACACATAGAAGGAATTAGTTAAACATTACAAGTAAAAGAACTTAAATGCAATAAGTGTGTGGAGTATTACCGGCCAGTATATACGTACTAACACCTTGTAGTAGTTGTACGCACTGTAAGGATATTAGCGATTCATATTAAGGTGGAGATTTAATTATAATTCATGAAAAGTAGATATGCATGGATCAGAATCACTTACTATTGTAAGATTGTTAGAAATTGTCTGTACGTTCTGTGATTATAGTCAAGGAGGTCCAGGACTGTAACGGTCCCATACTTCAGGTAGATCAAGAAACAAATATAATGATCACGTTACATAGTAATGATGGTGCAGTTAATCATGGATGAAATAACACAGATATGTACAGAGAAATCTATGAGACTTACTTAAAGTTGTATGCAGACATTATGACTCTTTTCTGTTGAAATTTCAAGAAAGCTCGTCCAATGTACTGTGAGACACTAAGCAACTTAGTCTTGTACAAGCCCTTCTTATATTCCGCTATCTCTTCAGGCGTCTTATTCTTGAGCTGCTCGGAGTTTGGTGATAGCTTCACGGCATGCTGGGTTTGACAGATCCTTGTTGGATCTAGGTAATTGATGGGAACCTTGGTCTTCTCAGCATCCATGTATTGCATCCTATAAAAGAAGCTTGTTAATAATAATTACAGGCTTATGTAGTCTGTTTATTTATTTGTGTAAAAAATGCACGTCCATATACTCACAGGCACCATGCACCAACAAAGTTTATGTCCATGTTTTCCCAATGATAGACGGCTTGAAGATTAGCGAAATCGAGCCACAAGAAACCTTCGTCAGCCATGAAAGCATCAGACGGTGATCGAACAGTTATTGACATTAGGCCTTTCTTGCTGGCATCCATGTACCATTTATGTAACCTTCTCATCTTCCCTGGACCTTCTTCAAGTGCATAATCCGGCCAAAAGGCTTTGCGATTTTCAAACTCTGCCAGGCAATCATCTGTTCCAAAGTATTTTGGGCCGACAAGTTCAGTAGCCTTCTTCTCATCAACTTCTCTTTCCTTGGCACTTTTTTACCACCTCTGAAGGTGGTTATCATCCACTTCTTCTTTTGATTATCCTTATACTTGGAGTTGTGGCTTCTGACCAGTTTGGGCACTTCGGACTTGTCAGTGCCATTGTCATCAACCGGGGCTACGTCCACGTCCTCTTTTGCAGGAGATGGGTCCTCACACACATCTGGTTTTATTTTGACCCATTCCAAACTTGCTGCGACTTCGATTTCGGCTTTGACGTATGACACAATTTTCACCTCCAGTTCTATTGCCGGCACAATTGCCGATGTAGATGCCCCTTCAGTGCTCTTAGGTTGCTCATGTGCTGCCACCTTATCATTCAACAGTTTTTTTTGAGTAGGTCTCAGCGGTTTTGGCGGAGCAACGGTGCCAGTCCCAAAAAGTATTTCTTTTTTGTGCCACAAAACTACAAGGTCGACCGCATCCCCAAGTACGGATATACCATCAGGAGTTGAGATGTCCAAATCATATGCCTCAAACCCTTTGTTCACCACTTGCGGCTAGACTTTTCCATAGTCATCTAGAATAACACTTTCGTGATAAGTTCTACCAGGGATAGCAATTCCGACCGTGGTCTCAAGGGTTCTTCCTGCTCTACCAAGTGGGACGTGCAACCTACACGGTGTATTCTCCTTCAAGTTATCAAAGGGATAGTCTGGCTCCGGTATTTGGGACGAACCTCCCGGATTAGGCAACAAACCTTGGTTGATGCAAAATTCCATCATTTCTCTTTTCAATCTCTCGCTCCCTTCATCTCTCAAGATTTCCTCATAGGCGTCATGTTTCTTGTACGAAGAGGCGTCCTTTTTGTACCCTTCTTTCCAACTTAGCTTAGAGGACACCCCTCGAACCCGACCCCTGTGCTCACGATTTTCCAACGTCTTCCTAAGCGCATCCTTCTCCCTCTGCGGGGTAAATTCTCTCTTCTTCTGTGCACCGGATAAATATTCTATTCTATCAGCAACTCCCTGGAGCTCAGGGTCTTCAAACAAAACTTTGCCTTGCTCCGTGATTTTTGCGGTTCTAGCTTTTACCCAATGCTTTGGCTGTTCGTTCCAGTCTTCCATTGGAACCGGAACCCCCGCCTTCCTCATTTCATCCTCCTCTTTTGTCCACTGCTCAATCTTCAGTGCATACCCACCGGAGCCCAGGTGATGGTGCCATTTGTTTCGCTTGGCCAAGTCAGACATTCTCTTGCTCCTTGCCATTTCTTCCGGTGAGGTCTTGAACTTGACAAATTCGTCCCACTGGGTCGGCGTTATTTTTCCATATTTCACAAAAGGTGTCTTCCCCTTCTGCACGAAGTTTTTGTTCAGGGTGTTTTTCCATCCACGTCACGCGTTGTCCATTGTTTGCAATGCGCAATTCCTAGTTGCTGCTTTAGATCCCTCAGGGAACTGTATCATTTTCTTCAACTCCTCCCAGAGGTTTGTTTTCTCCCCTGGTGTTACTTGATCTCAGTCCTTGATCGTGATTGGGATCTTATGCCTAACTATTCTGCCACACTGGGAGTTGTACTTTGCGCATGCAGTGGCAGGGACGAGCAGGTCCCCTTTTGGGCCTATTTGGGTCACAACATATAAAGTGTCATCTTTTTTCCTCATTTTTAGGCTTGGACAAGGGTCACTTGGCGACGAGTATGTGTCGCCTCCTCGGGTTCGTCATTGTCGGAACTGTCGGACGCCTCCACAGTAGGCTGCGAGGCAAACACGATGCCCTGTGAGGCCTCCACGATAGGCTATGAGGCAACCACGATGCCCTGTGAGGCCTCCACAATGGCCCCTGGAGTCTTCTCTTCGGCTTGGCGTACTGAGCTTCCTTCATTCCCTTTAGTACTATTGGCCATCGTTTTGTACTCCAAACATAATAATGGCAACAGAATTAATATCGCTAATATATTTCAAATACATATCAAATTGTAAAAAATGATTCAACATATATCTCCCAACTATATATGTACATATGAATTTTATCGGAGATGTGCCCTGCTAAACACACATTTCATCGAAAAGTACCACCCAAAAAACAAGTACATATCAAATTCTAAAAAATATTTCAACATATATCACCCACATATCACATATCAAATTTGTCCCACAAATTTGTCCCCACATATCACATTTCAACACATATCACCCACATATTACATATTTCAACATATATGACCCACATATCACATATCACCTTTGTCCCCACATGTCACCCACATAGCCAACATGTCATCCAAAAATAGCACCAAAAGGACCCACATGTCATCCAAACCACGCACATATAAATACACATGCATTTCATTCACCCACATGTAAACTTCACGTTCAGTTGATGACGATGAGGACGAGGTGCGGCCAAGGACAACGTTCGGTCAAGGACGACGATGACGAGGTGCGGCCAAGGAAGACGGTCGGTCGAGGACGACGTTCAGCCAAGACGACGAGGATGACAATCGGTCGAGACGATGAGGACGACGATCGGCCAAATAAGGGGTCCGGCTGAGGATGAGGTAGGCGGTGGCGGCGGCAGCTGGGGAAGAAGCGACGGCGTAGGAGGAGGTCGCGGAGTGAGAGGAGGACGCGGTGGTGCGGGACGACGTGGCGGCGCGGGAGGAGGTGAAGCGGCTATTAACACCAGATTTTCGCAATCTACTCGGAGGAGAAAGAGAAAACCGACGCAGAGAAGAAGGAACAATTCGAGTCGGATCGGTTACGCTATCGGATCAAGCCGAGTATCGGACCAAGTTCTGTATCGGACTCAGCGGTGCATCGGACCAAATGGAGCACCAGCAGAGGGATTGTATCAGCCAGTGTGGGTTCAGTGCGGCTATCGGCCGATGGAAGCAGGAAGCCGATGGGGGCTGAGTGGGCTCGGTTTGGGCCTGAGTCAAGCTTCAAAGGAGATTGCCAAGTAGGGATAAAGCCTAATTTTAGGCAATTGTATCTCTTAAATTAGGAACTTAAATTAGTTTCGATCTAATCTATGGCAAGAGTCCGCCATAAGGACTTGTTTGTTAGTTATAGATAGAATCGTGTCCCGTATGGACATTGTTGTAAATCACGGGTATAAATATCCCGGTAGTTTGTACTTAGAATCTCTCTCAATCTGACAATCAAAAACACACAGTTCAATCTACTTTCGGCGCATCACCACCCTCGTAAGAGGTTGATTTACGGCGAGTTCTTGCTTCCCCAGGGCAGAAGTAAGAACTCATACCCGACAATCTACGTCGTCGAGGCTAGCGTGTCGTTCTAGACACGTTAAGCCCTGGCGACGTGATCGTCGTTTATCATGTTTTGAATGATCTTGACATGGCATCCCAATTCTATCTCGCCAGCGGTAAATTCGTTTTAGGGTTTGTCACCGACGATGGTCGAATTAGTTTGCTTATCTAGATCATCCAAAGCATCTACCATCCCCAAAAGCGATCGACGGCTTGATTGTCTTTGCGTTAATTCTCGATTCATACTTTGTGTTGCTATCAACCCTAGTCGTGTTTTGAGATCTAACTCAAAGCCTGTTTTCGATCGTAATTAAGGATAGTGCCGGGGTTGCAGTCGGTCTTACCTAATACATGTGATTAATTTATGTTTCTATATGTATTTGCCACTTGTATGAGTGATCGACAAATACAAATGTATTTGTCACAGATTGTTCTCAGGATTTCTCTGTGATCAGTACATTTATATCGGCCGATCGGTTCGTACAGGTTTACACTAGAGTATTAGCTAGTGCATTCACTTCCCACATCTCTCATCGGCCGATGTCATCAAATCGATACAAACATATTGATGAAGGCCGATGAGAGTAGATCTGTATATTAATTTTATTTTCATTATAACCTCAAGTAGGCTGATACAGCCTTGCCCTATCGGTTGGGCCTTCACGATGCGACATCGGCCTACTGCCCGATCGGCATCGTTTGCTAACATGGTTTACTTGTTTATTCTTGTTGATTATAGATCAAATCAACTGGCACGCCCTACACACACTTAGGCAAGCCATTGGACCTGCACTGGAGTTAAGCAGATCTCTCAGGCCGCCGTGGTAACGTGGAACCCGCTTTGACACGAGGGTGGGTCGAAATTCTGCGCCAACAGCGGCGCTGCCGGAGGAGGAGAAGTTGAGGAGGCACCAAAGGAGGAGAAGTCGAGGAGGCGGTGGAGGGAGGGAGGCGAAGTGGTGGCTGGAGAAGAAGACGCCGAGGGAAAAATCTCGGCTAGGGAGTCGAGGAGGCGGCGCGGGAGGAGGTAGCGGTGGATCTAGTCGGGGGTGGCGACATCGGAGGCAGAGGAGGCCGGACTCAAGCACGAGGAGGCAGAGGGAAGGTTGTTGCAGGCGGGCGGCGGCGACGGCGACAACATCGTGGAAAAATCCGACAGCCTAATGGTGCCAAAATTTCTAGGGTTCCCGCCTAGACTTTCAAATTTTGGCACCGGGATAGTTGCCCTTATATAGGGCGTACATTTTTGCATGCGGGCAGGACAGCTATGAAAATTGTTGAAATATATTTTCGCAGGTGGATATAGTTCAACAATTTGCATAGGTGGCTCGACCGCCTGCGAAAATGTATGCCCTCAAGTCACAGTTCATTTTTTGTAGGCTGGCCCACCATTTGCGAAAATTAGGATTGGCCCACACAATAGTGGGAGAAAATCACTAAAATTAAGGGAAAAAATAAATGGTATTAAAAATTAAAATTAAAAATATTAAGATTACATTATCAATAATATTCTTGGAAAATACAGGAAAATTGTTAAAAAATTTTAGAAACTCACTAAAAATGTGGAAATAATATAAATGGTATTAAAAATTGCAATAAGAAATGGTTAGTCCATATGTTGTGTTAATTTAAAACATCAAAATTACATTATCTATAATATTCCTGGAAAATACATGAGAATTGTTAAAAAGTAGAAATCATATTAAAAATTGAAATAAAAAATGGTAAGACATATATTGTGTTAATTAAAACATAATACATTGTAAAATGAGTATAGATAGCCCCCTTACATACCATCATTACATAAAAGACCATTCCATAAAGACATTATATCATTCGAACCATATATATGTTATTCTTTCATGTTTCTCCTCGCTCCGTCCTTGCGTATGTACGGTTTCACAGTATTCTCAGTACATGCCTCTACAAGATTAATCTTTTGTAGAAATTGAGTATAAAGGGACATACTATCATACTGGTTGTAATCTTCGACATCTTCGACCCCGTCCACTCCCAAGATCTTTTGTTTTCCTAGTAGAACTATTTCTTTTTTCACACATGCAAGGTCTCTCACATAGAACACCTGTGCCACGCGACTTGGCATTAAAATATGATGGAGGGAAACACATCTCAAGTTGGCATTGGGTCTCATGTGAGAATGTACAAAGACATGCTAACTCTTCAGGATTGATGACTTTTTGTGAGACTGCGTTGAAAAAGAAACACATCTTTGTGATAGCAACCTTTAAATGTTTCGATATAATGGCCCTAATAGCAATGGTGAGAAACACGGTGAGCAAGACATGACAGTCATCTGAATTATAACCGGATACCGACAAATCTTTCATGGAGACTAGTCGCCTGATGTTGGATGAGAAACCTATGGACACTTTCACATCGCGAAGGGATTTGCAAAATGACTTTTTCTCCTCAGGTGTTAGTGTGAAACAGACTGGTGAGAGATAAACTTTGACATTCTTCTCTCCTTCTTGAAGGTGTAGCTCTTTCCTAATTCCCGTTTCTACTAGGTCTCTACGTGATTGCAGACCATTCTTTGTCTTGTTTGGTATGTCCAGTAATATTCCAATGGTGTTGTTGAACACATTCTTTTCTAGATGCATGACATCTATGGCATACCGAATCTCTAGACCTTTCCAATATAGTAGGTACTTAAAGAAAATGGAATGCTTCTTGAATGGGGAAGGGAGCTCGTCATCTGGTTTCTTACGCTTTGTCTCCTTTGAAGATTTCTTAGTCCCTTTTCCGCACATGCATTCTATTTTCTCTTTCATACCACATACTTTTTCCTCGGGTGTATGTTTTGGTGGAGGATCATT
Source organism: Oryza officinalis (assembly GCA_008326285.1). Lineage (NCBI taxonomy): Eukaryota > Viridiplantae > Streptophyta > Magnoliopsida > Poales > Poaceae > Oryza > Oryza officinalis. The sequence continues at coordinate 34,919,412 of BDMV01000003.1, forward strand.
CTCTTTGGTACCATCAAATTCTGACATCATCTTGCGGTACTTATGATCTTTGCGTAAGAACCGTCGGTGCCGCAAGTAAACAAGCTTGTTGGAACCTGGGAGGTATCTGTAGTACGTTCCATTCAAGCAGATCACACATCCTGTTTTCCCTTTAATCTGCCTCGAAACTGAAAACATGGCGGAGTAATCAATAATGGTAACGAAAATGATAGCCTTCACTGTAAAGTATTGTCTTAAGTACTCGTCCCACACTTTCAACCCTTCATTCCATAAATCTGCCATATCTTCCAACAATGGTTTAAGAAATACATCAATATCAATACCAAGCTGTCGTGGTCCTTGTATCAGGACACAGAGTAAAACATATTTTCGCTTCTGACAAAGACAAGTAGAAAAATTGTACATGGTGAGAAGCACTAGCCAAGTGCTATGTGAGCTGATCATGTCTCCAAAACGATTAACTCCATCAGTACTTAGGGCAAACCTAATATTCCGTGGGTCTTTAACAAATTCTATGTACTTCGCATCAAAATTTATCCACTGACGAGCATCCACTGGGTGTCAGAGCATCCCGTCTTTCTTATGCCCTTCTTGATGCCAGCGCATTAGTTCGGCATCTCGAGGGTTTGAGTATAAAAGCTTAATGTGGTCTTTCACAGGAAGGTACTACATCACAAGCTACGGCATTTTTTCCTTAGTTTCCTCGAATGTGTTAGCCTCTTCTAGGCAAGTGTTGTTATTTGATTTGTACCAGCTATCACCACATGTTGGGCATTTATCCAACGAAGCGTACTCTTTTCTGTACAGTATGTAGTGATTCACGCATGCATGAATCTTTTCCACACCAAGAGAAAGGGGGTGGATGAGTTTCTTCGCTTGATATGTGTTGCATGGTAATGAGTTAGGCTTCGGCATCATGATTTTCAAAAGTTCAAGAAGACCGTCGAAACTACTATCAGACCATCCATATCTCGCCTTCAACCTCATAATTTCAAGAATTGACTGTAATGTTGAGAACTCACTGTCACAACCCTTTGACTCATCGTACAAAACATCCTTCACTGTCTTCTATAAAGCTTCAAAATATCTAAAGCCCTAGCCAATTCAATCAATACCTCAAGTTCTGTATGGCGTAACATTTCCACTAGATCAATATTATTATCATCACAACTATCACCATCAGTATACTCCATGTCATCGACATCTGGCCGATCTTCTTTGTCATTAGGTTCCACTTGATGCTCACCATGATGTGTCCATATTACATAGTCATCCATAAATCCACGAATCACTAAGTGCTCCATTACGCTTGTAACATCTGTCCATACTTTTTGATTCTTACAGTCAGCACATGGACAATGTATCTCACTCGTATTGTTATTATCAGTGTGCGCCTTAGCAGTATCAATAAATTTAGATACTTCATCTGTATATGGCGGCAAAAACCTCGGTGTATGATACATCCATTGGCACCTGTCCATATCTATGGAAAAATTTCATTTACAACTATATTAAAAAAATCTTAACAACTAATATTTGTAGACAAACTAAAGTTCGCTCTAACGGATAGAGAAATATTAATCACTAAGGGATGGTGATCTATGAATTTATCGTAAATATAATACAATTGTTTTTTTGTACATAGACGTAGGGCATGAAAATTTTTCTCTCTCCTAACTAGATCTAGAAAATGGATAAGAGCGAAATATATCATTTTGGATAATTAAAATATCACATTCAACCACTAGAGAATGAGAGGACCACATGGCATTAAGGAGTATAGATAAATCCAACACAGTTATATCATAGGAAAGTAGAAATAAAGAAAGGAAAAAATATGGTGCTTTTTCTTCACTATTTTGCATGTTGCATGCACAGATCCATCCCTCACGAAGGGAGGTTTAAAATTATAAAAAAATACGTAACAAGAGTGGAAAGGCATGGATCTAACCATTGTAGAAAAATTCCTCAAGATTTGGAGTTCAAAATCTTTCCCCCTATATTTGGGTTGCTTTCGAAGAGAGAAAGTTTGGATGAATGAACAAGTGTTTGGGGAGGAAGAAGGCTATATAACCTCAGTATTGTAGGCGGACCACATAAGGCGTCTGCCTGCGTAGATAATTTTCACAGGCGTCGCCTCATGTGGTCCACCTGCCAAGATATATCTTCGCAGGCGGACAACGGTCTCGTCCCCGGTTGCCATTTTCGTAGGCGAAATTTGTGAGAGAAGTGTTGTTGTTATACTTTGTAAACACAAATAGATGCAATAAAGTTTAATCTACTTTAAGTGATCTTCGATTTGTCTTTGCAATAGGGATCAATTTCTTCCAATCAAAACTAGAGAAACTCAAAGTAGTATGATTAGCAGTAATATAACTCACTAGCTTGCAATAGGGATCTATGGCTATAGGTGGTTCGAAAGCTGAACATATGTAAACTCTGTGCACAAAATATATTCCTCTATCATTATATTTGCCAAATATATGGAATATAATATTAGTTAGACATGACAAATTAGTAGCAAATAATTTCTCCTTCAAATTATCAAGCTCACAAAAGTCATCAAACATAGCAAAGCTCAAAGTATTTAAAAAAGATAGTAATTCACGTTCCTCAACTTCATTAGCAATATGAACAACATGCTTAAAATCAGCACGTAAAGAACTAACATTAGAAATAGTAAATTCATTCACTAGTTGCTCTACTATAGTATGAAAAGTGGACATGTGTAGCTCAGCTTGAGAACACTCACCTTCATTTATCTCAGCACAATTTATTTTACCTTATAAACTTTCTTTAGACATCGTTGGTGCTTCATGTTTCTCCTCTTTCTTCCAAAAACATCATTCTTCTCCCTTTGTTGAATGTTCTGAACTCCCTAAAAAACATTAGTAACAGGAGACACAAAAGATTGCTCCTCCAATGTTTGCACATCATCATTGCACAAGGATATAGGATATTCAGAAACATGAGCTAAATCACATTGTTCATGCTTCTCACATTTGATATGATTTGACTCCCAATGCTACGAGCAAGTATGAATATGTGTCCAATATGATTATATGTCATATTAGCAAGCAAAACCTGAACTTCAAAATTAAGGCCATTTTTTACATTGCATTCTTTTAGACTACTATAGATGATACAAACTTTAAATTCATAGGTGTACTCTATAACAGTTTTATCACTTTATTTCAGATGTTCTAACATCTCAAGAAGAGTGCATTTGTAATAAGAACTCACAAAACGGTTTCTCATCATGGTTTTGCATTCATCCCAAGTTTCAGGTTTATTACTAACATGACTCCACCAAAAGAAAACAAAAGAGGTAAACTTATTACTAACAGTCTTAATCATTTGAACATTAGAAAAATCATATTTATCAAATTTGTTGTCTACTGCTAGCTCCCAATCAATATAAGCAATATAATCATACTTACCATCGTAGAATGGTAACTTAGATTCAACTCGTGAAAAATTATAGTCAGGTACCTCATATACATCACGTGGACAAGTCGTCATATCTCGTCGAAGGTGAAGGAGTCGATGTTAGTAGGAAACAAGAAACATACACAAGAATATGCACGCTCTTATCAATTACTAGGTAGTGGAGGCTCAAATATCACACACACTCAAGTTTTTAACCAAGTTATTACAAGATCTTACCAAAGTAAGCGGAATAGTGACCACACCAAATCAACCTAGACCCAATGGAGCTTGGATGTATCGATGCTTTGACAAACACTTGCTGTACGGCTGCAATCAAATCTGTGGAGCTCTGGGTAAGCTTAAATATGTAGCAAAAAAATAGCAAATGCTTAAATCAGAGAATGCAAAGTTGAATAACTGTTCAAAGTCAGAACCGTGCTGGTCCTATGCTATAACGTACTAGATACACGAGTCTAGAAATAAACAATACCACAAAATAACTCTAGAAACAACTCAAGCATAACTCTGATATACAAAAGCAAACTCAAAGATAACAACTGATTTTCTTTTTTCTTTCTTTCTTTCTTTCTTTTTGGTGCGGCTTTTGTTTTCTTTTTTTAGCACCTGTCTACCTTTTTCTTTTTGATTTTTTTCAACAAAAATGACTCAAGGACCTGAATGCAAGATTATAGGGACTCAAATGTAAATAACAAAATTACAGGGACTCAAATATAGAAGTCCAAACCATAAAATTTGAACTATACAAAAGTGGAATGCTGAAATTATACCGGTTTTGTTTTTTGCAATCAAATCATGAATCCGACACAAAACAAAATTTTACCAAAGTGTTTGACACGACTCAAAACCAAGAATCGGACTTATCTTGAGGGGAGGAGTCAGAAGAGTGGATAGGTTCGAACTCGGCCCTACCATATAAAAGTGAACGAGATCAAAATCTTTCCTTCTGCGTCCTTTCCTTGCCGCAACAAACATGTGGAGACCGAATTAGGACCAATCTAATCTCTGTGTCTCGTCCCTTCTTTCTCAAGGCAATGTCACGTGGAAACCCTAGATGCAACTCTAAAACTAACCAACCAAAACTTCAGAAAACTAGAAAAATGAAACCCTAGTGGTGAGATGATTCCATTTTCGTAGGTCCCAATGACAACAAAGACACCATGGCAGCGGCGGTGACAGTGGTACTAAACGTGACTAGAACTCGACACTCTAAACGGACTAAACGCGAAGACCAACAACACGACAGGACGATGCAACGCAAAACTCAAGAAAGCAAAAACTGAAAAGAACAATGCAGTGGTATAAAAATGGCTAGGTAATGGATGTAATCTTTTTTTTATGACTATTTTCTAGTTATAAGTAGATGAAATCTCACCGAGCAACCTAGCTCTAATACCACTTGATAAACCCCTGAACTCTACTCAATACGCTCAGGGATCTGATTGTCCTGATCTTTCGGTGATTTGATGATAACTACGATTTGAAAGAAACATTGACGACCCGACTACAGCTGTACGAGACATTGTTGTGTTGCGCCTTAACAATCGATACACCTCTCCGTGGATTGTTGATCTTGCCGGTGAAGATCAACCTTATTCCTGCAAGCAAATCGAAGAAACAAACAAGAACAAGATAAAAGCAATTTGAATTGCAAATAGAAATTGAATACAAATGATAAGTTGAATACCGGCGATCTAACCGATCACAAAATTACACGGCAAAGTAGCGAAGATAAACTTTAATTTAAAGAAAACCCAAGAAATCCTGAAGGGGTACCTAGCTATTTAAGGGGGTGGGAGGATGACCAATGGATCCCTAGGGTCGTGCTCCACCAGATTAGGGCACACCCTACATGGGCCCCACTTGGGCTGAGGTCCCAGATGAAGTTACAAGCCCATAGGCCCATTATAGATGACGCAACATTTTGTTTTTGTGATTGTGGCCGACTGAGATGGAATTTGTAGATAGGGTTGGATCCCTTGGAAAGAGTACTCCAAGAGTTTTGTATCAAGTACTAATGGGCCTAAAATATAGCTCGTATGTATATTTGGTGTCCATTTGAATTCAGCAGTGTAGCAAGTGACCGAATTGGATTTCAGAACTTGAACAACTTGATCTTGACATCTTCCGGTTGACATATGATATGAGCAATGACTATATCAATAGTAGCTATGGTCACATCATCAGATAACCGATCTCATCACCAAGATAGACAAAACAAATTCACCAGATGTGAGGAGAACTCTTTCTTTCTTGCCTTCTTATGAACCGAGCTAACAAATTCAACATCCACGCTTTCCTGTATCCGTAAATTAAATTCATGATATTTTGAGAAATTCATTGTGGCCTTGAATCATCCAAAGAAATTACCACCATGGCGTTGCTCTTCCTCTTTAGTGACACAGTTTTCATATATCTCATATTGCTGACTCCGCAGATTCTGGATATATTCTGTACTGCCAGACAATCACATTGAATTCATCAACATATTCGACCCGCTATTGCCTAGGGTTTTCTAGCTGTCACGTACAACTGCATAACTAAGTTAAGCCACCCTTGTAATCCTTCCGAACCAATACTTTGGCTTACCATGTCACCTCAGTTTTACTGTATGTACAGATTATCCATTACACACAGCATGGTCCCAACTAACCAAGTCCTGTGCATAACTAACGTAGCATGCAATCAGCTTGGTTCCATGCAGAAGCCATCTCACACTTCAGCCCATGCATCGTTGTGACTTGTCCTTGCCATCCACAGCTGCTTCTCATGAACAACTCAGTGAAACAGTACTCCGCCCTCGTCTCCTGTTACTACTGAGCCGCCGCCGTCTCCTCCACCGGAAACGGTCTGCGTCGGCGTCGAGCCTCCGTCGCCTGCACGTTGCCCGCACCAAGCCCACGTACCTGCCGACGGAGCTCGTCGCCGCCGCCCATGAAATCCGGTTTGATCTCGCCTTGTGCTGCTGCTGATTTGCACGATTGCATGCAGTTTGCAATCTTCGTGATCCTTTTTGCTGATTTACTGTGGTGATCATATCCTATTTTGACTCTAAATCGAATCCATATCCACCGCCTCCTCGTGTTAGACTTGGTCCCTGACTTAGCTTCCGTGCGAGCCCGTGTTTCGGAAGGACTCCAACCGAATCGTTATCCATCTCTGCCCGCACATACAGAGGGCCAAACGGGCCGCCCGGCCCGGCATGGCCCAGGCACGACCGGGCCTGGACCGAGATCAGTCGGGCTGGCACGGCCCGACCTACACACCGGGCCGGCCCGTGTCCGCCCACATGCTGCATCAACGGTCCAGACACGACCCAATAAGACTCGGGCCGTGTCAAGCCGACCCGGCCCAAAGGCACAATTAGCTCATTGTGCTCGTGCTTAAAATAAGTCTATTTTGCCTCCCTCTTCTTTGGGCCATGTCTTACATATGGCTAAAATAAGTCTATTGACTCCTTTGGCCATGCCTTATATATGGCTGAAATAAGTCTATATTGCATCCCTCCTCTTTGGGTCGTGCTTTACATATGGCTAAAATAAGTCTATTTTGTGTCCCTCATTCTTCGGGTCATGCCGGGCCGCCCTACCGTGCCAAGGCAGCAGCCCAGGCACGACCCAACTGTCGGGTCGGGCCAGCACGGGCCCGATACCAATCGGGTCGTGCCGTGCTTTGGCCGGGCCAAAATCTCGTGCCGTGGGCCGGGCCGTCGGGCCTCAGGCCATATGGCCAACTATACCCGCACACGCCGAGTAAATCTCCTACGCGATCTGCTCCCGCTACATCCTGGCCCGCTATGGTCTCTCAACCACTCCTCTTGGCCTTGGCACGAAGTTCATACACACCACCGCCGTGGTCCTGACCATCAGCCTCACGTACACAATGCGATCTCCTGCACTGCCCACAAGAAATTTCGGCCAACTCCATCGATGACTAACACCGCTGATCTGTAACCATACCTGTAACTGTGCATAGGCCTAACGCTTGTACGTAACCATTGTAGCATCACGCACCACCTCGTCAACAAACACGTCTACATCAACACCTAGGATCCACCTACTCTGACTTTCGATTAACCACCCGTCAATCTAGCCGCAAGCCGAAGTCAACGAATCACCATATCGTCTTCCTAGTCGCCAAACGACCTGAGACCTATGTCTAGCCATCTCCCTGCGGAACGCAGTTCACCGAAAGGCCCAAGCCAACTCGCCGAGAGTGTTTGATTTCACCGACCAGGAACGCCGATCACCTCCAGATTCAATCAACCCTGAGCATTAGGCCTAACTGTCTCCCATTGAAAGTAGCTCATAAGAAAGTTTGAGCCACCCTTCCGGAGTGTCCGATACCACCGATTGGATCGCCAATCGCTTCCATTGCTATCAACCTAAGTACCGTGTTTGGTCGTCTCCTTGTTGAAAGCAGCCAATGAACGGTTCAGACCATCGCTTGAAGTGTCCAATTCCACTGATCAAATTCTGTTGATCGCTGCCATGCTCCACCTTGCTGCATGTCCCTCCCTGGACATCTTTTGTGGGCGTCATGGTATGGAGCACCTCACTCATACCTCTACTATGGATCTCCTGCAGCCTCTGATACCACTTGTTAGAAAACCAGCCTCGAAATCACCATCGGAAACTAAACGCGCAAGAAACACCATAGAAGATCCAAACACGATGATGACACCGAGGCACGATATTTTTAACGAGGTTCAGCCAAAACTTACATCCTCGTGGCACTGATTACGAACACTCCTTGCTGATCTAGCATATTATAGTGTATCAGAGCTACAACGATCCTCGATTGGACACCACCAACAACCGCTCCCTCTCGCCTATTCACTACTACAAAAACGTTCATCAGTGTCGGCATAATAGGTGTCGGTTGAACAAAAACCGGCACCTATTAGTCATTTATCGTCTCAATTATAGATTATAGGTGCCGGTTCAGGCGAAGAAAAGAATAGGTGCCGGTTCATAACAAGAACCGGCACCTATTTGCTTCAAATGGTGTCGGCTGAATACTAAAAACTGACACCTATAATATATGTGCCGGTTCGTAACAAGAACCGGCACATATGTGGTTCCTTACCACGGAAGGAACTGATTATAGGTGCCGGTTATTTTTGCAAACCGGCACCTATATCCTTTGCACCTATATATATCTCCTCTCAGCACTGATGAGCTCATTTTGAGCGTCTTCGTGTGGCTCATGCAAACGGGGGGAGAGGTTTTGTCGAAAAATTTTAAAAACATCAAGGAATTTGTATATTTTCTCATGTTTAAAGGTTAGTACAAAGGTTAGTATATTTTCTCTAAGCAAGTTTTTTTCATTTGTGTGATTAATTCTTTATGGTATATATGCTTTTCTTTTTTGTGATAGATAATGTAGACGTCTCTTGTTGAATTGGTCCAATATTTTGAGAAAATATAATGACTTATTGATTTTGGAGTAATATTGAGAATATGTTACTTGTGTCTATTTGTGTAATGTGGAGAGTATTAAATCATCGAGTATTTTACATATGAAAGATTAGTAACGATGATTTTTGATTGATTTTCGGATTTAATCAATATATATATGTTAGCAGTTAATTTAAGAATTTTCGTAGTACCGATGGATGAAGGAGGGATGAACGGTGCGAAGCGTGGTACCTTGGAGTATGCCAGGGGAGTAACCAACTTCGTGATCGCGGCCACGAGTTCCCGATCGTTGAGCATGACGGAACATTTGCATTGTCCATGCGCTGCTTACAGGAACGAGAGACAGTTTCCTGCAAAACAAGTTCACGAGCATCTTCTAACAAGAGGTTTTATGCGTAATCACACATGTCAGGACAATCATGGTGAAGATGAGAATGACAGTGTGGACAATCATGGTGAAGCAATGCATGAAGACAATGTGGAGTTGCCTGGTGACGAAGGTGAATATGACAATCGCGAATCAGATGGTTTGGATCAATTGTTGCACGATGGGGAGACAGCCTACAGCGATGACAAGCAATACGAGAAGTTCAAAGCCATGGTGGAGGACTCAAAAACACCGCTTTATCCAGGATGCAATGAGGAACACACCAAGTTACACGTCATCCTCTCGTTATTGCAGATGAAATCAACCAACGGCTGGAGTGACAAGAGCTTCACAGAGCTTCTGCAGCTGATCGGAGACCTCCTTCCAGCAGGTCATGTATTGCCAGAAACAACATACCAAGCAAAGAAGGTTGTCTGTCCACTTGGGCTGAAAGTGCAAAAAATTCACGCTTGTCGAAATGACTGTATTCTATATCGAGGTAACTACGAAGACTTGGATACGTGTCCAGTTTGCAAAGCACCGCGGTATCAGGGTGGAGATAACGATGATGATGCTGATGATGGTAGTGGTGGGCCCGTTCTAAAGAAGAGGAAAGTGCCCGTTAAGGTTGCATGGTATTTTCCTATAATCCCTCGGATTGAGCGCCTGTATGCAAACAAAAAGCATGCAAAGATGATGTGGTGGCACGACGAAGACCATAAGAAGGATGGGTTGATAAGGCACATTGCCGATGGATCTCAATGGAGAAAGATAGATAGAAAATACAAAAGGTTTGCATGCGAGATTAGGAATGTAAGGTTTGGGCTAAGCACAGACGGGATGAATCCATTCAGCGATATGAGCAGTCGGCATAGCACGTGGCCAGTGACACTTGTCATCTACAACCTTCCTTCATGGTTGTGCATGAAGCGCAAGTATATAATGATGCCACTTCTAATCCAAGGCCCCAAGCAACCTGGCAACGATATCGATGTCTACTTTAGGCCATTGGTAGATGATCTTAAGTTACTATGGGACCAGGGTGTGCAGATGTGGGATGCATACAAAAGAGAGTACTTCACCTTAAGGGCAATGTTGTTTGTTACCATTCAAGATTACCCTGCGGCTGGCAACACATCCGGCTAAACAGTGAAAGGTGGTTGTGCATGTGTGCAGTGCATGCGGGACACAGCAAGCAGGTGGCTGAGGTACTCAGGAAAGACTGTGTACATGTGTCATCAGAGGTTTCTTCCTGCCGGCCACCCGTATCGTAGCAATAGAAGAGATTTCGATGGCACAGTGGAGAAGGGGACAGCTCCAATACACCGTACAGGCAGAGATATTTTTGAAGAGGTAAAAGATATAGAATGTATATTTGGTAAGGGGCATGGCAATAGAAACGCGACGGGCAAGAGTGGTGAGAAGCCTCTTTGAAAGAAGAAATCTATCTTTTGGAAACTACCGTATTGAAAAGATTTGGATGTTCGTCATGCAATCAACGTGATGCACGTTGAGAAAAATGTGTGCGAGAGTTTGATGGGAGTCCTGCTAAACATACCTGGCAAGACAAAGGATACGTTGAAAGCCCGGAGAGACCTCATAGACATGAACATCAGGCCCGAGCTACATCCTCAAGAACGTCCCAATGGCCGCCAGTACCTCCCTCCCGCGTGCTACACACTAAGTGCCGCCGAGAAAATAAGCCTATTGGAGTGCCTACAGAGTGTCCGAGTCCCATCTGGATACTCTGCGAACATTAAAATACTTGTTAACATGAAAGAGAAGAAAATAGTAGGCATGAAGTCACATGATTGCCACGTGCTGATGACACAGCTGCTCCCTGTTGCGATTAGAGGCATCTTGCCAGACAGCGTTCGCAACCCAATCATAAAATTGTGCTCGTTCTTCAACGCTATATATCAGAAGGTGATCGATCCAAGCACACTAGACAAGCTCCAAGCAGATGCAATCATTACCCTTTGTCAACTCGAGATGTGTTTTCCACCATCATTTTTTGATATAATGCTTCACCTTGTGTCACATATCGTGAAAGAGATAAAGATTCTCGGCCCAGTGTACCTGCATAACATGTGGGCTTTCGAGAGGTTTATGGGGATCATAAAGAAGTATGTGCGTAACAGAGCTCGACCGGAAGGCAGTATCATAGAGGGTTATGCAACAGAGGAGGTGGTTGAGTTTTGTATCGACTACATGGATCTGCATCCCATTGGTGTGCCGATGTCTCAACACGAGGGCAGGCTACTAGGGAAAGGGACATTAGGGCATAAAGCAATATTTGCTCCTAGCCTTGCAACATTAAGGCAAGCACATTTCGCAGTGCTCCAGCAGTTGGCCTTAGTGGCTCCATTTGTTGATGTGCATTATAACACACTCCGTACCGAGAACCCTGGCAAATCAGAGGCATGGATTGGTAAGCAGCATAGGCTGAATTTCGGTGATTGGTTACAGAAGCATATTATGGCTATAAATACTGATAGTGACCAGTTGTACGTTTTGTCGCGGGGGCCTGCAAGCACAATTCATTCATTCCAAGGGTATGACATTAATGGTTATACATTTTACACGAGAACACAGGATGCCAAGAGCTCGTATCAAAACAGTGGTGTCCGCATAGACGCCTTCGACAGTAATGGTGTAAAAAAAACGTATTATGGCTATATAGAGGCAATCTGGGAGCTTGAATATGGACCGCTCAAGGTACCACTTTTCCAGTGTCAATGGGTCAAAATTCCAAGTGGTTTGAAGATTGACAAGTATGGAATGTTCCTTGTGGACCTAAACAATGTGGGTTATCAAGACGAACCATTTGTGCTCGCAAACTCCGTAACACAAGTATTCTATGTGAAAGACCCTTCGTCGGTGACTGATCGCCACGTGGCTCTCCATGGAAAGCGGAGCATTATTGGAGTTGAGAATATCATTGACAAGGAAGGCTATGATCAAATCGACGAGCTACCACCTTTCGCAAAGGATATAGAAGAAGGTGAAGAAAGTCAAGAAGATGAAGACGAAGACGAAGACGAAGCCCAATATGTTCGCAGTGATCATGAGGAAGGAGTAATTGTAATCGACTTAGAAGTTGGAAATTGATTGTAATAGACATGAACAAACCAATCTTGGAACTCGAAACCTGTTGTCTGTTTCGGTAAAAACCCCATAAGCGAAGGGCTAAACTAAAGTGGAGAATAGCCGAAAAAAGTTAAATTCCCCGTAAAAATCGGATTGTACAATGCATATGGTTTGCTGCAATTTTATAGTTCTCCCTAATCAAACCTGGGTTAATGGGTAATAGGTGCTAGTTCTTAATAGGAACCGATACCTATAGGGATAATAGGTGTCGGTTCCTAATACGAACCGACACCTATTAGGGGTAATAGGTACCGGTTCTTAGTTAGAACCGGTACCTATTACCCCTAATAGGTGTCGGTTCGTATTAGGAACCGACACCTATTACCAAATATAGGTATCGGCTTTTAATATACAACCGGCACCTATTTGTCCGCTATATATATCGTCCGATCCAGCTCTGCCGCCGCCATCGCCATCCCCTCCAGCGCCGCCAGCGCCATAGCTTCCTGGGTCCAGCGCCGCCACCATCGCCATCCCCTCCAGCGCCGCCAGCGCCAACGCCCGCCCGCCCGTCCAGTGCCGCCCGCGCCACCGCCGTCGTCGACCTCTAGCTCCTGGAGCCGTGCCCTCCAGCACCTCCGCCGACGACGTCCTCCACCGCCGTCCAGCGCCTGGAGCTGTCCCCTCCTCCCGGATCCCCCAAGTCCAGTGGCCGCCGGCGACGCCGCCCCAAGATCTGCTCCGCCGGCCCCTCGACCCTTTGATCTCCTCCGCCCCAAGATCTGGTACTGGATCATTAGTGAGATGCTCTTTGTGTACTATTCTTCGGTGTCATGTACGATTACATCCGGTTGGACGGTCCTTCTTCGTCGTCGCGAGATCCCACGACGACGCGAGGTCGATGAACTAGCTCATACATTGGCTAGCTAGGTAGGGCTAGTAGCTAGAGAGTGTGTATTTGAATCAGGGTTAGATTAGATTATTAGCTAGGAATCAAGATTAGAACTGCAAGTTTCGAAATATTTCGGAAAGAAAGTTTTTTGATATTTGAAAATTTTTTGACCAAAATTGAATATATTCTGTTAAACTTCACTAGAAAAATGATTTTATTTGGGTGAAATAGTTTTCTTAGGGGAGGGAGAGTTGCAGAATTCCTAAATTTTGATTGTATCAGTGTTAGGAAGTTGGATTTGGAGATTAAGGACGAGAAGCTTCTCTCCGAGAAGCCTGTGGAAGTTGTGCACACATCTGATGCTGGTAAGGTTGACCACTTGCCAAAAATTCCATCACAACAAGAACAGGCTAAAACTCCAGAAGGTCTTCCTCGGTAATTTCCAGATAACTGCATTATGCCATTAAACAATAATTTTGTAGAGGGTTTATTTTTGACATATTAATTCTAAAAGGTTTAAATAATAAAGAAGTTCACTAAATTTTCATCTCATGCTTGCTGTTGTTCATATCAAACGCGCCCTTAATGCTATGGAGTGTACATCCGTACTTACTTAGTAGGGGTACTTAGTTTCTAGCTTAAATAAGTTGTGCTATGTGTTTAGGATTTCATGGTCCTATTTGTACTTTACCAAATTTTTGCTGGTTTCATATATCTTTCTTGTGGCCTGATTCGTACTTTGCCTGTATCTGATATATTTTCTCTTCAAATGGCCCACACTACAATTTATTAGCAGACTACATTGAAGAAGTCGTTGTGCGTTCACAGAGTTGCCTCATCTCCCGATCCAACCACCGGCTGCGGTGTTCCACATAGAGGTAACTGATACTGTACATTCCATTTCATTTCAAATGCCTCACCCTTGACACGTTTAATTAAGAAATTGTTTCATTGCAATGCAGAACATAGCGCAATGTACCCTAGTGGTTAGGGTGACATGAACCTTTGCGTCTGAAGTCACAGAGGGCATGGCTTACAATCCTTCAACCATAGAAAGGGTGCACAACGTAGACCTCATGGCTGGGTATGCAAAGGTGGCAATCGATTTGGTCATGCCCAACTGGCTTTCATATCCAATACCTTGCCACCCAATGATGAAATTCTAACTTTGGGTGATGCGTGCAAGACGTACATACAATGGCCCAAGGCAGATATTATCATAAAGGTCTTTCCTTGTCCAAATTACCCGATGCAACCCGTACCTCCTACGGCCTAGCTATCCATTGAGGCTCCTCGTGGGCCTGCTCAGACGAAACCACATTCACCCAAGGAACCGTGCATGGATTTAATTGATGTTGCGGCCACCTTGACTCCAATTAAGACCACACAAAAGGCCGACAGCTCCCCACCACTTGTCAAGAGACCAAAAGGTGAACGGGGACGTGGTAAGGGCAAGGGGAAGGTCCTTCAGCTGGAACCGGTGGACAAAAAGCCTCATGCACCAACACAGTTTGTCCTAGGCAAGCCTTTGGTGGAGGACAATTTGTTAGCCGTAATGGGTATTGCGTGTCGAGAGCTGCACAAACAATACATGGAGCTAAGCAATTCCAAATGAAAAATGAGGGAGTCTACTATAATTGGACATCACGACCACCAGTTGTTCCTATCAAGCCCGACCTATATTACTATAGGCATTGATGACCTCTTCGATCTATTCAGGATCCGCAAGTTGGACACAGGCCTTCTTAAATGTTACTCATTGTAAGTGCACCGTACCTTCGTGTGCTATGCTAGTAATTTCTGCCTAACATTATGTTAATATCTATTACATGTCTTAAGGTTATGTTGGCTGCAAGCTTGTTAAACTGGTAACCACATTGGATTCCTAGATCCATCGATTATCAATGAGCTCAATCTCCAAACCAATATAGATGATGTGGTTGAGTACATCAACCAATGTTTATGGCCCCACCAAGACAAGGAGTACATATTGTGTGCGCACAATCAAGAGTAAGGACACAATACCCTTCGTCTACATTATTTTAGGGGATTCTTATTACTGACGCTACATAACCACCGTGCAGGCGCCACTAGATTCTGTTGGTTATGGTAGCAAAATGGAATAGGGTTTACTACCTTAACTCCAATAAAGGGAAAGAGTACAATTTCTGTACACTCACCGATGCCTTAAATAGGGCTTGGGAACCATATGTTGCAAAGGGAGGCAAGCAGAGAGAGGATAGGACGACCTCTGTCATGACACCAATTTCAAATGTGCGCAACATATTGGAGACCACTGTGGTTTCCACGTGTGGCACAACATGTCAACATTGCTGACATAGGCGAACGATTCCAATCCTGAGGTTTGTGCTCTATCGAAATCGACGTTATTCCTATATGCGTACTAACTCCGGTCTTATTGAACAGAAAATTGGCTGGAAAATTATCGCCATCAACCCCCCCTATGAAAGGAGAAATTGCCGCTTTCATCCTTAGCAAAATCATGAACAAGAAAGGGGCATTTTGTGTTAAGTAGACAATTTTTTGTTATTTTCTGTGATATAAAGACTATGATTCTATGATGTGGAAGCCAATGTAATTTTATTTTGATAGATGCAGTCGACTTTTTAGTAAGAGTATTTGTAGTTAGTTCGTTGGTTATGAAATAATCACAGAATGTGAGGTGCTCGGTGATCCAAGTTGGCTTGGATGGATATAGTGCATACACTAACCAGCTAAGATACCTTGGATCACCAAGAACCTTGTATTCTATCATTGTTTGATAACACTAGCGTGTGTACTAGAATATCTATTCACTAAGATCATGGTTGGTTTGGTCGGGTTAATACATACGCTAACCGACTAAGACACTCAGGAATCACTCAGAACCTCATATACTGTTAATCATGCAAAATATGACCTAGTTAGCTATAAAATGTATTTAGTAAGTTATTTATAGTTAGGTCCTTGGTTATCAAATAATCACAGAATGCGAGGTGTTCTATGATTCTGGTTGGTTTGGTCGGATTAGTTCGTAGACTAACCAACTAAGAGAACCAGGGTCATTCAACACCTCATAATCTGTTAGTTTTTGATAATTTTAGTTAGTTCAATTGAATATGTAGATAGTTCACTGGTTATCAAATCATCACAATAGGAGGTGCTTAGGGTCCCAAGTTCGTTTTGTCGGATTAGTGCTTTCACAGAACTGAGTAAGACACCTTGGCACCCCTAGCACCTCGTATTCTATCATCTTTTTTGATAATTTGAGTTGGTTTAATAGAATATGTATTTAGTAAGTTATTTGTAGATAATTTGTTGGTTATCAGTACTTACATCTACTCAATACTTACTACATCGTATCATTTAATTGTTTTCTCCCTTTTTTGAAATGACAGGTCGTCGTTCTTCTTCAAAAGGCATAAGCTACAAGTAACTTGGGTAAGTTTACGACTTCATGTGCAATGCAAGAAATTGGGTAAGTTTGTGGATTCACAGGCTCAAAAGAAATGTGAGGTAGAAAATACGGATTGGCAATATGTGACTATGTATGTAACTTATGTGAGAAGTTGGAATGCATGTATGTATGATGTTATTTTTGGGATGCATCTGTGCTGAACTAGAAAATATGTGATATTGGTGTGGCTGGGAACCTGTGATGTTTCTGTATTTCAGAGGGCACAGCTAGCAAATCCTAAGGCTAGCAAATATTTAGAAATTATTTTTTTTTGAAATTACCTCATCACTGACGAGTCTAAAACAAAGTTCATCACACGTAACCTCGGCTGTGACGGATTAGCTACTTCAATCCATCAGATGTGAGTCATCTATGACGGGCAACAAGGTACATTCATCAAAGATGTGGTCATCTCTGACGAGCAGTGAACTCCAAACCCATCACAGGTGTCTTACCTCCGACGGGTTGCAACCACACATGGGCTTAGGGAGACGCTCACCTGTGATGGGCTGAAAAATACTGGCCCGTCAGAGATGATCGTCACCTCTGATGGGTTGTTGCCCGTCAAAGTTGACTGGAGTCATCAGTGACCACTGATCTCTGACCAGGGCCAAAACCATCAAAGGTGAGGGTTAGGGCTCGTCAGAGGTGACTTGATCCGGCGTAGTGGATAATAGAATAACTTGAATGACTTTGCTGCCCTTCATTTAATCTACTTTGGAATAGATAGGGGTCATTTGTATGTGACAGGAGTAGTACTACTTATTTGGTAGAGGAAAATACTGAAAAGAAGATAAAAAATGGTTAGCAATTCCAAAATGGCTTATATTTAACGAAGTGTTTCGTCTAAGATGGCTTATATTTAAGAAATTATTTTAAATGGGAGAAAATAATGTTCATCTTTGTTAGTAATTTGCTATCTGAGGGTAGTTAGGCTCATGTGAATGGATAGAGACATAGAGACCACACTTCTCAAGGGAAAAAAAGTATTTTCCTTGTTTTATATTATAAGTCGCTTTAATTTTTTCTAAGTCAAACCTATTTAAGTTTGACAAAATTTATGAAAAATACAGTGATATTTTTGACACAAAACAAACATACTATTAAAATATATTCAATATTAAATTTAATGAAAAACACTACTAAAGAATAGGTTTTTGTGGGCAGTCAGAATCGATCTTCGCACACAACTAGACGGGCCACCTGCACGCAGATGTCTTCGGAAATCAACATTTTTGCATGCGGGTGGCCCAACCACTTGCAAAGACCCATTATTGCAGGCGGGTCTCTTAACACGGCCGCTTGCGACAATAAGTCTTCCCATGTGGCCTACAACTTACTAGTTGTTTGAGAAGATTGCACCCGCTATGTAATATAATATTTTCCTCTATTTTTAATCAATATTTAAAATGCTATGCATATGAAGTAACTGAGTTGTCGTTCTTAGCACATAACAATTAGAATGTTGCATTGACAAATAAATAGGCTTTCAATATATAAAGTAGAAAACATTTATATACATATATATCCCATATATTATAAATTAATGATCGTTCCTGTTTGACAAAAATGTAGATTTTAACTTCACATGTTCTTTCTCCCGCTCTCTTAGGGGCTGGAATTTGTCTTTTAATGCCAGTTGGCTCTCATCGTCGTAGAATTTTTCGAGTACATTACAGCAGTCATAGCGGATGAAGTGGCAAAGGTCAGCACATACATCCAGAATTGTTTTTTTTCAAAACGGTTTGCTACATAAGGGTATTGAGGTATTTGTGGAAAAAATTGATAATAAATGTTAGGAAATGAACTGCAGATGTAATACTCTGCATAGAGAACAATATCCGGACTTATATTTGTGTAGTTTGTTGAGTACCTCCCGTTGACCCTAAGCATCTCAAACATGTAATATCCACATAGTACGGTGCCAAGAGTTGCTTGTAACACTGCAAACATAATAATAACACCGATCATTATAAACAAGTAATCAATCAAAGAATTTATGTTCATGGCATATGTCAATATCGGCCAACCTGTCTTGACGTTTAGGTTTGTCCTTTGTGGATCCTTTATGGACCTATTATCTCTATGTAAATCCTATGTGCGCTGTGCCGATAAAACATTTCTTTCAGTTACTTAAAAATTTCAGAATAGCAATTAGGTATTGAGGGGGTATTTTATTAGCTACAAATTCAGAATAATGAGGAACTCCATGGTCATAGTGTGTTGGTTCAAGTGATACGACCAACTGGTCCCTCGGATATATTAAGAATAAAATATAGTGGTAGCTGCAAACAAGATAGGTGAATTAGATATGGCATTTGCTAGTAATGATGTATTACTGCAAACATAATAATCAAATGGAAGAGCTGTTGCTTACATAAAAGCGACAATTTTTGTCTTGGTGTGAGAACATTGCTCATCCCAAGTATGTCATGATCTCCTTTTCCTTGTGCAATTTCTTGATTTATGATTCCATTTCCTTAGGTATCGTATCCTTTAGTTCCATGGAATTCTCACTAAATTGTACAGTGCCAAGGTTCTTATCTGCTACAACTACCATGAGCCAGGGCAATTTGCCAACAAATCCCTGAAGCCGAAGCGCCCGCAAGGCCAGACACCACCCCACTTCAATTGTGGCAATAACAACATGATAGAGAGACATGCGAATCACGTCACGGCAGAAGGAGTGCAAGCCGCCCCCGAAGTCATCATCAGTATGTTTCCAGTTAATTCTATTCATGCATCAGTTTTATTTGATTCTGGAGCTACACATTCATTCATATCAAGACAATTCATCGGGCAACATAACATGAGGGTAGGGAACCTTAGCAATGCTATGATAATTAATACCCTCGGTGGTCAGATCCCAGCTCGGCAGTATAGTCCATCAATATCCATAGAAATCCAAGGGATCCCTTTTCTAGCTAATCTCATCCTTCTGGACTCCAAAGACCTAGACGTCATCCCAGGGATGAATTTTCTGACTTGCCATCAAGTTGTTTTGGATTGTGCCCGTAAAACCATCACGTTGAGCAACAGTCCGAGCCAGCCAGTGATCTACTATGCTCACCCCACCATGACCTGTCAGCAAGTCCTGAACCAGATTCGTCCCGAATAGATCCCAACAATAAGAGATTATGCAGACGTGTTCCCTGAAGAATTGCCAGGAATGCCATCTCAATGAGAGATTGAATTCCGGATCGATCTGACGCCTGGTACCGTGCCTATCTCTAAAAGACCGCACCAGATGGCCGCTAATGAATTGGCAGAAGTAAAGAAACAAATAGAAGAGCTAAAGGAAAAGGGTACATCCGCCTGAGCACATCTCCATGGGGAGCACCTGTGATTTTTGTCGAAAAGAAAGACAAGACCAAGCATATGTGTGTTGACTACCGTGCTCTCAATGAGTCACCATCAAGAACAAATACCTTTACCACGAATCAACAATCTGTTTTCTCAATTGATTGGAGCTTCGGTGTTCTCCAAAATCGATCTACGATCCGAGTATCACCAGTTGCGGATCCGCGAAGAAGACATCCCCAAAACAGCTTTCACCACCAAATATGGATTATACGAGTGTACAGTGATGTCATTCTGACTGACGAACGCCTCGGCCTTCTTCATGAATTTGGTGAATAAAGTGTTCATGGAATATTTGGATAAGTTTGTGGTAGTATTCATCGACGACATCTTAATCTACTCAAAGACAGCAAAAGAACATGAGCAGCATTTACGCCTGACTAGAAAAAACTCTCGGAACATCAACTGTATGCTAAGTTGAGCAAATGTGAGTTTTGGTTGCCTAAGGTAAAGTTTCTTGGCCACGTTCTTTCCGCACAAGGCGTAGCCATGGATCCCTCTACCGTCGAGTCCATCACTAACTGTAGCCAACCTAAGTCGGTCACCTAGGTTCCCAGCTTAAATGGACTAGCAGGATATTACCGACAATTCATTGAAAATTTCTCAAAGATAGCCTGGCCCATGGCCCAATTGCTCAAGAAAGAAGAAAAATTTAAGAGGACACCACAATGCGAGGAAGCCTTTCGCACCCCCAAAGAGAAACTGTATCCTCTCCAGTGCTAGTTTTATCAGATATCCACAAGGACATCCAGGTGTACTGTGACGCGTCCCGACTGGTTTGGGCTACATACTAATGCAAGAAGGGCACGTTGTGGCGTACGCTACGCAACAGCTACGTCCAGATGAAAGGAACTACCCCACTCATGACCTCGAGTTGGCAGCAGTAGTGCATACTCTCAAGGTTTGGCGTGTAGGGCACGCCAAAATTATACTGTCCAGTGTTATTTGTGTCCACCACATAAATTCGGATGAGTGGGATCCATACACGCATAAATAGCCACTCAAACCTCAATGTGTCCATGATCACAAATTAACACTATTCAATATAAATTCTGCAAATGCCAAATAATAAGCAAAGGAGATATTGCTGGGACTCAATGTGCCAGGCAACTTCAGCCTGAGACATGCCCGTCAAACCACACGCAGGCGGCGATTAAATGTGTTACACATCTCAGGAGACTTGACTCAAATTGCTAAGCTCTTCAACATCTCAATTGCTTAATATTCATACTCATGCTCAGCTAGCCCCAGGAACTTGCTAGCTTTGCACTTTCATCTAAGCAATGACATACAGAAATTAAGCCTTAACATAAATTGAAATTCAGATTATAACTACTTTAATTATACATAGGCCGATCGGCCAAATAATATAGATTCGCGAAATCTTGTTTACCCGTCCCCACAAGCAACCGACTTGGGGTAGACACCTAATGAATCAAGTCCTAAAAGAAATAGGCGAAACCCGCAGCACTCAACTACATGCAATACAATAAAAAGAAAAACCACAAAAGATACAAGTGTCAATACATTAACTATGTTAATGTACTAGCAAGGCATTTCAATCCTAAATACATGCAAACTCTAGATATCAAGGAATGGCTATATGTGGTCTCATAATTGCATAAAGCTAAATTTGTTTCACAAACATTTTGCAACAGAATTTAGATAAACATTTGCAATTGTATAGCATCAATAGCATGGCATGGTATCATAATAGTAACATAATAGCATCATGATCATCAACATAATATCATTCTTGTGCCTTCCATGGCAGCAAGCAATGCATCGCAGTTTCAGCCCACATTAGGCAAAATCATCATTCCAAACAATTCCAAACAAAATAAATCAAGTTCAAAAACATTTAGAAAACACAAGTCTACACTCATGACAATTCACTATGTCGCTCATGACCATGAGCACGGTCAATCGATTAGTTTTAGACTCTGCGGAGTTTGTACAACTATACCAACATGATGTGAATCGCTCTAGTTTGTTCGATACCCGTCGGTACCACACAGTCTACACAATGAATGCAGTCTAGAGGCCACAACGTCGCCTTTACATTACCTAATGCCTAACCTTGCATAAGCACGATAAGTGTGAATCCACCCTAGGCATATGTCCTAGAGCCGTTAGCTGACGGGCGTTCACCTTAACCTAACGACGTGGCGGCGAACACAACCGCTCCCCCATGAGGCACGTTATCATTGTATTGGACAGACTTAAACGCCCATGTTGAGAGGTGGAACCTTTAGTCCCCTCATAGAACACACACGCGTAGGGAATTATTCATCCTACAATCAAACACACATGGGTAGTTCCTATAGATAGCTCCACAAACCGTGAACGCTACCTCTACTACAACAGCCTCCCGAATGCTAGGTTAGACATTAGATAATTTAATTAGCTAAGGCCATCCCATGAATAGCATATGTGGATGTACGATAAACAATAGTGAGTGACACAAAGTTTGGTCCTTAATCGACTCAAACAAACACTTCCCCTATTGGTACACAACTATTACCATATGTGTACCACTTGCCGCCCAAGTCTGAAATCCATCATTTTTCATCATTTCAGTTCACAATTATATAGAGAATACCTCTATTCATAAGTTCAAAGAAGGGGCACTTGATTTAGTTAGAATTCCCACCATGGTCAGCAATAAAGTTAAACTCCTCACCGATATCGAATTTGTCCACTATATGAAATAACAGTAACGAACAAACATCAAAAATATGCAAAACTCTAAAATGCTCTAAAATGAATGAATTTACTACTGTGGATAGGTGGTACTGTCTAAACATGATTTACGGTGAAGAAATTTTTATTTTATCACTTTGTATTTGTGAGTTATGAATTTTATAAACTCTATACTAGACATAGGCTAATTATGGTTTATTAAATTTTAGGTGCATTTTTAGTACAGTATGTGTCCTATTTAAATTTACAATAATTAAGACCATGGGCTAATGAACCTAACAAAACTATAATCATCTTATTTGGAGTTAGAATGAATTTTCTACAAATTTTACAAGTTAGAGTATGTTTTATGTTAATTATTCTTTATATAAAATTTTAAGGATATTTCTTATACTGTAAGCGTGTCTTTTTAATTTATAACATTAAAGATCATAGTTTTGTGAATCTACTTCAATTTGGTTCATCTAAAATGGAGCTAAGATGAATTCTCTATGTATTTTACAAGTTTGCATAACTTTCAGTTCAACAGATAATATTTTAAGTATTTTCTTTGTATTTTTCCGAATTTAAATATATGGGGTCCACATGTCTGTCTATGGCTAATATGCAAAGAGGTCACTGTGTTTTCAGAAATCAACCCGCTATCGTCACACGTGTTCAAAGCAAAGTTTATAAATAGTGCTTTAAGTTTTAAGTTATTACTAATAGGTCCTTGATCCATTGTCAGCCTCAGGGTAATTTTACACTCTAGTACCCTAAGTTTCAATTCTTCTCCGAATGTGGTCCCTGGGGAATGGACAGAGGAGGCAGTTATGGCCGACGCCCATGTTCAGCCTTGCCGGCAGCGAACGGTAGCTCGGATGGCGTCGGGGTAAAAATAAAAAGTGTGTCCCACGTCGATGCGGACCCAGGAGAGGTGGATATGATGTAAATGGACAATTATAGCGCTCGTACGATGACGAACAGTGGAGAGGGCTTTCAGATGGCTTTGCAAGTCGTGGTCTGAGCTCGGTCTGGCCATCAACATGGAGAAACGAGGTCGGCACGAAGTAGAACATGGCATGTGGAGTAATCGGCTAAAAGGGGAGGGCTGAACACTCACCGAGTCGACGGAAACAGCGACGGCGGGGTTTGGTCAAGGCCAGAGAAGATGATGGACGTTCTCCTTCTACACAGCATGGATTGGGGTGATTCTTAGGGCGTTTTGCTGTGGTCGAGGAGGTGCAGCTTTTGGCGCAGCATCACAGCACAGGGTGGCCCGAGGAAGCGATAACGATGAAACCCCAGCGGCGGTGCGGTGGCGCGGCCGTGCTCCGGGGCTCCATGGCGCGGCTGCGTTCCCAGAGATCCACTGCACCAAACAGAGAGAGCTCAGGGATAAATCAACGGCATGCATAGAGGAGATAATAACGGGAAAGAGAGGGAGTCGACGATGACCCGATGGATGGCGGCGGCGGCGGTGTCTTCTTTCCAGCCGGCGACGGTGGTGACGGCGATGGAGAGGGAGAGGTCGCTCTTTTGGGTTTTGGTCAGCACTGCGGTGAAGAGGGAGTCCGTGTGACACTATATAGGGAATCTCGGCGTCAGACACGTTCGCGAACACGCGTCGGCCATGCTCGGCCCTTGGTGTCTCTCTCGCTTGTTCTCTGGATGGAACACAGGAAGAGGAAAAAGAAGAGAGGTGAAGTGAGCTCGAGAGACTGCCATGTGGGTCCATGTCGTTGCAAACAAGGCTAGGGTGAGGGGGGTGGATAGATTCTCTGGTGAAAAAGGAATTGTGGCTATTTTCAGGATTTTCTTTCGATTTATTTCTCAATTCATTTGTTTAATTTTTGGGGCTGATAAGTTTTGTTGGATTTTTTTGGTGGTACACAAAATAACCTAGTTTTCATTTTTCCAAGTTTCACTCAAAAATTCATTATAGTTTATTTTCAGGAAATTAAATAAGAAAGGCTTGACTGAAATTGTTTTGAATTTTAAGTGGTCAAAACTAGTGAAATAAACTATGGAAAAATTATATTAATCCATGATAAATAAACTAGTATTTGAATAAATTATGTTATACTTATATAATTTAATGCATGTTTTGATGGGGTATGACTTTCGTCGATTAGGGTCTAGTATAAATTAAAGTTTTGACAGGTTTGACCCATTTAATTGAGGTATTAAATTTGAAGATAAAATTATTCCAAAATTCTGGTGAGTTGCAGATATTGAGTAGTATTTACATGAATTTTCCCATGATTTTATATTGCACCAATAATTTTTATAGATTTGCAAAGCTTAACCATATACATAGGTTGCTACTATGAAATTGCTTTTAAGTAGTTACAAATTAAATTTAGATTACTCTTGACCTGAGATGATGTTGTTGAGCATGATTTATACTTTTAATTACTCGACTTCATAGGTTGTAGGTACATACATTCTTGTGATATATATTAAGGAAAGGTTACAACAATTAGATTGGAATATAATATATGTGTGAGTTAGTGTGTATATTAATTCTTATGTTCAAGATATATGGTCCAGATGAGCTTGTCAACCTAATTTATGAAGTTTTACATTGACCATGTTATAATGTTTAAGTTGCAAGGATTTTCGGAAATGACTTTTAGTACTTGATATTAAGTCTTTTTAATTATTTGCTTCAAATTTTAATAAATGATCATGTGACCTATTATGAAATGCAAGCAAGATCCAAAAACATTTAAAAGGACTTAAATCACACAAAGCACCCAAGCAAATGCAAGCACTCACCAAGTTTCATTTTTATTTTAGGTTAGAATGGAAAAGTTTCAAATTATTCACAAATTTTCATATACACACTAGCTATATTAGACCTATCTAGGTCTTTAGTTGGAAACTTTGAGTATTTATATTTAGAAAAAACATGTTCGACATTTTTGAATGCAAAATTTGAGATTCAATTTTTTGGGTATGTTACATGGCATCACCATCTCATTGGGAATCGATGCGAGATATACACCAACCACAAGAGCTTAAAATATATCTTCACCCAACGGGATTTGAACCTGTGACAAAGACGATTGTTAGAATTCATCAAGGATTATGATATAGGAATCCATTATCATCCGGGAAAGCTAATGTGGTGGCCGATGCACTAACCAGGAAAAGCTATTGCAACGCCATTCATCTAAGTCAGTGTTCATCTGTTCTATGTAAAGAGATGGAAGGCTTGAACCTTCACATTGTCTGCCAAGGCTCCCTAGCAACGCTGGAAGCTAAGCCTCTGCTTCTAGAACAAATCCGGCAAGCACAAAAGAATAATGCTGATATTAAAGAACTTCAAAAGAACATGAGAAGAGGAAAGGCAAGTGGTTTCGTGGAAGACGAATACAGGGCAGTCTGGAATGGCGAGCGCATCTGCGTTCCAAATGACCTAGAAATAAAGAAACTCATCTTGCTGGAAGCTCATGAAAGTAAGTGTTCCATCCACCCTAGTAGCACTAAGATGTACTTGGATTTGAAAGCTAAGTACTGGTGGGTCAGCATGAAGCGTGAAATCACCGAGTTTGTAGCACTATGTGATGTATGCCAGAGGATCAAAGCAGAACATCAGAGGCCCATAGGGTTACTTTAGCCGCTTCAGATCCCGGAATGGAAATGGAGATAGGAATGGATTTCATCACCAGCCTTCCCCAAACTCAAGGTGGATATGATTCAATCTGGGTCGTGGTTGACAAGTTGACCAAACTGGCACATTTCATTCCTGTCAAGACTTACTTCGGTAGCAAGTTGGCAGAACTCTACTTCGCACGCATAGTCTGTCCCCACGGTGTGCCCAAGAAAATAGTATCTGATTGAGGCAATCAATTCACCTCTAAGCTTTGGCAGAAGCTACAAGAAGAGTTGGGAACTCGTTTGAACTTTAGCACTATTTATCACCCCCAAACAAATGGCCAGACAAAGAGAATCAATCAGATTCTCGAGTACATGCTTCGGGCTTGTGTCCTTGATTTTGGGAAAACATGGGACAAGAGTCTCCCTTATGCAGAGTTCTCATACAATAATAGCTATGGGCAAAAGTGTAGAACGCCACTCCTATGGGATCAGACCAGGGAACGCCAAGTTTTTGGGACTGATATTCTCAGAGAGGCAGAAGAGAAACTTAAGATCATTCAGAAGAACCTGAAAGTGGCTCAATCTAGACAAAAGAGCTATGCTGACAACCATTGCAGGGATCTCACTTTCGAAGTAGGGGACTATGTGTATTTGTGCGTAACCCCACTTAGGGGAGTCCGAAGGTTCAACACGAAAGGGAAACTTGCCCCCATATACATTGGACCTTACAAAATCCTAAATAGAAGAGGATAAGTTTCCTATCAACGTTGCCTATCAACTCGACTTACCAGTGTCATTGGGAAGTGTCCATGATGTGTTCCATGTCTCCCAACTCATGAAGTATCTGCGTGTGCCTGCAAAGCAAGCAGATTCTGCACATATTGAGATCCAAGAAGCTCTGACCTATGTGAAGAAGCCCATCAAGATTCTGGAAAACTTCTAGAGGCATACGCGCAATCGAGTTCTTCGTTCTCGCAAGGTTCAGTGGAGCAACCATTCCGAAGAAGAAGTCACCTGGGAGCGCGAAGACGAGTTGAAGTCAGCCCATCCTCACCTCTTCACCAGTGCTTCCGAATCTCGGGGCCGAGATTCTTCGTAAGGAGGCAGGTTTGTCACGCCCTAAATCACCCTAAAATTTTACCTTTTAATTTATTCCTAAGAAATTGTACAAGCCGAAATAGCCTTCAATAATTAAAAAAATCATCAAGGTTCAACTCTAATGGGTGTATGGGAATTTTGTTGAATTCCTCATGCTTCAAAATATTAAAACAATTTTTACCTGAATTTTTAGAGCATCATAAATGATTTTAATGCCACAATAACCTTTCTTAGATTTATTTAAAAAGAAAAACTAAAATAAACCCTCTCTCCCTCCTTGGGTCAGTTTCGGCCCATTTCCTCTCCCCATCCCCTTCCCTCCACTTTTCCCCCGGGCCGCCCACTCCACGGCCCACCGCCCCGCGGCGCGGCTTGGCTCGTCCCGAGCCGAGCCGGAGCCTGCCCGCCACCGACAGGTGGGGCCCACCTGTCGGGGCCTCCTCCCAACTCCAGCCGCCCGTTTCTCTCTCTCTCTCCCCGCACGCCCCGCCGCCTCTGCCAGCCGATTCCCCTCCACCGCCGGCCGTTTCGCCAAATTAAGTAAGGGGTTTCGCTCCCCATCCCGTCCTCACCGTTTCCCCCTTTAAACCCCCGAGAATCGTCGGCCTTTTTTTTTGGTTATTTCCTCAAGGTTTTGCCGCCAGCGAACCGACGCCATTGATGGCGCTAGCCAAGCTCCCCTGCGGTCATTCCTCTCCCCCGACGGCATATAAACGGCGCCCAGGACCCCCTCTTCTCCTTTTCCCGGCCACCCAGACAGTACGCCCTCCCCATCACCGTCGCGCCGCTCCATCCCAAGCGCCGCGCCATCGCCAACTTCGGTCACCGCTAGGCGTCGGCCGGGACCTCCTCGAGGGCTGGCAAGGCCACCGCAGGCTTCGCTGTCCCCGTCCGCACCCCGTCCTCGCCTCCATCGTGCCCGATGAGCATCGGAGCTCCATCTCTATCCCCATCCTGAACTGGCCGCACCTTCCTCCTCGTCGTTGTTCGCAGCCGCCGCCTCCTCGCCTCGGTGCATGCCCGCACCCGCCTCCCTGCACCGCGTGCCGCCGTGCCGTGGCCGCCGACGGTTGCCGCCTGGCCACCCGCCGCTCGCCCGGCCGTGCGTCGGCGAACCGCGCTGCCCCGGCCCCGTGAGCCGTCTCGGTGCACCCGGCTCACGGTGGACCGAGGGACGGACCCATGGGGCCCACCCGTGTGCACCCGGCTCACCCCTCCCTCTCTATTCAAAATTCAAATAAAAATGAATATATTCACAAATTCATAAATTGCCACTCAAACGACATATGAACTTCAAATGGTCATTTCTTATCATTTGAACACAGAATCGATCCATTCAAATTGCTATTTTTTTCCCTAAACAGTGAAGAAACTATTTTTATGTTTTTTTACTGCATCTTATGTGATATTTTTTATCTTCTGACCTTCTTTCCTTTGTGTTGTCGTGTAGATGCTGCAGTTTCAGAGGAACAGCTCTACCTAGAAGTGGAACTCGACGACTTTGGTAGCAAGTAAGGCAAGTCATGCCATTTTGATCATATTGTTGTCCTAATATTTATAAAATTATGTTCATTTCAAATTATTGCATTTTGCTTTATTAAATTTCCATGATATTCATTGTTTTATTAGCCGTACCATTGATCCTTTGTTATAGCTTTATTATTTGTACTATTATGCTCTTTGACAACCCTAGGTAAACAAAACTAGTGAGGACTCAATATGTGGTGCTTACTAGAAAATTTAGGAATATGCTTAGCCCCGCTTAAATTACAAACTTTAGTTGATTTCCAATATTTAGACTCTGGTTTAAAATCCTGAATAACGGAAACATTAGTTTAGCGCCTAGTTAGCCGTGAATGTCACACCCCCTTCAAAATACCTCAAACCCTATTTTTGGCTGGGCTCGAGGTGCATGGTTTCACTAGTCGCACCTCGGTCGTCATAAGGACTGGTCTTCGGGACACGATTGCAAAGAATTTTCCGTCCGACCACCTGTCTAATGGGTAAGGCTTAACATATCGGTTAGTGTGGTCATGAACAAGAAGACACGAATAGGGATGGATGAAACCCTTTCATTGGGTCGACGTCTCTAGTAGTCACGCCTGAGGGCATAGACTGTCCGCTCGTCCCATGGTTTTTGGCAGAGGAAGTCTATGTTGGTCTTTTTTGTTTAGGACAGTACTAAATGGTAGGTCATATCACGGTTTTCGCCCATATGCCGTTGTGGCATGCGGCTTGTGGTGACACGTGAGGGAGACGTGTTTGGTGGGTAAAGTGGTACACCTCTGACCAGAGTATAATCTATTCGAATAGTCACACCATCGGTTATGGGCAAGCCTAGCAATAACCCAAAGTTAGAGGTTTTACTCTAATAAACTGGAATGGTTGGATGTATCATATGTGGGTCTAGTTTAAGGCAAGATCACGTGAGCACGTGGCTTGATAATAATTTGACTAGAGATAGGCCATGTTTTGAGTAATAATGCCTTTAAATTAATAAAAATGCCTTAAAATGTTGCTTTACAGCAAATTAGCCCATGTATATGAATCCCTTGTACTCCGTTGCATTACTTGCAATTTTTTTCCCGGTTTGGTTTGCTGAGTACGGTGGTTGTACTCAATCGTGCTCCTGTTTCCCCCCTTCAGTAGAGGAGTCCTTCTAAGATGGTGGTTTCGACTTCTAGCTCGTGCCTGCCGTCAAGCGCTTGTGGTTGCCCGCCATGTTGGTCGTTTTTATTGTTTCTCTTTGCTATATAGGCCTTTGGTCGCCCATGTAATAAAAGTACTCTATTTACGCTTTCGCTTGTAAATTTTGATATTTACCAACTCTGTTATGTGTACCTTCCTCCTGGGACAAGGAATAATGCACTCACAAACGGAATATAGTTGTCTATTTTCTGGGTGTGACAGTACATGTGGAAGCATATGGCGAGAGGAGCCAAGGTCAGTTTGGGCAACCTCCTAGTTTGACCGACCTTCTGGCCAACCTCCCGGGCACTCCTTCGGTTGGGAGGCTACCTAGTGGGCCCCCAACATGTTATACCTAGGTTTGGCTAAATTCTAGTTGATTTTGATTGACATGTGGGGCCTCCAATCTATGTAATCGCGTCCGATTATTCGGAAGTGTATTTTGTCGCATGGCAGGTGGTTTTCATCAATAATTCACATGCATACAAATATTCATCAAGAATTATAGAAATAGTTAGTAATAACCACTATCTCTAAGTTTGGTATTCTATATATTTGCTTTTATGAAGGAATTGACAGTCGGATTTGGTACTTAAGGACCGTCAATAATACCCCCACACTTAGCCTTTACTCGTTCCTGAGTAAAGATCATGGATGACAACAGAGCAATAAATTCCTTTGTAATGATACTATTCCAAGCCGTACCTATACTTGTGAATCTTGAAGTGTCTACCATGTCATCTTGGGTGATTGAAGAACGGAACGGCCTTGACTTAAGTTACCTTCATTCCTTCTGATGAGTACCTTGGGTTTTTCATTTTGCTCATAAAAACATAACTTTACTTTACTCCTCAATTGATTCTCTCGGATCGCTCAATGTGTATAGTTCCTCACCAAGGTATTGATTTTGCCTTTTCTTATTCCTACTTCTAATAAGGCTTATGTGGAGCTCAGGTAGGGAATAAGAATGACATACTTGTATCACATATAGTGTAAAGCCAAAAACCGGATCCAAGAAGATTACTAATCATACAACCATGATCAAGATGTGCATGTGTGTGGATTGAGATGCGTATGTGGAAATATGGAAAATGGAATGATGATTTTTTTGTATGATCATCCTCCTTGCACTTTTGTTTGGAGAACATAGCTATATTTTTTTCACTCTCTTTCTTTTTTCTTTCTTTTTCTCATGCTCGAGAATATTGTCTCTTTCTCGTGTGAGTATTTTTTTCTCAACATCATCATTTTTTCTACCTCATGTCTCATTATTCATGGATAGTTGGAGAAGGGATCATAAATACATGGAGTCTTTATTGGGTGGATGGTTGGCTGATGCAGACTTCCAATGTAGAAGTATAGCATCTATGGCATCTATGGTAAATGGAAAGTATGTATTCGCTACCCTCCAGTGTAGAGGGAGAACAAATATGGTATGTGTGTGTTATCTTGATCATGAAAGTATGAAAAGAATCAAACAAGGGTCTCAACAACATGTCCACCTGTTTGCTATGAGTCCAATTATTTCGTTTGCTTGGAATGTTTTTTTTTATAAACTCTGAGCTCCACTTGATACGCCGACTGCTCTGGTTGGCCCAATCTTTCGGTGAATTGATGATAACTACGATTTAAGAGAAACATGGACGACCCGACTACAACCGTACAAGACATTGTTGTGTTACGCTTTAGCGATTGATACACCTCTCAGTGGGTTGTTGATCTTGCCAATAAAAGCAATCTAAATCGAAGAAACAAGTAAGAAAAAGATAAAAGCAATCTAAATTGCAAATAGGAATTAAATACAAATGATAAGTTGGGATTCCAAAGACGAGTAATTAGGTGGCCTAGCCGACACATGTAACTACAAGGTAAAGTAGCAACGGCTAAAACTTTAATCTAACAAAATCCAACAAACCATAAAGAGGTACCAAGCTATTTAAAGAGGTGGAAGGACGACCAAGGGGCCCCTAGGGTCGTGCTCCACCAGGTTAGGGCGCACCCCACATGGGCTCCACTTGGGCCGGGGTCCCAGATGAAGTTACAAGCCCACAAGCCCATTATAAGTGACACAACACCTTGTTTCTATGATTACAGCTGAACGGGGTGGAATTTGGAGATGAGGAGAGGACTCTAAGAGCTTTCCATCAAGTACTCATGGGTCCAAAAAAGAGCTCGTATGCATATTTGGCTACTGTTTGAACTCAGCAGTGTAGTAGGTGACCGAATTGGAATCCAGAACTTGGACAGTTTGATCTTAATATCTTCCGGTTGACCTATGATGTGAGCAATGGTTGTATCAATAGTAGCCATGGTAACATCATACTCCCCTTCTTTACGGAAAACAGTACTTGGTTTTTCCATATGGCGCTCTTCGCGTAATTCATTTAAAACAACATGTTTCTTCCAATCAAACTAGAGAAACTCGAAGTAGCATGATTAGCGATAATATAACTCTCTAGCTTGTAATATTGGATCTATGGCTACAAAAGATTCAAAAGCTAAACATATGTAAACTCTATGCACCAAATATACTCCTCTATTATTATATTTGTCAAAGATATGAAATATAGTATTAGTTGAACTGGCAAATCAATAACAAATAATTTCTCCTTCAAATTATCGAGCTCACAAAAGTCATCAAATAGAACATAGCCCAAAATACTAGCAATTCACGTTCCTCAACTTTATTCGCAATATGAACAACATGCTTAAAATCAGTACATAAAGAACTAACACTAGAAATAGTATGTTCATTCACTAGCTGTGGCACTGATATAAGTGAAGCATGATCACACAACTCTTCTTTATAACAAGAAATAGCAAACAAATCAACTTGTAACAAAAGAATCTCGGCAATTGGTTCCACTAATGCTTGCTCTTCTATAGCTCAGCTTGAGAATACTCACCTTCATTTATTTCAATACCATTTAATTTACTTTTGATAATCTCTTCAGATGATGGAGGTGCAATAGACTTCAGCTCCAGTCATGAGAAAGGTGGCTTCATCATGTTTCTCTCCTCCATTTGGCAATTGTTTACTTCCTGCAAATTATTAGTAATAGAAGGCACGGGTACAACTTATTGCTTCTTCGCATCCTCAATTTTTCTTTCCACATTGTAAGCAAGTTGTAACAAATGAGCAAAAGAGCTATAACTTTGGCAAGCAAGAATATCCTGAATTTCTTTGTTAAGCCCATGTAAAAACCTCAATTCTATAGCTTCTTCGCATTCATCTAAACCACAACATAATAAACAAGCATGCATATCATGATAGTATGAAGTAACAATTCTGGTATCATATTTTAAACATTGCAGTTGGTTGAGTAGAATATGAGTATAATACGCGGGAACATAAACATGTCTCAAATATCGTTTCTGGTCTTTTCAAGATTTAGGTATTTTGTTATGCCTACAAAGATGTTTCCAATCATAAGAAACATTTTTAATTACAACACTAGAGGCACACATAACCATATGTTTCTCAGACAAACCATGCTTTCAAAATTCTCTATCAACCGTTAGCTCTCATTTAATATAAGCATAAGGATCATAATTTTCTTCAAAATAAGGTAGCGCGGATTTGATCTTAGCTAGAACAACGACATTTACCTCACATTTATCATGTTGATCACTCTCATGTCTTGACGAAGATGTCGATGTTGAGCACAGTTTTCCCCAATTGTCTTGTGTATCCCTGTCATTATTAGTAGAAAACAAAAAACATACACACAAAAAAATATGTACGCTCCTATCAACTACTAGGTAGTGAAAATTCAAATATCACATGATGAGGACACTGATATATGGAGTTTAGGGTCGTGCAAGCACCCCTTGACGCAACCCTAATGGGCTCCAACACGATACACGGGCCAAAGGCCCAAATACGGCATCGCAGCGCCGGGACAGACTCTGAACGTCAACTTGTTTGGTTAATTCCCGATGACTCGTAACGAATTTGGACATGGGACCAGAACCATTGGAAAGGTTATCTTCTTAGCTTTCCATCCATATAAAGAATGCCCCAATCCGAGCACGTATGCGACCTGGGCGCCTGTTTTAGTGCAGACTGGTCCTGGACTCCGAATTACACCCGAAGTCGACTTGGAGAAGGTCTTGGTTTGGTCCCCAATCAACTTCTTTGATATTCCATGCATTCGTTATGATCGGCTTCTTTTCCTTCATCCAAGCAAGTACCTCTGCAAACGAAAACAAACAAAACTCATTGTGTAGCAACGTATGTTCAAAAATATAACAAGTAAATCTTATGTAGAACTGGTTAACCTTTGGCTGATTAATACACAAGGTAGTCATGGTTATATCCGAGCTAGTTGTGTCCTCATCATCACACACACTCAAGCTTTTAACCAAGCTCTTACAAATTCTTAACAATGCAAGCGGAATGGTGACATACACTGACTCAACCAAGCACACCAATGAAGGTTGGATGTATCGATGCCTTGACAAACACCTGCTGTAAGGCTACAATCAAATATGTGGAGCTTTGGGTAGGCTTAAATATATAGCAAAGGAATAGCAAATACTCAAATCAGAGAATGTGAAGTTGAATAATCATTCAAGGTTGAATAGGCTAAAACGTACTAGAGACATGAGCCTAGACACAAACGATACCACAAAATAACAATAGAAACAACTCAAGCACAAACTCTGATATTTGAAATTAAGCTCAAGTTATTTTCTCTTTTCCTTCCATTTTTTCTTTCTATTTTTTGCTCTTTTTTTGGGTGTGGCTTTTCTTTTCTATTTTTTTAAGCACCTTTCTACCTTTTCTCTCTTTGTTTTGTCTTGTTTTTTTAACAAAAATGACTCAAGGACCACAATGCAATATTACAGGGACTCAAATGTAAATATAAAAATTATAGGGACTCAAATGTAAAAATCCAAACCCTAAAATTAGAACTATAAAAAATGGAATGCTGAAGTTATGCCGGTTCTGTTTTTGTAAACAGATCCTGAATCTGACACCGAAATTTTTTTCATCAAGGTGTAACTCATGGTATAGTGGAGGAGGAAACAACCGTAGATGGGGAGGTGGAGTGAAAGGATATGGCTAGTTGTCCAGATTTTGTCTTTTGCCACATTGTTTGCACACATTAATTGAACCTATACCTGTTATGCTACAAAATTCTACATCATTAAAAACCCAAGAGAAATCCCTAATCTATTTTTTAGAAAACAAGTAAATCACTACAAAGGAGCATGTGAATCTGGTCAGTCAAGAATTATTTTGAAAATCCTAAATCGGAAAAATAATGCCTCTTCTAAATGTGAATCAAATTGAACAGAAGTTTATGAAACATATATTTTATTCAAATACTATATTATTCATCACGAATTAATGCAAAATTTCTAGAACCCCTCTATAAATTCACCTAAGTTTCAGCCAGCCCTCTTTTGTTTGAATATCTGGCAACAATCATTTTTGGAACGTCAAATCTGAACCTTCTCAAATGGAACTAGGTACCCTGGACTACCTAGACACAAATCCCCCAACTTTTGAAACCCAGCTTTGGTCATTGCTAATTTCAAAGAGATGGAAGAAGAGAATAATCCGATAATCCAATTTTCGTAGTTGTGTGCACCCCTTGGTTGGGCTCTCATTCATTCACCTCTCCCTACCCCCTACATGAGCACAGCATGGCCCAGCCCAACCTCCTGGGCATGCTGCTAACCTTAGTCATGAGTTGGGTTGGGTCGAACTTACTTTTTGGGGTGTTTGGTTTGAAGATAGGTGGGATGGGATGATCTCTAAAAAGAAATATCCTTCTGAGATCCGTGTTGGATTGGTCTCTCAAAAACTAACGAACCAATCCATCCTACTTTTCTGTCTCACTGACATGTGGGTCATCTCCTAAAAACTAAGACTATCCCATCTCTTATGCCAAACAGATAGTGGGAACAATCCCATCCTAAAAATAAGGATGAGTCCAACCCATCCACCCTCATCCCAAATCAAACACATGCTAGAAGTACAAAACAGCCAGGAGACCCCCTCCCCTTCTTCCTCCTTTATTTTCCTACCTGTCATTTCTTCTTCTCCCTCAAAGCTGAGCTCCTTGCTCGTTTCTCATCCTCAAATCTCATCCAAAGGTCTGAAATCGAGCATTGCACGTCACACCACTGCAATCCCAAGCCTATCAGCTTCCCATCCATCCAATGTTTGTGCGCATGCACAGCTGTTTTTGAGAGAGATCAAAATGGAAGGAGAAGGAGGTTGCAGCCGGCTGGGCAGCAGCTGAAGGACGACCCTGTTTTCCCTCCATCGGTGAGCTTCCTCTCCTATCCATGGTGTTCACATCTTGTTTCGCTCAATGTGGTGTGAGCATCTCTATCCCCCTCTGCAGGTCACGGTTCAGGATTCAAACCTAGGAAACAAGCTGCATTTTGCCATTCGATTTTCACCACTACAGAGACAACTGCCCCTCCATCCTCTGTATTCCCCTATTTCAATGGGGTCTCACCTATTCACCTCCTGTTAGAAATTATATTGTTAGCTTTAGCATCAAGCCCTCGGTAAATATTTGTGTTCGCATGTAGTGTACATGAGTATTGAATTCATCTTCTTCCTCCCCTACTACCTTGAGGCCAATTTTCTTCCTTGATATTCTTGTCTGGTTTGTTTATGCCTCATGTGCAACGTCACCATTTTCAGGTTAGATATGTGCTCATGCATGTCATTCTACAGCTCTCCATGGTGTTGGAATTCTAAATTACAAGATCTTATTACTTTAGCCTATAATCAATCACTTTCTAATTACAACATTCATCTAACTGACCTGTCATATTTGAAGCCATTACTGTTGCTTTGCTTTTCTCCTTTTCTTCTTCTTTCTTCTTCTCTTCTAATCACCGATGATCGTGACGGCCTTGGGGTCTCCACCGGCACTGCCCCGAGATGGCTACACGAAACCCTTCCAATGCTAAGCCTATCAGCGGCGTTTAGGGTTTTGGTATTAGTGCAAAAGAGATAAAGAGTCCTTTCTCTCCTCTACTTCTTATATAATGCACTAGTGGGCCTTGGGAGCTTTATCTCTAAGATTAGATTCAAAAAATTTTTAACTGATCACAAAACAAACATCTCTTTATTCTGTTTTAGTAGTTAGAATCGGACCATGGGATTTGTCCTCTTAACCAAAAAACCAACCAACATTCTTCCCTTGATTTTAAGACTAACTAATGAGTACACTAAATAACATAGCTCCCCAAAGCAATGTGTCACAGCAACATTAAGCGTCATTGAGACAATAAGACTTATAGTTCATTATGATACTTAAATAAACTCAACTTTACTTAATGGGTGTTGATTGATGCTTATGCTCCCTATTTTCAGTATCTTAGTCAAAGGTAATCACATAATCCCATGCCGGCTATATGTTCTTTAAATAAGTTAGGAGATAAGCCTTTGGTTAGCGGATCCGTGAGCATTAATTTAGTACTAATGTACTCAACTTAAATTATTTGATCATGTACTCTATCTTTCACAACATGAAACTTAATGTCAATGTGTTTGGCAGCTTCACTTGACTTGTTGTTATTTGTATAGAATATTGCAGCTTCATTATCTCTAACATATCCAAAATTTGAATTTTAAATTTTGCATCTAAAAATATTAAAAATATTTTTTCTAAATAGAAATACTAAAATTTTCCAACTAAAGACCTAGATGAG
Source organism: Oryza officinalis (assembly GCA_008326285.1). Classification (NCBI taxonomy): domain Eukaryota; kingdom Viridiplantae; phylum Streptophyta; class Magnoliopsida; order Poales; family Poaceae; genus Oryza; species Oryza officinalis. The sequence goes on from BDMV01000003.1 coordinate 34,957,205, forward strand.
TCTAATAAGACTAGTTTTAATATGCAAATTTGTGAATAATTTAAAACATTTTCCTTACCAACCTATAGATGAAGCTAAAATTTAGTGAGTGCTTGCATTTTCTTGGGTGCTTAGTGTGATTTGAGTCCTTTTAAGTGTTTTTGGATCTTGTTTGCACTTCATAATAGGTCACATGATCATTTATTAAAATATGAAGTAAATAATTAAAAGGACCTAATGACAAGCACAAGAAGTTATTTCCTAAAATCCTTGCAACTTAAACATTACAATATGACTAATGGTAAACTCTATTGAATTTACTTGGTCCAAAATTTGAACACAGGTCATGAACATAAAAAGAATATAAACATGTTGTACTGGAGATCCTATTATAAACCTCCTTTAATCTAACCCAAGCATACACATATTTAAACCTACAATTATTCGTTGGAATCATGAATGGTGAGAAGGAAATTAAAATTAATAAAAACATATCAGGTCAAACACAGCTGAAATATAATTTTACAATCATTTAATCACATTTTTATAATAGTGAACCTATATGTAAAGATAAGCTTAGTGAATTTCTAAAAATAATTGGTGTAAGATAAAATCATGGAAACATTCATGTGCATGCTACTCAATATGTTAGACTTACTGGAATTTGGACATAATTTAATCCTTACATTTGATATCTCAAATAAATCTGTCAAAGCAGTCAAACTATAAATCATTTTTAAACTTTAATTGGAAAAACAATACCTCACTCATATGAGCATTAAATTACATAAGAATATATATGAAACATAATTTATTCGAATACTAATATATTTATCATGAATAAATATAATTTTTTCAGAATTTATTTTATATGTTTAGACCTCCTAAAAATTCAAATCAATTTCACCAATCCTATTTTCTTTATTTTGCTAAGAGTAAAATATAAGGAATTTTTAGTGCAACCAAGGAAATGGAAACTAGGTATTTTTATCTATCTTCACAAAAATTCACTCTAATTTTTCTGGCCCACAAAATAAACTATAGAATTATAAAGATGAGAGAAAAGAATAAATAGGGTAAAATCCTGAAAATCACCAAATACAGTGTTCACCTAATTTCCTACCACCTCTCTCTGCCTAGCAATGTTTGCAATGCCCTGGGCCCACTGTCAGCTTCATGAGCTCGCTCCACCCGAGTGCAAAAGCTTCCACCGCCTAAGGAAAATGAGAGAGAAAGAGAGAACGAAGGAGAGCGGCGTCGGCCATGCTCGACACGTGTCCGAGGACGTGGCCGTCGCCGAGCTCGCTCTCAACCTCTCCCAGATGTGTCGCCTCTCCTCACTCTCCACCCCAATACCGAGCAAACTGAGGAGGGAAGCTCTTGGCTCCTCCTTCCTCTCCATCACAGTCGCCGGCCGTCGAGAAGGGACACCGCACCTTCGCAACCGAGCTGCGGTCGTCTCCTGTCTTCTTGCGTTCCATTTTCATCTCTCCGTGCCGAGCAATTCTTCTTTTGATACCATCTCGTTTCATCCACTACAACGACCGGAACGCTGCCATGCCGACGACGCCCGGCAGGCGCACTCTGGACTTCGCCGACGCTAGGGTTTCGTCGTCATCGCTTCCACGGGCCACCTTGTGCTGTGGTGCTGCGCCACAAGCTGCGCCTCCTCGACCTCAGCAAAACGCCCCAAGAATCACCCCAATCCATGTTGTGTAGAAGGAGAACGTCCATCGTCTTCTCCGGTCTCGACCAAACCCCGCCGTCGCTGTTTTCGTCGATTCGGTGAGTGCTCAGCCCTCCCCTTTTAGCCGATTACTCCACATGCCATGTTCTACTTCGTGCCGACCTCTTTTCTCCATGTTGATGGCCAGATCTCTCCATTCCCGGCCATCGTCGACTTTGCGTGACGCCAAAGCTCTCCATCGCCTCCATGTCGTCCTGCGAGCCGCCGCTGCCGTCCAAGCCTCGCCAACACCGTTCTGATGACCGGTGAGCACCCTACATACCCCTAAGATCGCATGCATGCACTCCTTTAGCCAAAACCGAGCTCCACCGCGACATGCAAAGCCATCCGAAAGCCCTCTGCACTGTTTGTCATCGTACGAGCACTATAGTTGACCATTTACAGCATATCCACCTCCTCTCGATCCGCATATTTGTGGGACACACTTTTTATTTTTACCCTGACAACACCCGAGCCACCGTTCGCCGCTGGCAAGGCTAAACATGGCCGTCGGCTATGCTGCCCTACTCTGGGAAGAGCACAGGGACTTCCTCTGAAAATTAGATAAACTGTAGGAGCTTATCTGTAAAACTCCCTGACACATAGAACAGCCATAGGACTGCGGGTTGGTTTTCCATAAAATCTAGGGTGTTTCATTAAAAATAGCCAGTTTGAAATCTGTTAAATAAAAAGGAATAATTAAAAAGTTTTCTATTGAGCTGAAAAGTATGTTAACTTGTAAAATCTATAGTAAATCCATTTTAGCTCCTTTTTAGATGAACTCAATTTCTGTAGATTCAAACAATTATGATCTTTAATGTTGTAAAATAAAAAAAATACACTTACAGTACAAGAAATATCCCTAACATTTCATATTAGCATATAACATGCTCCCAATTATAAAATTTGTATAAAATTCATTTTAACTCCAAATGAAGTGATTCTAGATTTGTTAGATTCATAATCTCATGATCTTAACTGCAGTAAATTAAAATATGGCACATAATGCAATGAGAGCACTTATAAAATTTTGTATAGCAAATAAATACTACAATGTGTCATATAGCTTGTAAAATACATAATAAATTCATACTAACTCTAAAAATGGTGAAACCAATTTTGTTAAACTCCTGAGAACCTAGCATTCACTGCAGTAACCTAAAACTTCACAAAACTTAGGACCTAAAATGCACTTAAAGCCTTAATAGAGCTTGATTAATATATTGCTAGTATTAAGCTTTAAGAATTAATAACTCACCAATGTAAAGTGATAAAATAGAAATCCTTCACCACAAATCATATCCACACAGCACCTATCCACAGTAGTAAATTCATTCATTTGTAGAGCATCTTAGATATTTGCATATTTTGATGTTTATTCGTTATCGTTATTTCTTATAGTGGATAAATTCGATATCAGTGAGGAGTTTGATTTTAATGCTGATTATGGTGGGAATTCTAACCAAGGCAAGTGCCACTTTCCTTTGAACACATTAAATCCTATGTTTTATGGGCAAATGTTTTGTTTATAACTTTGCATGCGCTATTTGGTAGAAAATTATATTTTGTTGAGAAGATGGTAGTTATAACCCACTTGTTGCATGAACTTCCTTGATAAATTTCACTCATTGCTATTTATAACCACAAGAATAATTGGAGTACATTGGTTGTACTCTAATGGGTCTAATTATGCTATTTTATATGTGCCATATGCTTAGCCATGCTTAGCAATTTGCTAAATAATATTGTGATCACTTTATAAATGAGATTTTGGGCATTATTTTACTTCTGGACAGAAATGAGAACTATGGCTATTTGTGAACTAAAATGGAGTTAAACATGTTTTTAGACTTGAGCGCCAAGTGGTGCACATATGGTGTTAGTTGTGCACCGATAGAGGGAGTGTTCGCCCGGGTTGATTAAGGACCGAACTTTGTGTCATTCACTATTGTTTACCGTACAAACACATGTGCTATTTATGGGGTGGCCTTAGCTAATTAAGTTACTTAAAGTCTAGCCTTACATATTGGTAGGCTGGAATATAATGAATTAGTCTGAGCGATAATTCATAGGAACTACCTATGTGTGTGTTGAATTTAATGCTAGCGAATATTACTAGCCGTGTGTGTGTTCTGTGAGAGGACGGATGTTTCGCCTCACAGCATAGGCATCTAAATCTGTCCAATTCAACGGTTAAGTGCCTCGTGGGGGAATGGATGTGTTCACTGCTATGGCGTTAGGTTTAAGGCGTGGGCCCGCTACCTAACGGTTATAAGTCATTCTTAGGGTGGATTCATACTTGTCATCATTGATGCAAGGTTAGGCATTGAGTAATGTGAAGGCTACATTGTGACCTCTAGACCGCATTCAACATATAGAGTGTGGTGGTACCGACGGGTACCGGACAAACTAGATTGATTCACATCATGTGGGTAAAGCTGTACAAACTCTGCAGAGTCTAAAACTAATTGATTAGCCGTGCTCACGGTCATGAGCGACATAGCGAATTGTCATGGGTATAGACTTGTGATTTATAAATGTGTTTACAAAAATGGCCTATAGGAATGGTGAAATGTGTTGAGTTTTGATGATTATGATGATGATTTTGCCCGGTGTGAGCTGATATTGAGATGCATTGCTTGCTGCCATGAATGGCACAAGAATGACGTTATGATGATGGTTATGAAGTTATTATGTTACTATTATGATATGATGCCATGCCATGTTATATTTATATGCTACCAACTTGCAAATGATTATCTAAATTCTGTTACAAAATATTTGTGAAATAAATTTAGCTTTTTGCAACTATGAGACCACAAATAGCCATTCCTTGATATTTAGAACTTGCATGTATGTAGGATTGAATTGCCTTGTCAGTACATTAACTGTGTTAATGTACTGACACTTGTATCTTTTGTGGTTTTTCCTTTTAAATGTATTGCAGGTAGCTGAGTGCTAGGAGTTCCATTGCTTTCTTCAGGATGATTTTATTAGGGGACTATCCCTAATCAGCTTGCTTGTGGGTTGGGTAGACAAGCTTTCGCGAATCTTGAATTATTTTGGCCGGTCAGCCCAGGTATACTTAAAGTAGAATTTTATTCTAAGTTAATGCCTTAATTTCTGTATATCATTGCTTAGATGAAAGTGCAAAGCTAGCAACTTCCTAGGGCTAGCTGAGCATGAGTATGAATATTGAGCAATTGAGATGTTGTAGAGCTCTAGCGATTTGAGTCAAGTTTCCTGAGATGTGTAATACATTTGGTCGCCGCCTTCGTGTGGTTTGACGGGCATGTCTCAGACTGAAGTTGACTAGCACGCTGAGTCCCAGCAATATCTCCTTTGCTCATTATTCAGCATTGCAGAGTTTATATTGAATGGTGTTATATTATGATCACACATTGATATTTGAGTGACTATTTAGGCGTGTATGAATCTCACTCATCCAAATTCATGTGGTGATCATAAATGACACTGGACGGTATAAATTCGGCGTGCCTGACATTATCGCAGTATATTGTCAGTAGTTTGGCTATGCTGTCGACCACTCTTAATTTTGGGTTGAAATTCTTAAGTCATACGGCCTGTCCCATTGCATTATAGCATGCCACAAATTCTGCTTGCATTGTCGATGATGCAGTAAGCGTCTGCTTGGAGCTTTTTCATGACATAGCCTCCACCCCCTCCCCCCCCCCCCCCCGCGAGGGCGAAAATATAACCCGAAGTGAATTTCTTAGTGTCTAAGCACCCTACGAAGTCAGCATCTGAATAGCCTAAGATCTCAGGCTTATCAGACCTCTTATATGTGAGCATATAATGCTTAGCTCCTTGCAAATAACGCAAGACTTCTTAACTCCTTTCCAATGGTCCAATCCTGGATTAGATAAAAGTTTGCCAAGCATCCCAATAACGAATGTCAAATCTGGTCGCATACAGACTTGTGCATACATTAAGCTTTTGACTACTGAAGTAGATGGTACCGTCTTAATTTCTTTAGTCTCTAAGTCATTTTTTGGGCTTTGAAATGAACCAAATGTATCCCCTTTTATTATTGGAGCAGGTGTCGTAGAGTATTTGCTCATATTATATCTTTTCAACACTGAAAATATATGCTTCTTGAGATAATCCTAGTACTCCTTTGGACTTATCTCAGCAAATTTCAATGCCCAAGACATAAGATGACCCACCGATATCTTTCATATCAAATTTTGATGACATAAATTCTTTACTTTCTTGCAGCAAATTCTTATCGCTGCTTGCTAATAAAATGTCATCAATATAAAGTACTAGTATGATGAATTTTCTATCTTTATTCTTCATATAAATGCAGTTGTCCACCTCATTTTCCTTAAATCCAAAATTTTAATTACTTCATCGAATTTAAGGTACCATTGTCTGGATGCCTGCTTAAGCCCATAAATGGATTTCTTTAGTTTGTATGCTAAATGATATTTTCCTTCCACAACAAAACCTTTCGATTGTGCCATGTAGACATTCTCATTTAAGTCACCATTTAGAAGTGCAGTTTTCACGTCCATCTGTTAGAGTTCTAAGTCATAGTGAGCCACTAATGCCATGACAATTCTAAATGAGTCTTTCTTAGATATAGGAGAAAATGTATCATTATAATTGATTCCTTCTCTATGTGAAAAACCTTTAGCCACAAGCCTTGCTTTGAATCGTTCGATGTTCCCTTTAGAGTCCAGCTTGGTTTTGTAGACCCATTTGCAGCCTATTATTTTGACTCCTTTACGAACTTCTATTAGATCCCAGACTTTATTTTGGGTCATTGATTTTAATTCATCTTCCATGGCTTGAAGCCACTTGGATGAGTTATTACTGCTTATGGCTTCTTTAAATGAGTGGGGTCATCTACCTTCTTTATATCTTCGCTCATATAAACTTCATAATTATTGGGAATGGTAGATTTCCTTGCCCATTGTGATCTTCTTAATTGTTGATTTTCATCATTGTTCACATGCGGTTGAGCATCTTCCTGTAGAGCTTCTTCTTTATTCTGTGTTGCAGAATTCTGTTGAGGCTCTTCATTTTCATTATTATTATGAGCATTACTTTCCTCAACAACAGTTGTAGGGCTAGCAGGTCTAGAATTACCCACTGAAGGCACTACATCCTGTGGCACAGTTTGAATAATGTTAATATTAGTCTCTTGGATTTTCGGAGTTGGAACATTAACCCGAATTTCCTCAAGATTGATTTCCTTATCTTGTGAGCTCCCCACTTCATTATTTTCTAAGAAGACAGCGCGTCTAGTCTCCACAAATTTAGTGACACGGTCTGAACAATAAAATCGATATCCCTTAGATCTTTTTGGATATCCGATGAAATGACAGCTCACAGTCTTAGGATCTAACTTCTTTAGCTGTGGATTAAATATTCTGGCTTCTGCACGACAGCCCCATACACATACATAATTTAATGTTGGTTCTTCTAGTCCATAATTGATAAGGAGTCTTAGGTATCGACTTACTTGGAATTCTATTTATTATGTGGGCAACTGTCTTTAAGGCTCCAATCCACAATATATTTGACAGAATAGAATGACTTAGCATACTGCGCATCATATCCATGAGTGTGCGTGTTGCGTCGTTCTGTTACTCCGTTCTGTCGAGGTTCTCCAGGCATAGAATATTGGACAACTATTCCATGTTGCTGGAGATATAAGGCAAATGGATCATGGATTTGTCCAAAATGAAGCATGTTTTCCATATTATTCACCACCACGATCTGATCTCATGACTTTAATTTTGGTATTATGCTGATTTTCTACTTCAGTCTTAAATATCTTAAATTTCTCAAGAGATTCAAAACGATCATTAATGGGGTAAATATAGCCATAACGAGGGTAATCATCTGTGAATGTTATGAGATATCACTAGGAACGGTCCACAAATATCAGTATGAATTATTTCTAGTGGAATTCTGCTTCCAGTGACTCCTTTCTTAATTGTCTTAGCAAATTTTCCCTTAATGTAATCTACGCAATGATCAGCGTCAGAAAAATCTAAGGGGAGGAGTATTTCTTCTTTAATGAGACGTTCAATTATCCTCATAGAAATATGGCCTAAACGATAGTGCCATAATTTCGATGGCATCTCAATTTTATCACTACAGACATTTATAACATTCATCACAGAGTCATCCAAGAGAGCAAATAGAGTTTGTCTCGCATGAAGGCAAGACCCACAACTTTATTATCAAACTTAATATAATATGTTCTCTTTGTAAAATGACAGTCATAACCTGTCTCTACTAAGACTCTAACTGAAATAAGGTTTCTCTTAATAGAAGGAGCAAAGAAAACATTATTCAAAATTAAATTGTAGCTGCCAGGGAGTCTAAGTATGAGGTCTCCAATAGTCCTCACTTCAATCTCCGCTCCATTAGCTACTCTTATCCTTTGCTCCTCTCTTGCTACCTTCCGCACGGTACGGAATCCATGTAATGAGTTAGAAACGTGCATAGTGCCTGAGTCAACCCACCAAGTATTAAGGGAAAATTCAGCATAAAAGGATTCAACATTAGATATTTCTTCAGAATTAGTGTTACCTTTCTTAGCTAAACACGCTTTGAAGCGTGAGCAATTTCTTTGCCAATGTCCATCTGCCTTGCAGAACGGGCAGTGTGGAGTCTTGGGAGGATCACCATTAGTCTGAGTGCTTGAAACAGCTTGCTTGCTCCCACTTGGATTCTGTGAGGAGTTTGATTTGTTCTTCTTGCTGTTAGAGCATTCCCCTTGTACATCTTTCTTTTGCCTTTGGTGTTGGCATTAGCGAGGTTGAGTTGTTCTTTTGGCATTAGCAAGGTTGAGTTGTTCTTTGAGCCTTTGTTTCTCAGTTCTCTGACGCTCTTCCTCTTCCACTGAATGTGAAATTAGCTCCTGTATGGTCCACTTTTCTTTTTGAGTACCAAAGTCAAGACCAAGAGAGCTCATGATGAAGTGCATTAAGAAACCTTCAGTGACATCCATATCCATGGACTTAATTTGATGTGCCATATGAGTCCTCTCAAGAATGTGCTTTCTAATGCTTTCTTTGTCATTATAGTTGCTAGTAATCATCATGCTAATGATTGTACTAGCATAAGTCCTAGAGGAGGATTTAAAATTCTCTTCAATATTAGCTTAGTATGTCTTTGCGTTGTCGGAATCAATGGTTCCTCCAATAATCTCTACAGAGATGTTGTTTTTAATGTACATTAAAGACATTCTATTGGACTTCACCCAAGCAGCTAACTTTTCATCGTAAGTCTACTTGAGTTGCTCATAATCTTCCTCAGCCATATTGAGTTCCTCAGGAGGATCCTCTCTTAGGTATAAGTCAAAGTCCAATATAGCAAAGTTCAGAAGCATAGTGTTCTTCCATTCAGTGTAACTAGATCCATCAAGGGAAACAATAGTCCTAAGTTGTCCCATTGCTGACAATAAGGATACAAAACATTAATAATGAATATAACTACTTTACGTTGACTTAATTAATTACATGCAAAATAAACTTAGAATTTTCACAATCAAAACACCGTTGGGTAGAAATAACCATGAACAATCTTAAAATTATTTCCTTAATTACATCACCGTTGGACAAAAAATAACTAAGGAATAAAATAACAAATATAATTGACATGAAATTATAGTAACGTTGGTCAAAAATAATTTCATATCATTATTTTTTTCTAGCTAATTTTCTCATTGGTTTCATTTAACAAGAAATAAAATTATTTTTTTTAGCAATTTTAAATTATTGTTGACGCCAAATCCGTACCGCCGATGAGGATCTAGCGTGCGGACACACGAAGGCCTGGGAGATCTGCTTAGCTCCAGTGCAGGTCCTAAAATTGATGAAGCGCAGGCGTGCCAGTCAGTTTGATCCTGCCACTGACAAGATATACAAAATAACAGAATAAAAGGTCTATCGGCCGATAGGCCGATGGCCAAAGATATTAGCCGATAGGCCGATAGGGCAAAAACAGCCGATCGGCCGGTAGGCCGATAGTGCAGTTCCAGCCGATGCCGATGCCAACCGATGTAGTTAGGGTTTTAATCCATCGGCTGTGTACTGAGCAAACATCTATATATAAACGATCGGCCGACGATAACATGATAATATAGCAATATAATATAGCATAAACCAATCATATGATAAAATAAATATTGATCTGAAGATTGAAGCACACATCGGCCGGAGGTCCGATGACACAACATCCAAAAGATATGTAATAAATACTCTGTTGTCATCGGCCAGGACCAATCTCCATGTATAAAACTCGTGGGCCGATGTAACGTTAAGATAACTCATCGGCTGAAACCCCGATGAAACCCTTATTGGCAGCCAACAAGCAGGCTAGAGATTACGGTTCTAATCACGACTTAGTAGATCAAACTGAACTGATGCAGCACTAAGTATGAAAAGAAACGCAAGACCTACACAATCATGCCCTTGACTGATTTTCAGCGTGGTGGATACCTTAGCCAATCTAATCTAGCGAGGCGATTTGGTCGATACCGGCGTAAACCCTAAAATGAATCTCGGCCGATACGATGAAATCGAGAAGCTAAATCAGATTGACTAAGATATATGATAGTAGGTGCTTACGTTGCCAAGATCAGAACGCAGAAGCCCTAGCCCCAACAGCGCAAGCAGCCATAACGAGACTTACCCCTCGTGAGAAGGGCATGAACTCGCCGAAGAAGACGAAAGTAAAAAGGCGGCGATGCGCCGAAGTTGTATTGATCGTGGGATAAAAATTACATGAACCTCGTGCTTACATATTTATACCCATAGGCTAACAAAAATCCTAACAGAATACGACTCAAACTTTCCTAAAGATAAAAGAAAACAGATAAAGCCTTTATTGGACACTAAACACACTTTCCTAAAGATAAAAAGGAAACTAATAAATTCTTCCTAATTAATAGATACAAGCCGCATCCTCCTCAAACTCGGTCTTCTCTGGATAAGATCCTTTCGAATCTAACAAGAATCTGACTGTTGTTACTGATTGGTTTAAGAAAACCCCCATCGGCCGATGTAGAATTTTAGGCCGATACTAGTTTCAAGCCAATATGAACCTTGGGCCGATGGGGACTTCGGGGCTTACCAAATTCTGGTGTTAACAATTAGCTACGAATGCATAACAAAATTCTGAAAATAAATAATGCATTTAATCAGGGGGTTTATTAATAAAATCAATTTTGGCCCATCTTCTCGAAGACGGCCCAAAATTGGGCCAGCCTGGCTTACACGCGCGAGCGCGCAGCTAAGTGTGGCGGCAAGCGCGGCCCACGTAATGGTGACGGGCCGACGTGGGGACAAGTTGAGCCGTCCGATCTGATGAACGACTCCGATTCGCCCGACTTCCTTATTGCTTATGCTGTCAAATTGCACCGATGAAATTGTTGGCGGGGAGGGAAACCCCAACTCTAGCCAATTCTTTCTCCCCTTCTCTCCCCGATCCAAACTCCGGCGAGCGACAAGTGGATGGCGATGATGGCGGCGACAACATTTCCCTTGAAGGTACCCATGTGTGCTTAGGTTGATAAGAAGTATCTCCCACGATGGTGAGCCCGTCTTAGTCACACACACGTGCACGTGGCTAAGTTGTCGGGGGGGCGGCTTAGCGTGGTTTAGGTGATTGGGGCTAAGCTTGGGAAGGGACATGTTATGAGCTTGAATTACTTGTATGTCACATCTATGTGCGTGTGAAACATTTGATCCTTATTCATTTCGTGTGAGTAAAGTCGTACACCTCTGATCAGAGTAAAACTATTCAAATAGCCGTGTCCATGGTTACAGGACGATTGCTTGATGTGTTAGTCAAGCTATGTTAGCATCAAACTTGTGTTAAATGGCTTGGTTTAGTCATGGATATGATGATGTTTATGTTTGGAATCAATGGTTAGGCAAGGGTAGCCTATGGATGATGATGAGAGCACTGGTTGTGTTCATTTGTGATTCAATTTAGGATTTACATGCTTGTTGTCCAAAAATTTTAGATTATGATAGTTTTACAAATGCTATACTTTCAACTTACTATTTGCTTAACAAAATTAGCTTTATGCGAAACTCGAACCTTTATACCATCTTTTAAGGTAGAAGTTTGCATACTCATCTCTTCTATGTGTATGTATATTAAAATGTATAAGACTTGCAAGTACAATCTTATACTTAACCCGTTGCCTGCAATTTCAGGAGAGGATACCAGTGTGGTTGAGTGTTCTTACTACCCTACCGAGAGCGGTGAGTGTAGTGAGTAGCCTTTCCAGCTTGGTTCTTGCCATGGTTGGTTGCCCGTGTGGGATGGTTGGCGCACCACGGGTTTTACTTTTGCTTATATGAATTTATAAGACTTTCGCTGCTATCTTTTGTGTTGCATGACGGGTTTATGAACCCGGTTGAGTCATATATACCTTGCTGCCCTATTATACATATTTATGCATTTGTGATGTTTATCAATTGCTTGCGATGAAAGTGCGAGACTAGTCGTTTTTTTCTAGGGAATAGCTATGCATGAGTAAGGGTTTTGAGTAACTGAGATAATAGTGGAATGTAGCGTTTTGGGTCAAGTCCCCTGATATATGTAACATATTTGGTCGTCGCCTTTGAGTGGTTTGACGGACATGTTTTAGATTGAAGTTGATTGGCAAACTATTTCATCGAATATCTCTCTTACTCACTACTCGGCATCGTGGTTAATATATTGAAAGGTGTCAACCGTGATTATGGATACACTAAGGATGAGTGTCTATTTATACGTGTATGGATCCCACCTAACCAAATATGTGTGTTGGTCACGTTGGACGATGGACGATCTATTACCTGGGATGCCCACAGTACTGATCCAACAATTTTCTTTGCTTGGTACCAAGCAGTGGGACGAGGATGCATGCGGTGCCTCGGCTCGGCTCCTAGGCCCATCGGCTCTCTCCATGATCCCCTTCCTCACACGTTTCCCTCTTCCTTCCTCATCTTCCATTGGACCTACCATGGCGGCACGGCCTCGCCATGCAGAAAGAATCCCATGTTGCGGCAAGCCTATAGTGACTGTCATGCGGTGAGAGTTAGTGACTGTCATGCGGTGTCAACTCTCAGAAGAATCCCACGAGCAAGAAGGAAGCCTAGGCCATGTTCAAGTACACCACTGGAGCCTACAATGTTCTCCAATTTCTTGCCACAGTTTGGTTTTGATCATATCATGTGATGGGAATGATCTTGAACCATGGATCATCAGTACTTAGCGACACTGGAAAGAGGATGGTGTATAACTAGCACAAGCAGGAAAAAGGGGCTCAAAGGGAACATGATGCTAGCGGCAGCATCCACAATACAGGTGCCGACACCACAACGCGTGCCAAGCAGTAGGCCATTTGGGACGCGGGTGGCGGCCACTTCAGCATGTTCTCCCATGACCAAGGCGGTGGCGCGCCTACGATGGTGGTGCCAACGCCGTCGCAGACAGATCTTTGTTTTCTTCTACCACGGAACCTCGTTTTTCGTTGTCTCCATCTTCCTTGTGACATCGAGTGCTTCTTCTGCTGCGTTGTACGCATATGTTTCTCTTTTCATGGCAGTTGTGGTCGCCGGCGATTTGGCCGCGCCTGAAGGCGAGTCGTCCCGTTCCACATCCACGCAATCCCCTTCTAGGAGCCGAGCCCACACGCGCCGTGTGCAGCCTTGTCGGCTAGCGCCAAACAAGGCAAGCTGTTGGATCGGTATATTGTCCACGCGTCGGACATCCTAAGCGGGGCCGCAGGCGATGTGGTTTGCACCAGGGCTGCACCATTTTTTTTTCATCTATTGCACCCTCTTTGTCTGTATAGACTCCTCCCCTTTCTCGTTGCCACCACACTTCCTCTCCGTGCTTACTGGTGTGACACTTCCATGCACTCTTCTCGTATCTCCTAATCATTCTCCTAGGCTCTCCATCCCCACACCACACACCACAGCAATTTGTCCATTTCACCCCCGCTTTTCTCGGTCTTATCTACCATATATATCTCCCAGTAGTCCCCCACATACACCAAATGCAAGCATAGCACCAAAAGTACAAGAACTCATAGCATCAGATGCCTCCAGTCCATATATAGCCCTTTGGAGAGCAAAAAGGGAGAACAACACAGACAAAAGAGACAGCCATGTACTACCCTTGGCCTTAACCCCACCACCACCACCACAGCCCCTCACTGCCTTTCACCTGCAAAAACCACTTGCAACCCTCACAAAACCCAAAAACGCCAGCAGCCAGCTTCCTGCTTCCCTCCCCCCCTCCAATTTTAGCAACTTCTCCCTTAAAATCTTCCCCCCTTGCATTGTACCTCTCCTTCTCTACCCACACCACCCCTGTCGCCCCCACCGATCTTTCTCCGGTGCCGCCTATGGAGGAGATGATCAAGCCGGCACCGGCATCGTCGGAGGAGGAGAAGGAGGTGGTGGCTACTGCTGCTACTGGAGAAAGGAGGTATGACGAGGCGACGGCCGGGAGAGAGGAGCAGGAAGAGGAGGAGGAGGAGGAGGCGGCCGCGGCGCCGGTGGTGCTGAAGAAGGGGCCGTGGACCACGGCGGAGGACGCCGTGCTGGTGAAGCACGTCCGGCAACACGGCGAGGGGAACTGGAACGCGGTGCAGCGGATGACCGGGCTGCTCCGCTGCGGCAAGAGCTGCCGGCTCCGGTGGACCAACCACCTCCGCCCCAACCTCAAGAAGGGGTCCTTCTCCCCCGACGAGGAGCTCCTCATCGCGCAGCTCCACGCCCAGCTCGGCAACAAGTGGGCGCGCATGGCCTCCCATGTAAGCCCAAAATCCATGTTGGTCGATCGAGCTGTCGTTGTTTTCATCTCAAACTTGTTGATGTGATGCGTGTGTTCTTGTTTGGGACTCCCAGCTGCCGGGGAGGACGGACAACGAGATCAAGAACTACTGGAACACGAGGACCAAGCGGCGCCAGCGCGCCGGCCTGCCGGTGTACCCGCCGGATGTGCAGCTCCACCTCGCCTTCGCCAAGCGCTGCCGCTACGACGACTTCCCCTCGCCGCTGTCGTCGCCGCAGCAATCGGCGGGGAGCAATGTCCTTTCTATGGACGCAGCCGATGCTGCCGCCTCGGCTGGGTACACCAGCGCGCGCCCGCCGCCGCTGGACCTCGCCGGCCAGCTCGCCATGGGGAACCGGCCGGTGCAGTTCCTCGCCACGACGCCGTTCTCCGCGCCTTCGTCCCCGTGGGGTAAGCCGTTCGCTCGGAACGCGCAGTTCTTCCAGTTCCCGCACTCGTCGCCCGTATCGCCGACGACGCCGACCGGGCCGGTGCACCCGGTCACGCCGGAGCTCTCGTTGGGCTACGGCCTTCACGCCGGCGACCGGGTCAGACTCCCGCCTGTCTCGCCGTCCCCGGGTGCAAGAGTCGAGCTCCCTTCAAGCCAATTGCGCCCGGCGATGGCGCCGACCACTTCCACCACCGCCGCCGCCGCCACCGGCGGCTTGATCGGCGGAGCGCTGCAGGATCACCCAAACGCGGCGAGCCTCGAGGCGATGCTGCAGGAGCTGCACGACGCCATCAAGATCGAACCGCCGGCGCGGCCGGAAAACAGAGGAACGGAAGGCGGCGGCGGCGGCGATCTGCGCGGCGTAAGTGGTGAGTAGTGCATGTCGCGCGTGAAGCATTTTCCTCACATTTTCCACTCATTGGATGCATCCCAAGTTCTCTCTCTATTCTTTTTTAATTTTCTAGCTTTATTGGAGAAGAGAACAAATTGTCATGATTATGATGTGAACACATACATAGATCAGAGGATGAACCTTTTTGTTTGTGCTTCCAAGATCTCCATTTGTTTTCTTGTTGAATTCTACCTACTTCTTGAAAAGCAAATTAAACAAGACCAATTCCATTTACTTCCACTCACAGGTCACTCTAGAGTTAACCTGCTTAGTGAGAAACTACGAATGGGAAAAAATATTTCTTACCATAAAAAACAATATATATTAGTTTTAGGAGTTAGCAAAATCAGCAACAGGGCAGCTCTGCTTGGAACCTTCTTTTGCTTTTCTTTTTGATAGTTTTAAGGTAAGTAGCACTGCATCTGCATGTACTGATGTACAGAGGCTTCAGAGGATTTCTTTTTGTCTTTGCAAGACAGTGACTGCCTTTGATCTTGTTCCATGATTACTTTTCCTTATCTTACCGAGTAGTACTTTAATGCCTTTATTTCCCTTTCGTCTTTTTTTCTCTCTTTCTCCCTCTGCATCTGCTGCTTTCCTATACTACTACCTAATCTAATCTGCAGCCAATTCATGCTTCCTTTTTGTTCTTCCATGATTGCCTTGCTCATCACCTCCAATAGGAGTACGTCACATTGTTGTCATATGATTCATAGGTTAACTAATTATCATAATCAAGCACATATAAATAGGATCATATCTAGGATAAGAGTACTTTTTGGGAGATTAACTATAAGCACCTATCCAACTAGTGCTGAGCAGAATCAATCAAAAATTAATTTTGCGTAAGTTAATGAATCAACTTGTTGAATTGGTACCGAGAATCGAAATCGTGCAAACACAAAACTTTCTTGAAACAATTTGAGTTCTTTCATGAGCAATTCTCGACCAATTGATGCCATCAAGTCTGAAGATTTTGCATCATGGGTTGCATTTTGTACTAATCACTTCAATTCCAGGTGACGGCAAACAGGAGGTAGAGCTCAAAGACGACATCGAGACACTCTTCGACCTGATCATACCGGCGACGTTCCCGGCGGCGCCGGAGTCCGCCGCCGCGACGGTCGCCTCCGCCGCACCCAACCACTCCGGCTCCGTCTCGCAGCACAGCAGCGACGACCAGGACCGAGTCAACGCCGACGTCGTCCTCGACCTGCCCATCCTCACCGACGGCGGAGGTGGCTCGTCGGAGCAGGACGACTGGAGCCTCGCCGGCGCCGCCTGCCAGTGGAACAACATGTCCGGCGGAATCTGCTGACATCAATTCGATGATCAACGCTGCGTCTGAAACATTCTGTGATCCCAAGAACCGCTCAAGAAGAGCTCTTTTTTTCTTTTTGCGAACATTTTTCTTGGCCTTTTTTTTTTCATGTACCTGGGGTTAATTAGGTGTATCGATCGTGACTGAGCAAAGTGCAAATCTTCGATACCCCAGTAAGGCATTTAACTTCGTTTTCTTATTACAAATGACTCGATCTGAGCGACTGAGCCACATCACAATTAATCATATCAAAGTTTTTATCGACATATCTAGTATCTCGGTAAGACATTAACTGCCTGATTGGCTTGTTAGAATGTTAGTGATGTGATATGTTCTTCCAAGCATGCAAGAGGCAAGATTACAACAATCGATTCCCGTGATCTTTGATAACGGTCATGTTTCAAGCTGGCAGTTGGCAGTAGGTACACGCTGTGACTGACTACTTGTCCCAAAAACGGGAGACTGCAGGAGAACAGAGAACATCCGTGTTAGGTTGTGATCAATGTGTTGCTGCCTTGTTGGAGACCAAGGCTCAGATTGGCACCTGACCGAATCATCCAGCAACTGAGTCTGTGACTGGATGCCCTGCTAGAGCACTGAGGTGTTGTGCCTAGTTAGTTCTTGTACTTCTGGGGATATTGGGATGCACGAAGAATTGGCTCAGTAAAATTGGGGGAAATGAGATCAAAGTGCCCTCCACTGCTTTAGTTGTAGTTTTGTTTTTGATAGTATACTTTTTTTTTTCGAAACACACTACGTACGCATGCTCATATGCATTTTTGCGAAACACACTACATATGCACGCTCATATGCAAGCGCGCACGGTCACCTTATACATGCATATCTTATCTTAATTTAACCCCCATTTAAAGGATGTGATGAATTTGGCCACGGTTTAACTTAAGTTACAGTTACACTGCCAATTGCAATAGAAACAGGCCCACTTTACTTAGTGACGGTTTTCAAACAATGTAATAAAATGAAAGTCATGCTAACCATCTCCGGTGTCCAGAAATATGGCTATGCGCATCTTAGTTGGTGCACAAGCTAGAAGTTATACTTGGCTATAGGAGCTCCTTAGGAGCATATACTCTTAATTTTCTATGAAAGAAATAGAGAAAACGAGCTGCCTACTTTGCAGTACACTTATCTGTAACTTTGGATGGGAAACATATCAATGAAATGTGCTACACCATTCTCATATTATACAGCTAGTTTGTTAAATTCAAGCAGTAGTAGGTGGTCACAAATCTGTCGTGAGATTAGTGGCGAACCATGCAAAAGGTGGCCTGCTGCCTTCCGGTCTCTCGTAGTCTCGTACGCAGCAGCGGCAGCGCTGGTCGAAGAAAAAGGAACAGTTGGATTGCATGATCAGCAAGTAGCTCCCCATGCTAAATACGTGTGCCCATTCTTTGCTCCTTGCTTCCTGCCATAAGTTCCTCCCAAAGAGAGGCTTCTCTTGTTGTGACTCCTTACTGCTCTATGTCACGGACAGAGTATACTCCTTTCATTTCTTTTCTCCTTTTTTTTTCCTGGGGGACAAAAGAAGCTTCTAATGATTGTTATGGCCTAGACCACATAATGCAACATAGGCTAAGGACAAAGCTCTCCAATAGGTATTTTCCACAATATAAAGTATAGCTTCAAGCCTTCAAAGGTGGTTTCAATTTTTCATGTTAGCCTTTGATACTTCTATTTTAACCCTCATAGTTTTTTCAATTTATGTGAAAGTCCAAAATGTTGCACTAAACACCCTAGAATCTAGAAACTAGTTAAATCTATCCTCTACCCCTCCCCTCTCCCCTCTCTCGGACCCCGCCTCCTCTCCCCCCTCTCTCTCTCGTTCCTCCTCTCTCCTCTGCCCTCTCCCACCACCTGACACCAGCAGAATATTTTTTGGTTCTATGATTTTGGTTGAATATATATTTAAAGTATTGGATTTTGGTTGTCTGATTAATTTTACCAACACCGGAGTATATGGTTCAATGCAGGACCATCGACAAGCACATGCTAACTGAGCGACCGAATAGGGCTCAAAAAATTAGGTGCCCCATTTTTTCTAATTTTAATCTATGCTAATGTGTTCTGACATGTTTAAGCTCTCTGGTTTTATTTTTAAAAAGTTTCACTCTTTCTTCTTTACTGATTTAGCTAGAACAGACTTTTTTTAAGCTCTGATACGATGGTAATCATGGCTGCTAGGAATGAAAACGGTATGGAAACTGGATTCCATACCTGCTTTTAGAAACGGAAACAACCGGTTGGAATTATTTTGGAATTTTTTGAAAATGGAAACAAATTCAGAAATTTTTTGTCAAAAACAAAAACAAATATGACAAGGACAGATTCCGTTGGAACTCGGAATCGGTCGAAAACTTTCCAAACAATTTCTCAAAATTTCCGGAGTTACAAAGGTCCATACCAATTTCTCAAAATTTCCGGAGTTACAAAGGTCCATACCATAGTCCATATACCATAATAATAGCCCAGTCCAATTCAAGTTAGCATCCTAATTTATGTACTGGTGACTATTGAGACTTGAGACATACCAATTTCTCAAAATTTCCGGAGTTACAAAGGTCCATACCATAGTCCATATACCATAATAATAGCCCAGTCCAATTCAAGTTAGCATCCTAATTTATGTACTGGTGACTATTGAGACTTGAGACAGTAATTAGACTTGACAAAGTTTGAAGCTCAATTTAAGAGAGTTTTTATTTCGATAAATTTTTGTTACCGTATCTGCGTCGATTTGTATACGCTCCATTTTCGGTTTTGACAATATTCAATTCTGTTTTCGTATCCAGGGTTTCCGATTCTGAAAAAAAATAAAAACAAAAACGATAGAGGTGGTTTCCATCCATTTCCATACCGTTTTCATCCACCTTAAAGAACCATGCCTCATGACGATGATATGAACGCATGTTATAGGTATTAAAGATTCCCTTTTTCTACCTAATAAAAAGTAAATTGCTGCCCCAGGAATATATTTTCATGGTGTTTAATTGAAAAGGTAAGTCTAGCCTGATCTATTGTACAACTTTGGTGAATGTATATACTAGCCTAAAGTAAAAGTTACTCTTCTATTTCATGGCATTATCTAACTGCAGGGTCTCATCTTATATTTGCACCGGGGCTCCATATTCGTAGGTACTGCCCTGGTTCAATGATAGGTAAAATATTGTCCTTGCCCATCATTCATCTATTTCAGTCGTTGAATCAAAAATCTAACAACTTGAACTATTCTTGCCTTCATGTAAAACAACCATATACGGATATACCATGGCACTAAAGTTACTCCTCTCTACTCCTCTATCTACAGCTATTCATCCAACTCCCCGCTGCATATGCCAGGCTTTTATCATCTGATAACCATGCATGTGTCCATCACCCCTCCCTACACAGACACAAACCATTGTTGCTTCCCTCCACCTCACAGCCTTGCCACTCCCAACTCTTTTCACTCTTTGTCGAAGCTTTCTTACGTCACTATGTGACTGTTTATATCTAAATTTGGCTTCTAGAATATGAAATAGGAAACTATAGCCAAATCTAAAAAGAACCCAAACTTGCCATGCGAGGTCGGTCTGACTGCAGCCATCGGGCTGGTCAGACCGACGACAGGGGGCCGGTCAGACCAGCAGAGTCTGACCCCAAGTCCGATTTGTCGGTTATCGGGTTTTCTTGCTAAGGCCTGAGATTTTAGAGTCCTAATTGGTTTCTACACCAAATTGAACATGAAAAAGATCCTGGGAAGCAAGTCCACCCCTCCTATAAATATAAGGGGGCTAAGGCCGATTGAAAAAACCACCAATCAATCGTCAAAATCAATTATTTACCCAAACCCTCAATATTCTACATCTCTGTCCTTTTTGCTACATATCCCAAAGTCTATTCTCCTTAAATTCCCCAATTTCTCGTCGTCTCTACGGCGTTAGAGGACGTCCTAGCTGGCCTGCCGAGCCTAGGACAAACCAGTGTGCGTTCAACCTAGCGGGCTCCCTCCCGTGTGTTCATTCAGCGGCATCTACCCACTCCCTTTGGCGACACGTCACCGGGTGCCGCCGTGGGTTGCACATAACGTGTTCAAGGTGTGGCGACGCGATTCTATGTTAACAGTAACCATATCCAGTGTGCAGAGCATCATCGTGAACTTTGCGGTGATGGAGGCAGGCTGACCTACCGCTTGTCAAGAAACCGTCCTCCACTATCCGTTTCTTCCTTAGCTCCAGCAAGCCCTCCACTAGCGAGGTGCCCTCTCCCTGACCTTCTCCTTCATTTTTTCGATGGCTTTTTGCCGTCGGATCGGCCACCACCGCCCACCGCCAACTACCTAGTAGGCCAAGGTTCCCTTGACCCAGCCTCCTCCTTTGTCTCTAGCGGCTCTCAATCCATTGGCGCCGCCCTTCGCCTCTTAATCACCCCGCTTAGCTTTGCCCCCTATTGTTGGCCCTACCTACCGCCCATTGTCGACCCCGTGGCTTCGGCACCGCCACCTTCCCGACCTCCCTCTATAAGCTAGGGAAGTTCTCCCTCTTCACTCTCTTCCCACCCCCACTCTCACCCTGACCCTAACCCCCCAAACCCTATCTGGTTAGGCCACCGCCATCTCGACTGCGACTTGTCGGAGCTAAAGAGGAAGGAAGTTAAGTACGAATCACTCAAAATCTATAAGATTCGTTCCCCAAATTTCCATTAAATGCTAGCTAGCAATCCCAAAAAAAATAGTAGATGGACAAACTTGTGACTAAACAGTACATGTGCACTAATTAGTTTAACCTGCTACCATTCTAATAAATCAGAAAAAATGATATGCATGCATCATCTCTCTCCCACAAGATACCTAATAGATAAGCTTCAAATAAAATTTTCTTTTAAATTACTTATCTGATTTACAGTCCAATTATACCATTATATTTGTTGTAATTAATTTTTTATAATAAAAACTTACATGATTATATTCTAATCAAAAAATATGTTGTAAATTACTATTATTGTATATGTAAATTACTTTTATTAAGTAAATTAATTTTAGATTTAATTAAATTACTTCTTAGAGATTTATAATGTTATCACTTATTTACGTTTATTGTTGTTTTTCGTTAGTTCTATAATTTGTGCTAATTAAATTAATTTCTAGATAGACTCATATTTTTACCCCCGTAACAGATTTACTTTTTTTGTCATGATAACTTACTTTTTGTTAACTTACTTTTATGATTTATGTAAATTATTTTTTGGCTTTATTGAATTTATAAATATCTAAAAAGTAATCTAATCAAATTTAAAATTAATTTACATATATGATAAAAGTAGTTTACAACACATATATATTTGTTATTAGAATATAATTATGTGAGATCGTATTGTAAAGATTTTATTGTAACGAATATAAGGTGTAATCGGATCGTAAATTAGATAAGTATTTTAAGAGAAAAATTTATAAGAAGAAAAAAATGACATACATGAGCTCGCAAAGGAAAAGTCTATATGTACTAAAATTTTCTTATAAAATAATTACAAACTCTGATGTGGCAGGCTACGAGTAAATCTAGATTTCTTATAACTTCTATGTAGTTAAATCAAACGGTTGAGAAATTTGTTTGTAAGAGTTTTGTAAGAAAATTTTAGTACATGTAGCATCTCTAGGAAAACACCCAATCAAACATTGTCCTATAAGACTAAATAGTGCACATGGCTACCAATCAAACCTCGTCTTACAAGAGACTAAATTTTGTGTTAATTGTACCCTGTCTCAACTTGCGTGCAGCCCATTTGTCGAATGGTTGGCACGACACAACTTTTAGACGGGTTACACCGCGACAAACGACGGTGACGCAATTGCTCCCGTTTGATCAGTTACGAAGTGGGATGCAAATGCAAGCCATAACGAAAAGGGCGCATCATATCGCTTACGAAAATCCCAACCATCTGCTGCGCGCCAGGCCACTCGCAAGTCGCAAATTATATATCTTCACCGGCATACGTGAGTGAGCTAGAGCAACTAATAGCACGCGTCGCTCCAGACCCTGCCGCCGGCGACGGTGACATCGGCCGCAGGGGCAATAACTACTCGTTGCTCGCTCCCCTCCTCGCCATGGATGCCAATGCCATCATAGGCAGCGCTGGCGCTGCTACTACACTTCTTAATAAATGGCCCGCCTCACTAAGGAGGTAGCCAAATTCCACTACGATGCGGCGAATTCTTGAAACTTTTTTGTGGCGATCGAGGCCCGCATGTTAATGGTCAATAGCGGCAGATAAGTCCAATAGAATGGATGGTACATCTCTACTGGTGCACCAGTGTTTCCCTTGACGTCATACGAGGGAGTATATATATCTTTTGGGGTGAATAGAGTTTGATCTTGGCAAATAAAGGCCAAAGTAGTACCACGCTAGAGTTTTTTTAGCCGTTGGTTACTGAGATAACCCGGTTTATTGTTATGATGCGGTTAGGGATGAAGTGAACCAACCCACAAACCCACTTATAGGTTAAATAAGTAGATAACCCATGAGTTCTCGCGTCGTAGCCCGGTTTGCTGCATCTAAGGATGCAGGTGGATCGACCCATGAATTCCCTTGTAGACCAAATTACTAATTTTGTCTATAAGTTGGTTCGTGGATCGGTCCACTTGCATCCCTAACCGCATCATAACAATAAACCCGATTACCTCAGTAACCAATGGTAAGGAAAACCCTAGGCAACGCTCACCAGTGTGGTACTATTTTGGCCTTTATTTGCCAAGATCAAACTCTATTCATCTCGAAAGATATACTCTCTCTAGTAAAAAAATATTTGACGTCAGTTATCCAAACATCAAAAATTGGCAGGATAGAGTTAACAAGGCCGCCTACGGTGAATTCCTTTGGAATTCGAAGATACCAGCCCGATGAACTTCGGACAATCTGCATCGCCACAGCTGGCAAAGCCAACCTGCCAACGTATGTGCCCTCTGTGCTCTCAGTTTTTGGAAACTTGTACGCACTTGTTCGTCCAATGTCCCTTCACATTGTAGGTGTGGTTCATCATCCGGCAGCCATTGAAGCTCGTCGCACGCCCAGACGGTTACTCTGATCTTGCCATTTCGTGGGCGGATGCCAGGCAACCGCTGAAAAAGCAGCGCAAACAAGTATTTGATGCAGCAATCAGTATTTGATGAAGGAAAAGAATGCCCGTGTCTTCGAGGCGGTGCCCTGTTCGCCGGCGGGAGTGACGGCCACAATAATTGAAGAATGGTGGACACGGCGAGTGGCTGGCTTGGCTTGACCGATCGATGCCGCTATTTGATTAAACCTGCCTATATATGTGTATAGGTTTGTGCATGAGTGTTTTTGGCCGTTGTGCAGTCTATGTAGAGCTGCGGCCACAATCTGTATGTAAAATCGGTGTGCTTGACCTCCCAACAATCATGTTGTTGGACTCTAGCTTTATGTAATTCCATCCTAGTAAATCTTAATGCATTTGGCCGATGTTTCATCGCTGGCCCAGAGAAAAAAAACACATGGACCATAACAAAGGATGGCCCATGAAATGGTCCGTCCTAAACGGTGTCTAGCAATTTCAAATGGTTGTGGAAAAGGTTGGCACTAATGCACTGCAGTCTGAAATTTATGCACCAAAAGTGTATAGGAACGGTGAAGTTGAATTTTTGTTTATACTATGGAAGAAGTGATAATTGCATAAGAAATTTTTTTATTCATTTACTAAATTTTAAAATTCAAAAGAAGTTTCAGCCTTATGCCACAAAGGCGTGTCAGGGCCACGTTAACATCGATGCAAGGTTGATAAGTGACGATAGTTTAGAGTTGAATGGTGTTCCATTTTAAAATTTAAGGCTGATCCATTCTTCTGCAAAAGCTTCGGGTTATAAGATGGACATTTTCCTTTATATAGGAATGCGTTTAATAGATTTTTATTTTGTTGCTTACAAGTTAATTGTGAGAGTGAAGTATGGTGTGGTCATAGTTGTGTCCCAGTTGTAGTCAGCAGAAAATGAAGCCTAAAATAAGAAGAGAATAAGATGCCAGGAAGAACGCAGTTTGCTAGATCTAGAGTTCTAGATGTTAGTAACAAGCAATAGAAAGCACATGAGCAGCCTATAGCAATATGCTAACCAGGCCATATTAAGAAGCCTAAAATAAGAAAATAATAAGATGTTCAATCATGACAACCAGGCCATATTAACATGTTAATCATGTATAAACAGGTAACAAGACCAAGACAAAATCTTCCAGTAATACAATGCAACTACATTAGTTACGCATAGTAGGCAAAATTGCTAATGTACATTAGGCAGTAGCATAGCACATAGCACACTTGTGAAAGTGGATCTGTTTCATAATTCATAGCATTGATTTGACTTAAAAAGAAAAGGTGTTGTATTTTAAGCACAAATTACAGAAGAGCAATTGAAATGAAACCTGCTCAATTTCGATACGGTGATGCAAGATTATGTTAAGAGCTTGTTGCTTCAGGTATCTATGTTTAAGAGTGTGCTGGAATCATATATACAAATAAATGGGATGATAGAAACTGATTCAGATATAATGGAAAATTGCAAACATTTTTATCACAAAGGGCGGCTATACAACTGGCAATGTATTCTGTAAGGATGTATCATGAATCTTTGTGGTATCAAAAAGTTACAAATTCATAATTAAGGAACAGACTTATATTAAAGATATTAGAAGTCAGCAGTTTATAACAGGAAATGGTATCACTAAAATCACCTATCAGACAAGAAACATTTGCATGGAGTCCAGTTCTCCCGCTTATAAACACCATTCCACATTCTTCCTTATCGTTGTATTCCATATGCAATGTTAAATGTGTAAATGTTTCATTGCCACAGAGCACCGTTATGTTATCTTGTTGCATATATCAGGTGTATAGCAAAATTGAACATTTAATAACCAACTTTACAAACAGAGATTGCTAGTAAAATCGAGACCATAACTACATTTACAGCAATCGAATAGTTAGTTTAATCTGATTTTATTTAACAGGATTGTAAATGGCAATCCAATAAAGATGAGTATAAAGCAACTATTTTTTTGCTTCACAGAAAGTAATTTACATATCAACAATTCAGCATTCCCGTTTATCTAGAAAAGCAACTAGGTGCAACATCAGAGCTTCATTCAGATAACAATACAAGGACCTATGATCAGTATAAGAAGCTAGAATGCTAGAGCAATCCGAACAAATGGGGCGAATGAATCCCAATTGCACAACTACTAACCTTTTCGGAGGCAACCAATGTCTGAAACTTTTGACTTCACTAACTGTGATCCAGTTTTCATCACATATCACAAAATGTCCTTGATGAAGTCGAGATTGAGCGTGTCACGGACAATCAGAAACATGCCAACCATGAGTACCACCAGTATACCTGAAGACATGATCCTCTGTTCAATTTCACGAGGGATCTTCCGCCCACCGCGGGCCGCCTCAAGAAGGATCAACGCCAACGTCCCACCATCTAAAGCTGGCAATGGCAACAAGTTTATTGCTGCAAGATTGAGGTTGATCACTGCCGCAAACTGAAACAAGCCCTCGGCGCTTGACCGAGCCACCTCAGCACCGACCGCTATGATTGCAACTGGACCAGACACCTTCTCCGCCGTCTGCGAGAAGTTGAGAAACGTCTGCCTGAGCCCGTCGAGCACCGTCCCGCTCAATGCAGTGAACTCGCGCAAGGCGAGGACGGTGGCCTCGGCCAGGTTATTCGGGTGGACGCGAGTGACACGGAAATTGGGCGAGAGCTGCACGCCAATGCGGCCGGTCCCGTCGACGCTGGTGTCCGGCAGGACGGTGAGGTCAATGGACCTCCTGTCGCCGGCTCCTGGCCCTGTTCTTGACACGGTGACGGAGACATCCTTGTTGGGGCTGGCCTTGATGAGGTCGACGAGGACAGGAACGGACGGGTCCGGCGCGACGCCGGGGACGGAGAGGATGACATCGCCGGGGAGGAGACCGGCGCGCGCGGCGGCGGAGCCAGGGATGACCTCGGGGACGAGGACGCCGGGGAGCTGCGCCTGGACGGGGACGCCGACGGTGAGCGCCTGGGCGTAGACGATGAGGAAGGCGAAGAGGAGGTTGGCGGCGACCCCCGCGGAGACGACGAGGAGGCGGTCGGGGACGGGGCGGTTGCGCAGGAGGTCCGGGTCGTCGGGCGCGAAGCCGGAGTCCGGGTCGTCGTCGGGGAAGCCGACGTATCCCCCGAGCGGGATTGCGCGGAGCGCGTACTCGACGGGGCCGAGGCGGAAGCGCGCGAGGGCCGGGCCGAAGCCGACGGAGAACTGGGAGACGTGGATGCCGCGGGAGGTGGCGGCGACGAAGTGGCCCGACTCGTGGACGAGCACGATGGCGGCGAGGACGGAGGCGGCGGAGGCGACCGACTCGACGCTGGCGAGGAGGTCGGGCGGGGCGGCGGCGGGGGCGGAGACGGAGATGGGCCTGGAGGAGGAGGGGTGGCGGTGGTGGTGGCGGCGGAGGAGAGGGAGGTGGGGGTGGAGGGATGGAGGAGGCTTGAGGGTGGGAGAGAGGTGGGTGGTAATCATGGTGGTGCGAGGGGAGGAAGGCGGAGGAGTGGATAATCTGGCATTCTTGGGGAGTTTGTTCCCTTTCTTGGTCCGCCTCCGCCGCCGGTGAGTGTCAAGTCGGGAAATGTTTGTGTGGATGATAAGCGGGTGACGCTGCAGAGCAGCAAGCCAGCAAATGAGCATGTTTTTTAGGCACACAAGAGAAGCCCACCCAAATGCAACACATAGGCCGAAATTCCTTTCTAATGTTGGGCTAGAAAGTGACACTTAAATGGGCCTTAGTAGGGATTGGCGTGAGTCAGAGCCCGCGGGTAATGATTGATTGGTCCATTCTGGTTCAAGTAAATAAAATTGGAAAGAAGTCCATTCTTACTCCCTCAATACATAGATCATATCTAGGCATGGTAACGGCGCGGGATGGGGCCGAGTTAGGAACGGCCGGCTCCGGAGTGCTGAACGGGGCAAAATCAGAACATTTAACTATTTGTCATTTTTAGATTTGGCGTTTAACTACTTGTCACCTATGTGTTAATGACATGTGGGTCCTCATGTGTCAATGATTTGTCGGCCCGGGTGGCAATTCATTAATTGCCACATCTAAGAGTGGCCAATAGTTAATTTTTCGACGAAATCAGGCCTCTGTTCCTCTGAGGCCCTGCATTTTAGTTGGGTCTCCACAGCCCCGGTGCAAGTGGCAGCTGCCGGCGACTAGAGGGATGAGAACGGCATGGTGCGTTGGAGGGAAAGAAGAAATAGGGTGGGGAGGCGGCCGAAGATGGAGAAGAATGACGTGAGGAGCCGACGGCTGACAAGATAGAGGAGACGAATAGTTGATGTCTGCGGCAAGTGGGAGGAAGCCATAGCGCATGGCAGCGAGTGGGCGGGCAGAAGCCGAAGTGCGTGAGTTCGTGATTTGCCACAGCCACACACGCATGATGTCGTCGCCAGGAATTGTTCATTGCGTGGGGATGCTTAGGGTTTGCCATTCCTATTTTATTTATATCTCCTGTCAAAGAGGGCTGCATAAACTTCTCCCTTACATGGACTGCCTTTGATAATTTGGTGGGCTTTTGATAAGCAGTAGGCTGTCTCTTGCTCAATCTTCGGGCCCCGCAGGTCACCCACAGGTGAAGATGCCACCCTGGTCCCGCACAAAGTCGGGGCCCCACCCCGCAATCCCCACGGATGAAGATGTAGCCCTGACCCCGACCCCGTAGGGGTGGGTCTTCACCGGGTCCCGCCCCCAATAGGGAAATTATCATCCCTAATCATATCTGTTTTATATCCCTCAACCATAAAATTAGGTATATCGATCTCTCCAACTATTAAACCCATGCAAAATTACTCCTCAATTGTATTTGAGGGCAGTGTTGACTAACATGGCGTCCACGTGACAGTCATTAGAGAAATTAAAAAAATAAAGTGAGGCCCACCAGTGACTCTCCATCTTCTCTTCTCTATCCTCTCCAATCCCCATTCTTCTCGGCCTCCTGGAGGTCGACACTGGTGTTAGTCGGGCAAAACGGGCAACAGGTAGGGGTGAAATCAGGTGGTATGGTTGAATCATGGCATTCCCGTATCTTAACCTATATTTTCCTTTAAATTTGAAACCATGCACGAGTAGTGTCAGATAGCATATCACTTATCCCGTAGCATATCCCATATTATTTCCTCTTAATCAAATTTGGGAACGGATATCTATTTTTATTTCTGATTCATAGATATTAATTATAAGAGGCAAGTAAAGTGTTAAAACAGATACATAAAGGAAAAAATACAATATTACATGTGAGCATGTAAAATAGTGATTAACCATTCTTTTATCATGTTTGTAGGTTGATTTACAATATATTTTCATATATATTTCATAATACGATACTTACGGGCAGATACAATTTTTCCTGCAAGTATTTCTTTTATGTGTTCGAACTCATATAGCACCAGATATCATATTTTCTCTCATATTTTTTTTGAAAAAATGTCCACTTTAGGTCCTTTAAATAGAGGTCGAGAATCAGTGCAAATTAAGACTTTCGGTGATTTTGAACGGCGGTTTTGCACGGCCGTTCGAGACTTTCGAGCGCTCGAGCGACTTGCAGATCTCGTGGTGAGCATGAGGACATGCCAGTTCTCCTCCTCTTGCCGCTTCATGAGGACAACCTCGGGGTCGAGCTCCCGTGCCTTGAGCCAGAGCAAGCTCTCCCTCAGGCCCTCAACAACACGCGCTAGGCGCCAGCGCCAACGCCGCTTGACTGATTTGCCCAAGCCTCCAAGGCTCCAAGCTAACCTGATGGAGTCAATTACAGTAGACATTTAGCCAAAGGCAAATGTGTCTTTCTGTGTCACGGATCCTCCGAATTTTTTGTATTTTTAGATTTTTTTTTTAATATTTACAGAAATATTATAGCGCCGAAAAAATTTGCAAAAATAAACCCTGCCGCCCTTCGCAAGGGCGGCAAGCCGACGTGGCACACGCGCGCTGGACGGCGCGGGACGGCCGTCCTCCTGCCCCCTTGCCGCCCTGGCAAAGGGCGGCAAGACCCTCTTGCCGCCCTTACAGAGGGCGGCAGGCCTGCCCGCCTATAAAGCCCAGCCGGCTGCTTTCAGGAGGCCATTCCCTCCTCACCTCTCCACATCAAGCCCAGCCCAGCTCGTACACACACATACCGTACTGATGATGAACAGTCTGTTGCCACATGAGCTAACTGAAAGGGCAGGGATGTTGCCGCCCTTGCAGAGGGCGGCAAGCCCTCGGCACACCGCGGCCCGTGTGCGCCGTCAAGACGCACACGGCGTCGTGTGCCACGTCAACTTACCGCCCTTTCAAAGGGCGGCAGGATCTATTTTTGTAATTTTTTCCGGCGCTATAATATTTCTGTAAATATTAAAAAAATAAAATCTAAAAACAAAAAAAATTCCGGATCCTCCTATCCACTGGTTGGGCTTTGACATGGGCCAAGCAAAGGAAGCCCACAACAACAGCATGGGCTGCCTGGGTGAGAACTACAAATTAAAGAAAACAGCGAAGCTGTAGTTAGGGATGGATAAACAGATGATGAACATGTTTATGCCTTGTCTCCTTTCTTCCCCAATGCTTCCCTACCTCAAGCTTCAATTCCCTAATTTCCCAGTCTCTTGATTCTTCTTCCCATTCTAGATTGCTTCTCCCAGTCTCTGATTCTATTCCTCCATCTATTTGTATCATCAAACATTTATATCTCTCAATTGGAATTGGAGCATCCAACTTGTGCCTACTGTTGATTGGTGATATTCATGTTGGATCGTAACAATTTGGTATCAGAGCAATCAATCTGTGGGTTTTCTGGTACGGAGATGATGTGGGAGAGGTGGTGGGAGGAGCAGCCAACAACTTGGTGGTTGTGTCTTTCGGGGAGATGCCCATCACCTGTTTGGTGAAATGTCAGGTTGTCCAGGAGGTGACTCAAGTGTCGTCCTTGATGTCACTGTGAGCCACATCATCTGCCCTGTGACTACCGTGGTGTTGCGCCAAGTCTACGACGCATATGGAGCAGTGGCGGTGCAGGTGCTTGCGACGAGCACTTGGCATGTCGAGGCTCTTGTGTCATTCATATCAAACCATGACACGGAGAGGGCTCGTTTTGCCACCCATGGCCGCAATATCTATGATGGGTGTTGCCGGCTGGACGTCAAGTACACACAACCCATCCTCGGAGGCGGCGCCAATGTGATGCCTGCCAAGTGTTCGACGTTGGAACCAAATTGTGACACCATCACGTCAGGGGCCAAGAGCATACCAGCTGCAACAGAAAGTGTGTTTGCATCCATCACGGCTTCATCTAGACTGTTTTCCCCCACCAAGACCAAGGCGGCAGAGGTTGACGTTGTCACGTCTACTATGGAAGGCAGGATGGTGGGTTGGAAGCCAGCAGTGGACAAGGTGGTGACGGATCTGCGCGAGGAGATGGGCACGCTGCGGAATCAAGTGCAGCAAATGGCGTGCAACCCCGTACTCTCCGTCAAGCCGACCGATCTGCCACCGCTTCTCCTGACGCTGTTCGGGCCGTGACTCACGGAGGTGAAGGAGGAAAGGGAACCATCTCCCTTGGGGGACATCGATCATGGGCCAAGCAGCCACTGCGATTCCACGCTACTTCGGGGGAAGGCAATTGGGGAGGAATCCTCTCCTCTGTCTCTCCCGGCCAAGGGCGCGTATTAACCCCAATTCCAACACTATTTCAGTTCTGAATTTGGAGTTCATCTGGGGCGTGTGTGGGGTGCCATACCATGGGGGTTCATCTCAAGTAGAGTGTCCGATTTTCAATTGGGAGAGTCCACGAGATTGGAAATTGAAATGCGAAACTTATTTTGGTGTGTGTGGAACTTATATGGATTCGTGGGTAGGAATTGTTGTTCTGAAATTTTTCGGGGGGAGCATTACAGTGGTTACAGTCTACTAGGGCTTCATGAGACTTGTGGAAATTGTGAGGAGTTTGTGGAAGCTGTGTGTGGGAAATTTGGGAAAGAGGAGTTTCAAACTTTGATTCGACAGTTCAACTGCCTGCATCAAAGGGCTCTGTGGTTGAATATGCTGGAAAATTCAATGGGTTAATGCATAGTATGCATATGCATCACCGTTCCTGGAATCCTCTGTTTTTCATTACTCAATTCGTTGATAGGTCTTCGGCCCGAAATACAGGCAGCTATTGTGCTGCATCAACCTGTCGAGTTGGATACTACTATGGACTTGGCTTGTTTGCAGGAGGAGGTGTTGGAGTCAATGCAAAAGGAGAATCACCGAACTGAATTCGCCAGCGGATTCAGGGGAGGTGCTCATGAGGGAATACCACCCATAGCTTTAGACTCATGCACCTCTAGGCATCAGGAGAAAAGCGGATGATCGCCGGGCCAAGGGACCCTGTCATACTTGTGGTGAATGTTGGAGCAGAGAACACCGTTGTGGCCCAACTGTGCAATTATATGTAGTGAAAGAAATAATGGAGCTGTTTGATTCCAAGTCACCACTAGAAAGGGAAGTTGATCCTGCTGTTGTGGCAACAGAGCAATTGGAGCGTGCAAGTGAGTTGTGCCAGATATCAAAAGAAGTTATCCTAGGTACAAAGGCTACAGGTATGCTGAGATTGCAAGGATTGATTCGGCATCGTGAGGTACTGATGTTAGTGGCCTCTGATAGCACCCACAACTTTGTCTCTGAAGAATTAGATACCTTATTACAAGGGGAACATATCAGATCCCAGCAGTCAGGGTGCGGGTGGTTGATGGTGATATCTTGTGTTGTTCGAGGGAGTTTTGGAGCTACACTTGGTGGGTCCAGGGATTCACTTTTCAGTCTTACCTGAAGATTTTACCCTTGGGAAGTTATGATGTAATTCTTGGTATGGATTGGCTGGCTTGCCATAGCCTAATGTAGATTGATTGTCATGGCAAAACCTTATCATTTCAGCATTCTCAGAGGATGATTTGTCTCAATGGAGTATCAGCTAATACTACTCACTGTCCAGTGTTGTCGGCAGCTCAACTCAAAGGGCTATTGCATCGTCATGCTATTGTCCAGGCAATTGAGTTATGCTCTGTGGAGTCTAGGGTGACTAGTGCCACTTATCCACCTGCACTGTGGTCCCTTCTTCAGGCGTTTGTGAGAGTGTTTGATCAGCCACAGGGGTTGCCTTCAAAGTGCCCATTTGATCACTCTATCCCATTACTGCTGGGAGCAAAACCAGTTAATTTGCGACCTTATCATTATAACCTAGCCCAAAAGGATGAGATCGAGTGTTAGGTGACTGAAATGTTGCAACAGGGAGTTATTCAGCCTAGATCCAGCCCGTTTTCTTCCCCAGTTTTGCTAGTGAAGAAAACGGATTTAAGTTGATGATTTTGCATCGATTATCTTCACCTCAATGCAATCACTATCAAGAATCGTTACCCGTTGCCAATTATAGATGAATTGCTTGATGAGCTAGCAGGGGCGAGTGTTTTCACTAGCTTGGATTTACGAGAAGGTTATCATCAGATCTGGATGAAGCCGACAGATGAGCATAAGACTGCGTTCAAGATCCACAATGGCCACTATAAGTTTCGAGTCATGTCATATGGCCTCATGAGCGCCCCGGCCACTTTCCAAGGGCTTATGAACACACTTGCTCTGTTGCTCAGGAAAGGGGTGTTGGGCTTTATTGATGATATTTTGATCTATAGTCGCTCTATGGGCGACCATGTTCCACTACTAGAGACAAGTGCTCCAATTACTAACAGATCACAACCTAAAGGTGAAATGTTCCAAATGCTCATTTGCTCGGTCTCAGCTGGTGTACTTGGGACATGTAATCAGGGGAGCAGGGGTGCATACCGACCCAAAGAACATTCAGGCAGTCCAACGCTGGCCTGTCCTGAGCAATGTGAAGGAAGTTCGAGGTTTTCTAGGGCTGGCCAGGTATTACCAAAAGTTCGTGCGACACTTTGGTGTGATTAGCAAACCACTTACAGATTTACTCAAGAAGGCTGTGGTTTTCAGATGGACTTCTGAACATCAAGCAACTTTTGATGCATTGAAAACAACCCTAATCACTGCACCCATTTTGGCAATCCCTAATTTCAGCAAAACCTTTGAAATAGAGACAGATGCGTCAGACAAAGGAGTGGGCACAATACTAATGCAAGCTGGTCACTCGTTGGTGTTTTTGAGCAAGTCACTGGGGCCGAGCAATAGAGGGTTGTCTACCTACGAAAAGGAATGTCTAGCAATTCTTCTGGCAGTAGATCATTGGTGTTCTTATCTTCAGTTTGGGGAGTTCATTATCAAGACCGATCAGCGTAGTCTGATTCACGTCGGCAATCAGCGAATGTCTACTCCTTGATAGCAAGAAGTGATGACTAAGTTACTAGGGCTGCAATACAAATTGGTGTATAAGAAAGGATTGGAAAATAAAGCGGTCGACGCTTTGTCTCGCTGTCCACCGAGAGAATTGCTGCAATCTTGCGCTATCTCTGTTTGTGTCCCGAACTAGCTGGAAGAGGTGCAACCTGGTTACCCTCAGGACTCCTTGATGGCCAAGATCATTGCCCAGGTAACCTTGAAATCCGACTCGGTTCCACACTTTTAGTTGCAAGATGGAGTGTTGCGTTACAAGGGTCGCATTAGGGTGGGCAGCAATGTTCCATTGCAGCAACGCATCCTTTCTGTTCTGCATGCGGGTGCTATTGGAGGCCATTCAGGGTGCATGCCACTTATAATAGAATTCATAATCTTTTTGCTTGGTCGGGATTGCGGAAGTCAGTCAAAGTCTTTGTGGAGGACTGCTCGGTGTGCAAGCAAGCAAATTCAGAACGTGTGCGCTACCCAGGGTTATTACAGCCACTTCCCATACCTGATCACGCCTGGCACACTGTTTCGTTGGATTTTATCGAAGGTCTTCCAAGATCTAAAGGGTTTGATTGCATTTTCGTGGTGGTGGACAAGTTTTCTCACTACGCTCACTTTGTGGCTCTACTTCATCCTTTTACAGCTCTTGATGTGGCTTTGGCATACTTGACCAATATCTACAAGTTACACGGTCTGCCACAAGCCATTATTTCTGATCGGGATTGCATTTTTACCAGCACTCTTTGGACGGAGCTCTTTCGGCTAGCCGATACTCAATTGAAAATGAGCTCCGCTTATCACCCACAAAAGGATGGACAAACAGAGCGCGTCAATCGCTGCTTGGAGACCTTTCTTCGCTGTTTTGTACATGCTTGTCCCAAGAAGTGGTACCAGTGGTTAGCACTAGCTGAGTTTTTGGTATAACACAGCACAACATTCCACATTGGGATCTTCTCCTTTTGAGGTACTCTATGGGCATCCACCTCGTCATTTTTTATTAATGGATATTTCCTCGTGTTCTGTAGCCGATCTGGATGAGTGGATGAATCAGCGCAGTGTGGTCACTAGTTTGCAGGGCCAACATCTTTTGCACGCAGCAGAGAATGAAGCATCAAGCAGACAAGAAGCGGTCGGACAGAGTGTTTGCGGAGGGAGATTGGGTGTTTCTCAAGGCTTAGCTGTATGCACAATCTTCCTTAGCAATTCGCTCCAATCACGACCTTGCTTTCTGTAACTTTGGTCCTTTTCAAGTGTTGGCAAAGCTTGGTGCAGTAGCATATCGGCTGCATTTACCATCGGATTGAGTGATTCATCCGGTGGTCCATGTCTCTCAGGTGAGGAAAGCATCGCCTCCAAGTTTAGCAACACAGGTCAGTTTGCCCACGGTGCATGAACAAGACTGTTGACGGGTTATATCCGCAGACGGTATTTGTAAAATATGGGGATTGTTGGAACCAGGTTATACGCGATATTGAGGTAAAAGAGACGAGAGACAGGGATTTTTATATAAATTCAGGGCCCTTAACTGACAGGTAATAGCCCTACTCCTGTTGGCCGAAGTCTGTATTGTCTTTCCATATCAATATCACACGAGTACAATATTAGGGATGATCTAATCTAGTCGATGTCGGCTTGGTGGCATGGAGTTGTCACACGTAGTCGACGGCTAGTGTAGTTTTCTTCCTTGAATATGAACTCAGCGAGATTGGAGGTAGCTCTAGATCCCTCATGTCGGTCTTTGTGGCTTCAGATTGGGTTTGTATCTGTATTGGCCTCTATTGGCTTGTCCCCTCTACTCCTAGGGGGTCTTGTATTTATACCTTTAGATGTCCTCTTGTCCAAGTAGAACTAGGGAGATAAGTATGGATACGATCCGAGTAGTCCTTGTAGTGTCCAAGTAGGATTTCGCTTCTCCTTTCTTATCTGGAACACCTTCTATTCCGGGAAGATAATTTTCTTCTTTATCCGTCATATTTCCTTAACTAAAGGATACATTTTTGTATACTATTAGGTATATGGTATTTTCGTATACCACGAATCCATGTATAGGAGACATGCCTTATCCTTGATACTAACAGTAGCTCCCGACCTCAATGCAAATGATCGGACTAGCATTCTCAACTGTGTAGCCCAAAGATCCATCTTTGTCAGAATCACCTAGCCTTTTTCGAAATACTGAGTAGGCATAAAATTGCTAACAAATCAACTTTCCTTGCCATGATAGAGAACGTGACCATTGTTTGAATTTGGATTAAGGTCAGAAAATATGCGACCATGCTATAACACTCTTGATAAAATATCCTGTAAATAACCCTTATTGAACTCATCCAACCATTCTCGGATAGCCGAGTAGGTGACAAAGTCCTTATTTACTCCTGGACCAAGAACTCGACTTGAACTTGAACTCACTAATCTGACATTCATCTAGTCGAAAATAAATTTCGACTACTGTGTGCCTTAAGACCAGTATATGTCTATTAGTTGAGTACAAGAATTACCGGTTTGAGCTTTATTGAGTCAAGACAAGATTCGACTACTATAAAACCTCCAACTAGTCTCTTTTACCCAAGAAATCTAATTAGTCTGATATCTGATTTTCCTAAAATTAATTCTCATAACAATTTATTAGATAGAAAGCCCCCGAGCGAACGCTCAGGAGTAATATGATATGAATTGAAAATATTCAAAATAAATTATATATACATGTATCAATAAACGAGTATTCTCACCAGAGCTTCTCTTAGGTGAATGGAGTTAGATACTCTCCCTAGCCCCCAGCTAGTTTTACGGAAAGATTTTCGCAAAAACAGCTTGAATCTCATAACAAACTAAGGTGAAAAAACGAATTCCTAGCCCCCAGTTGTGAAGTTGGGAAAACCAAGTCCCGATTACACGGCTAGTTTATACGTTATAGTGGGTAACATGACCAATTCTGACATAGTAGTTTCACCGTTAGCATCTGACTGCCCTAATAGTACCAGGCGTCCCCAGCCAAGGTTCTGAGACCCGGTGGTTAGTCGGACTTAACATAATAGGACGATAAGAAACGACTTCAACTAATAACGATATGAGAAAAGCGAACAAGAGACAAATATTGCACATTCCGTTTGTATAAAAACTTACATAGATTAATGCATGAGGATAGTAGGATCGCCACACACACTGGTCGAGTGTGGACCAAGTGCGTAGCCGTATCCAAACTACTCGTAGAGGTCACGGGAGTCTCTACAATGCTCGTCGAGAACCAGGTGTGTAGTCGTACTCAACCACTCATAGAGTTGGTGGGAGAATCGCTACAACGCTGGTCAAAAACCAAGTGTATAGTCCTACTCGATCACTCGTAGAGGTGGTGAGAGAATCATTACAACGCTGGTCGAAGACCAGGTGATGAAGCAACCTAGGAGGAGGAGGCAGCATTACGAGTTCGGTTTTCCTCCACGCCGGCTTGGGGACAAGCCGTGTCTGAAGAAGGGGTGAATGTCATATCGACTATAGAAGGCGGGATGGTTAACCCACTAAAGACCATCAGGCGATCCACACGGCCCAAGAAGCCTTGGTGACTGACCCAGAGTGGGTGTAAGTGGGACATGTAATGGTACGAAACTATAAGTACCAACCCTAAGCAGAAAGGAAGGTATAGAAAAAGATTGTAAACCACAAACTATTCCCATCTAGCTTTCCTCTGCTCTACCAATTTTTTCTGTTCTTCATCAGAAAATTCCGTAACTCTCTTCCTCCTTGCTCGAGTTCGTAACAAACATGGCCAAATTTGAGGAGAAACAAGAGGATACCTTCCAGGAGTTGTGCGCAAAGATGATTGCACGCTCAATAGGACGCTTGTGACAAGCCGAGACATCAAGGTGGATTCGACCACAAGTATTTATCTCACCGGAACTACGGCAGCTTCAAGCATTAACGACATTCCTCCGTCTTGTGAGGACCTGGAGGTCAGTCCTAGGACCGATACTATCGAGATGGGTATAGGGACACCCGCCAACTGTTCGACGAAAGGCAAAGAGCAATTGATAGATGGTGATGGCGACCCCATGGCCCCTGATGTTTGTGTTGAGCTTACTGTAGTTGATACCAAGTTCACCCGTTTGCCCACATCTTTCAGAGACCTATGATTTGATCAACATGTTGGTGTACAATGTTGGAGAGCGACAGTTCCATGGTTGAATCAAGACAGCGGAGGCATGGTGATGAAGCCTCTACAACCATGGCCACCACTAGCACCTTCTGTCCTTGTTGGTGGTCTGTTAATTGAGCACCACCAGCTAAATGCCAAAAGAAGTGTCGTGTCAAGGAGAAGAGAATTGAAACCATGGCCTCATCCAGGACAAGGCATTGGAAGTGTGGTGTTCAAGATTCTTCAACAATGGTCACCTTCTCCCCAAACTAAATGCAAAGAACTGATATTCCGGGGAGTGGCAGGGATGCTTTCCTTTAGGCCATGGCCACCACCAGATTTAATGTTCTCTGACTATTTGTTAATTGATGGCAATATCAGTCATGGCGGTCATATATTTCTGGACAACGTAAATTTTCAAAAAGTCCATAGCAACATCAATGGTGTGGTAGATGATACTATATTGATTCTATTCACATTAAACTAATGGACTATTGATTCATCAAATGTGAAGGTATGGCTGTTGTTGCGGTCCATTGGATTTGTGATCATGTGTACTGAAAAGCTCTCAAGATATTCACCTCATGTGCATTATTTGGGCAGTTTGATTAATAGGTTTGAAGTGCTGCTAGAACCAAAACTGCTGCTACTGTCATTTCTCTCTCTTGTTAGTGTGATGGATGAATAAGATATATTGCTAGAGACAATATTGTCTTTAACAAAGGAGTTGGTCAAGCTGCGACCTTGGCCACCTCCTGAGCAATGGAAGATTGAGGCATTCAATTCCTTGGCTACAGATGGACAAGGAATGAATTCTTCCTGGAAGTGCATATCTCAAGGGAAACAGGTGTTATGGAAAAATGATAAAGTTCTTAGAAAAGAATATACAAACGCAGTTGCCAATTCTTGGGATGCAATATGGACAGAGCTGCAACAGTTGCTATGTACATATGAGCAAACATATGAGCTATTGTTACAGAGAGAGCAGCTGAAACTTGGCGCAGTCCATCTCAGTTTGGAAGCTAGCAATTTCAGTAAGCATCTACATGAAATATGTTAGGATACGCACAGGTTATGATAGCATAAATCAAAATTTTTCTATTGCGCAAACCAGGAACCATGCAAGTACGAGATCATAGATCGTTACCACTCGACGCGCTGTGTAGCGGAAGTAGGTGCTAAGAAGCTGAAGGAACGTTGGTGACGTAGCGCGCGTCGATGTAAAGGTAGTAGATCGCAGCAGCCCGATCTTCTCCTCCTCGTACATACGCCCCGTCGTGCTCTCACGCCGATCAGCACCGCAGACCAGCGGCACCTCTACCGGTATCCACACGTTTATGGATGGAACACGTCGCACAGACATGCTAGCGCCCGTGTGCGGCTAGGGTTTTACTCGGGAGGAAGTGACGGCTAGAGTTTCTCTATGACCACCAGCCTTATCACCTGAAGGATATATATAGAATCCATAATTGGGCTTCCTAGGCCCATAGGAATCCTACTCAGATCTCTATCCGAATTGAGCAAATATTGAATCTTCATTCAATCCCTTTATTCCGGCCCGTTGAGTGTGCGACCCTGTAGGTTCATATACATTTGGCTGCAACCTGAAAAACCCTTTTCGGTCCACGTGTCAACAGCGGCCCCTAGCAGAACATATTGACTTACCGGGCTTACTAAGCTTCTCATATCGGCTGAACCTCTAGTATATACTTGTATGAACCCCTTTGCCTCACGATATCGATTAAGCTCAAGACTAGATATGTGTCATCCTTTAATAGCTCATCATTCACTCGATCCTGTAATAGATTATTTAATCTGCGATTGACTCCTCAATCACTTTTGGCATGACCATGCACTTTCATAATCTATAACATCGAGAGGCCCAGAGATATCTTTCCAAGGAAGAGGCAAATCTCATTTTGATTATTCATATCCCACTACATGTTTTATAGCATGCTCGAAGACTACTTTT
The DNA here is from genome assembly GCA_008326285.1 of Oryza officinalis. Classification (NCBI taxonomy): domain Eukaryota; kingdom Viridiplantae; phylum Streptophyta; class Magnoliopsida; order Poales; family Poaceae; genus Oryza; species Oryza officinalis. The sequence goes on from BDMV01000003.1 coordinate 34,997,403, forward strand.
ATAACTACCCAGTTACGGAGTAGTGTTTAGCAGCCCCTAAGCAAGCTACTACACATGTTGGAAACCATGATAATCTCAGGTCTAAGGATTCTACACCAACACTAATATGAGACCACTGATAACACATCACATATAGCTCTTGCAGTGTCTCATGTTGGGTCTATCCAATAACATGTTCTCCAACATGCGTCCACATTATTAATTTGGTATCTCCATACCATAATCCATGAGACATGATCATCAATCAATGAATATGCTGATCATTGAACCATATTTGTTCTATATATGATATTTGATCAGGGATCCTAGAAATAGTAACATACAACATAAATAGTCTCATGAACGAATCACATATTCATTAATTAATAATAAGTTATCTATTTCAAAAAACAACGTATAACAAAGATATAAACATAGTATATGATACAATCATCTCTATGATTGTTTCTAGGGTATATCACTAACAGAATAAAACTAGTATAACAGAATAGAACTAGTAAAATGTTCACAGAGATGCTTCATTTGTTTAGTTTGTGAGGACAACATAGTCTTGCAAGGATGGGTCTATGTAGTGGTTAAATTGGTTACTGCAAGATTGAGAATCAGTGTACAGCCATACAACTTTTGGCATTTTGGGAGTTTGCAATAGATGTTAGTATCACAAAATTAGTCCATCCCAACTATGAAGATATCAACACTAGTTTCATTCCTCGGTTCTTCCCTGGTTGGCCTGGATATTTGATGACCACTGAATTGGTCCAATTTCAAAGAGGCAAAATGAATAAAGGGAATGTGTTGATCAACTCCGTTGCAAGTGAACAAGTACATGATTTTCTCAGAACGAAAAGATCAGTTGCACTAATGGACCAGAAATGCACATATTTGTTGATTAAGTGGGTGAAACTAGATTATAAGGTTAATGTTAAATATGTGATTTGAATTTTATCATGTTATATATTCGGATTAGTTTTCTAATAAGACTCTGTATTACAGGATTAGTTTCCTAGTAGGACTTCAAGTCTTTGCCTATTAAGATTCCTAGATTTCTCCTATATATATATCCCTTGTAAACTGCATGGGAAGGGTACGACAGCCCAATGTATCCTATGGACGACAGCCTGGCTGGATGAGAGGACGAGAGAGAGAGAGGAAATAGAGGAAAGAATAAAGGAATGGATCACATGTAGGCCTATGGTTTTCTTTCTTTCCTTGCGACTTACAGGTGGGTCCCACACAACTTGTCAAATAAAGACAAAGTCAACATGCCACACGCGTGTCATGTCAGTCAAAACCGTCGTCCAATCTATCTTTGGACGATGTTTAGACTGATTTAGAATATAACGGATATGTTGTATCTGGTTTTATGGTCAAGGAATGTGATTAAAACTGAAATATTACTTGAAGGATGAAAAGTGGACTTTTTACCCATTTTCACCCTAGCAGCAGGCGGCGTGGATGCGGAAGCGGTGTCATGAAGGCCAGGAGGAAAGGAGACAGCTAATGGTGCAAACGGACCGATCCACGAACTCACGTAATCCATTTATTTATACTATAAGTGGGTTTATAGGTCGACTCGCTTACATCTTGAAGGCGGCGGTGGCGTCCGGCCTCAATTGGTCCAAAAACACTGTAAACTGACAGCCCAATTACGCCCATCCCTCCACATAAAAAAACCAACCTACAATCAATAATCCGGCCCAGGCGCCACGCCGCCACCACAGTCCACAGGGTGACCACTTCTCTTCCCCTCTCTGCAATCTGCATATGCATGTGTCAGCCGTCAGGCGACGGCGGACGGCCGCCGCATGCAGCTTGCGCTTGGCGTGTGGCGATCACCGGCGTCCCGGGAGCGGGCAAGCCTACGACGCGAGGATGGGACCAGGGGAGGAGGGCAGGAGACAGTGCCGCGGCCTGCAGCGGTTGCGTGCAAAGCAGTCTGGAGCTTGGTTGCGCTGGAGATTGGAGCAGCCGAGCAGGAAGGAGACGATCGAGGGTGGATCATCGGATCCTGTTTCCAACACCACACAGCAACGGCAGGCTCGTTCCCAAATCCCATTTTTCTCTGTTGATCTGTAAAATGAGAAATCAATGTAGTTGGTTCAGTTTTTTTACTGTATACTGTGGACTCTATATCACTGTAGAGACCGAAATGAAAGAAGTCTGTAGATTTGAAATCACATTCTCTTGTTGTAAGAACACCAAAATTTATAAGCATCATGTCCTGAGTCCATCGAAAATGCCTCGAGTCCCATGAATGCTTTACTAGATATATGATATTTGGCAACATAGATTATATCATTATAGTTTGTCAATTGTTGTTTCATACTTTCATTCATGGATTGTGAATTTTTTTAAAAAATATGAACCTTACACTTAGCTATTAGATATCTATTAATTTCTGAGATGTACATGCATCTGAGGTGTTGATAAACACGGAGCTAAATTATTTTGTTGTTAACTGACCTGTAATTTCTCTATGTTAATTTGTGGATTATTGGTATTGTGTATATTGTTTTCTTTTTCCATTGAAGTATCCCATAGTAACTCTGAATACCAATGCTAGAAATCTTACATCTGCCACAGTTTTGCAGTGCATTCCATTGTATGGACTTACACATAGGAACTTCAGTAAAGAAAAGAATGTGATAGTTACAGCCTTTTTCAATCAAGATTCAGTAATCAGCGGTGTAATGAGATATATGATTATTCCAAATTCCAATGCAATGTGCTTGCTTGATATCCTGTAAAATCACATATAGTTGAATTTAGCTTTGGATGTGAATTTTTACTGCACAGTATTTAACTGCAGCCTGGCAGCGCTATCCTCTTTTCCCACTCCATGCAGTTCTATTATTCATTATTATTGAATGTATGGGAAGGTAGCCTATGCTCATGTATCAGCAGAGTATTTTCGTTGCTTGTTTCTTGCAGAATAAACCATGCACATGCTGATGAAAAGTGACAGTCAGCATGTATCATGCATCCCATGAGAGCTACTACGCACTGAAAATTGGTAGGTGTTCATTCTGTGTTACATATTGCTAGTGATGACTTGATTTTTCTTTTCTTTTTTCAATTAAAGCTGAAATTATATTTTGTTTTCACGTGCAATATTTTTGTAAACCTCCCATTCTGGCTGTTATTCAAGATGAAGCACAGAAAGACAAAAGGAACATCTTTTGCTGTTTTGTTCCATAGCAACAATGTCAGAAAAAACCTATATAACATGTACAATGCAACAGTTGTGTGTTACTACTTAATTACTTTCTTGCTTGATCTGTGAAGTGAAATCTGATATGTGCATGTTTCTTCTTTGTGGTTTATCAGCTGGGAATATTTAGAAATATTTAGTAAGGAAAAGTATTATATTGTATTGAAAGGGTTTCCTTTGTGATCTAAATTACAGGTGTAACATGTTTACAAGTGTAAAAAATTACTAAGCTTCTAAGCATGCCCTTAGATAGCACACCACAGCGTCTAATGTTAACAAAAAAATTGGTCATGAGCAACGTGTTGAATGTTAATTTCATGAGCATTTTTAGCTTCTTTTGTAAATTCCTCTTTCCATTGTTGGATACAGATTCAAGATTCAAGATGATAGACTTAAATGAGCACATGATAGGGCAATTACTAATAAGGTAAAATGGTTATGTATCAAGACTATGCAGGTAGTTGAGAGACTGTTGTAAAGGACTAATAGCTTGTTTTGTTGCCTTCTGATTTTTCTTTTTTTAACAATTTGCAAATGGAAGTTAGCATTATAGAACTTGGAAGCCATCTTGATTGTGTGGGCAAGCATACCAATTCCAAAGCCGTCTTTTTAATCTAGTATATCATGATGCCATTGCCATGGGGTTATGTTAACGCCATAATTTGGTAAACCCCAAAGTCATCATCGACTTAGGAATCGTATCGGCTTCAAAGCCCTGGAATTAGCCGATGGACACATCAAGTCGCCAACAGTTGAATTCTTGATGGATTTGGTTAAGAAAATTAATCAATTAAAGGAAGCTTATCCAGAAGAGACCGAGTTCAAGGAGGATGTGACATGGCAATGTATCTATTAATTAGGCAGAGTCAGTTAGTTTCCTTTTATTTTTAGGAAAGATTGTTTAGAGTCCGATCAGGACTTGTAGCTTTTACTTTATCTTTAGGAAAGTTTGTGTCTTGTCCAATAAGAACTAGTATCTACTCATGGGTATAAATATGTACACCATCTTTGTAAACTATCTCTCAATCAATATATAACTTTCGATGCATCGCCACGTTCTTTTTCGAGGTTTTACTTATCGATCGGCAGAACCAGGCACTTGACGCGGGTCTGCATCTCCAGCGAAGGGGTAAGTCTAACGTTCCGCCGGCCCTAGTGAATGTATCGGCTACATTGGTGTTGTTCAAGGCTACATCGCTTCGATCTTTTAGATCGCTCTGGTTCGGTTGATATATTTGCCTACTTGATATTTCGATTCTATCTTTAATAGCATTGTATTTAGAGACGCATCGGTTTAGCTGGGACTGTCTCGGTTAGATCTGATCTTCTGTCTTAGCTGATATTTCTCTACAATCACAATGATGCTTTAGATAGATTTGTTATATCAATTACATTAGACAGATTTATCGGCTCATTGAGTATTAGATTATCATATACAATCTCGTGCTGCATCGGTTGGGTTCGACCTACTAGATTGTTGTTAATAATCTAAGTCTTGTTAAGCCGATAGGTTCATGCTAATGTTTCATTGGAGGGTTAGCCGATTTTATCTGATGTGTTAAATTTCTCTTTGATGGTTTACCATCTTGGTTAAATTTAATACATGACCACCCTAAAAATCAAAGGCTCGATTGTTTAAACCTTATACTTCCTTTCATACTTAGTGCTGCATCAATTGGGTTTGACCTACTAAGTCGTGCTTGGAATTATAAGAACTAGCTTGCTCTTTGATTCTCAATAAGGGTTTCATCGGGGTTTTAGCCGATGAGTTATCTGGATGTTGCATCGGCTTATAAGGATTACATATAAGTTGATTTTAGCCGATGACAACAAAGGCTTCATATATTATTTAATCATTTGGATTTATCGATATCAGATCTCCAGTAGATATATGCTTTAACCATCAGATCAACATTTATTCTATCATATCATTATTGACCGATTGGTTTCTATTGGATTATATTGTTGTATTATTACATTATTATCAGCCGATTGACTTTATATATCATTATTTACTCAAGTATCAGAATCTCCATTGGATATATAGCCGATTGCTCAAAACCCTATCGACATCGGCTGGTATTGATATCGGCTGGAATTGCTCTATCGGCTTGTTGGCCGATCGGCTCTGCAATCTTTAACTTATATATCTTGTCAGTTGCAGGATCAAACTGACTGGTACGCCCGCATCTTATCAATTTAGGACCTGCACTGGAGCTAAGCAGAACTCTCAGGCCTTCATGTGTTTCGACATGGTTCGCATCAACGCAGATTTGGCACCATCGGTCGGACGCGGATTTTTCGTCAACAGGTTATTTGGCCTAACTTGCTTGTTTGCATATGTTGTGTTGGGGGCACAAATAGCCATTTTGTTAGTTCTTTCCTTTCCATTGCATAGTTGGCATGGCAGTTTTTAGCTGATTGGTTGAAAATATGATCCTGTTGCTAAATGCTCATGAGCAATTTATTGCTCTCCTAACATGCTATTAATCCAAAGGGATCAATTTGTTGATGTGCCCTGCAAAAGTCAATGGTCGATGCCATTCCTGACTTGGTGTAGAGAATCACGGACCTCGGTGTAGTAAGATTTATATTCTAATCATTGGTCTTAGTGATGCTATACAGTCAAACAATTCAGTTTATACTAACCAAGCCTCATTGAAATGCGCAAAGAATTTTGTCACCTTACTGACAACTGGAAGGACTTAGTTTTGTCATCTGATGGTAATATTCAAATTAAATTATGAACTAAACAAGGAATTATGTGAAATCATACATACATATTAGGAGGCAGAAACTTTGGCATGGGAACACTGTTCTTAAAAGGTTATCCAACCTTCAGAAGACCTCTGATATTTCGAGTTTTCAGGTAATGCTTCTTTCCCACTACACCTGAACATCAACGGTGAGTTGTAGCTGCTTCAGTCTTCAGACTTTTGTATGATGTTTCGTGGTAAACATGCTTCTGGCATTTGTTCCAGCGGTGCACCTCCAAAGTTGTACTGTGTAAAACATACATCTCCTTGTTATATTTACTTTGCATTTGATTGTCATCTAGTTCATGTGCTACTTTAGAATATTTTTTTATTAAGTCAATTGTTACGTAAATATCCGTGTGAAACTATAATACTCTAGAGTCTAGAGTGAAATTATTTTGTGGTTAATGTATTGGTATCAGTTCCAAGGGGCTAATATAAGTTTTTGCTTAGTACTAGCCCAATCTGTTGGGCGTTTGACTGTACAGTACAGTGAAATAAAGGATAAATCTGTGTTAGTATTAACGAGGACTTGTTGCTGTGGTTTTTTTTCCTGACTACGTGCTATCACAAGAAATGATAAATAGATATCAATTATTGAATCTGCAGATATAGTGTCATACTAAAGCATAAATAGTACTACTACCGCACTGCACCATGCAAGGACAAGTGGTCCAATATATGAAAACAAAATTATGGCCAACAGCTGCATGAACCTCCATGTGCAGCTTCAAATCAAAACAATCGGCTGACTTTGAATATTCTGCTGCTTCCCCACAACAGAGTCAACACCTCAACTCCTAAGTAAGTAGCCATATGATTTTGGTTGCAACACTCATTTTTCTTTATTAGTCCAATCTCTTGCAGCTAGCAGACCAGAAACGAGAAGAAGAAGAAGGAAGATGGCTGGCCTGATTTCTTCTGGAATCATCAAGTGGACAGCAAGCAAGCTTTCTTCACTGGTTTCTGCATCATCTGAAGCATCAGCATCCAATGAGCAGAGTTCTGCACTCAGGGATGTGAGGACGCTGCAGAGGACAATGGCGAGGATCCAGCGCACGCTTGCTACCACCGATGAGCACAACATCAGAGATGCATCTGAGAGGCTTCGCTTGAGGGAGCTTCAGCAGTTTGCCTACGATGCCCAAGATGTAATCGATGAGTACAAGTTTGAGCTTCTGCGGCGAAGGATGAATGATCCAAACAGTCATGGAGATGGCAGAAGTAGCCGTAAACGCAAGCACAAGGGGGACAAGAAGGTACCACCAGTTCTTCTTTTGTGATTTTTCTTTTCCTTTTCCATTTGATTCATCAGAAAATTTTTGCAGACTTACCATTTTAGTGAAGTGCAAGCATGTAGATGGTTGGTCTAATTACTCATGTCATCATAGGTAGACAATGTTGGTTCTTGAAGTATATTGACATATTCCATTCTCTCTAACATCAGAATCATCGATAAAACTGTTGCTGGTCGCAGCTGTTGCCATGTCAACTGCAGTGAAATAAATGAGCTAGGTCAAAACATGGTATTGAATGAGTGTAATAATTTAATGAAGAAATTATCAGATAAAAAATAAATTTATAAAAAATGGTTTGCTTTTAGCAAAATCAAAGGCACTTTCTACAAGCAACTTTACTAGATATGAGAATATTGTCAATGTGAAATAAATATTATTTTCTATTTTTTTATTCAAGTATTTTATCTCCAGGAACCTGAAACTGAACCGGAGGAAGTTTCAATTCCTGATGAATTGGCTGTCCGGGTAAGAAAAATCCTAGAAAGATTTAAGGAGATCACAAAGGCATGGGATGATCTCCGTCTGGATGATACAGATACAACAATGCAAGATGAGGAACATAGCATGCTCCCACTGCCTACTACCCCATATGTTGACGAGCCCACTATCTTTGGTAGAGATGAAGATAAGGAAAAGATAATCAAAATGTTGCTCTCTGTCGGTGGTGCCAATGAAGGAGATGTGTCAGTTCTTCCCATTGTTGGAATGGGTGGAGTAGGAAAGACAGCACTTGTTCAACTAGTGTACAATGATCGAAGGATTCTGAACAGATTTGACGTGATGGGCTGGGTTCATGTCTCAGAGAATTTTGATCTCAAAAGCATAATGAGCAAAATTATCATGTCATTTACGAAAAAACCATGTCAGATGACACAAATGGATCAGCTCCAGTATATGCTAATAGAACAAGTTGTTGGTAGAAAGTTCTTGCTGGTTCTTGATGATGTGTGGAATGAGAGGAAGGATATTTGGGATGCATTGTTATCAGCCATGTCACCTGCACAATCAAGCATAATATTGGTAACTACCCGCAATACAAGTGTGTCAACAATAGTCCAGACAATGCACCCCTACAACGTGAGCTGCCTACCTTTTGAGGAATCTTGGCAACTATTCAAGCAGATCGCCTTTTTGCACCAAGATGAGAGTATGAAAACAGATTTTGAGGTTCTTGGCAGAACAATTGTTCAGAAATGTGCTGGCCTGCCTTTAGCAGTCAAGGCAATTGCCAGTGCACTTCGCTTTGAGGAAAATGAGGATAAATGGAATGACATATTGGAGAGTGAACAATGGGAGTTACCAACAACAGAGGATACTGTGTTACCGGCATTAAAATTAAGCTATGATCAAATGCCAATCCACTTAATGCGGTGCTTTGTTTTCTTCGCATTATTCCCTAAGGGGCATGTTTTCTTGAAGGAAAATGTGATATATCTGTGGATGTCTTTGGGCTTCCTTAAGCGGACCAGCCAGAGAAACCTTGAGACTATTGCAAGGTGCTTTGATGACTTGATGCAGAGGACTATGGTTCAGAAAATACTATTTGATGGAGGACATGATTGCTTCACCATGCATGACCTTGTACATGATCTTGCCATGTCCATCTCAGATGAAGATATTTTGAGAATAGACACTCAACACATGAAGTCTTTGACTGAAGCATCAGGCAGCCTTAGGTATTTATCTCTGGTTGTGAGTTCTTCAGACCATGCGAATTTGGATTTGCGTACATTACCAGTGTCAGGAGGTATCAGGATATTTCAAGTTGTAAATTCTATGGATGACAATAGAAGATATTTTTCATCCTTCTTCAAAAACAACAGAAGATGCTTCTCCAAGTTGTTCTCACATCACATTAACCTTACAATTGATAATGAGCTATGGAGCAGTTTTCGGCATTTGAGAACTTTAGACTTAAGCCGCAGCTCAATGACAGCATTGCCTGATTCAATTAGAGAACTGAAGTTGCTCAGGTATCTAAGTATTTTCCAAACAAGAATCTCCAAGCTCCCAGAATCAATTTGTGACCTCCTTAATTTGAAGATCTTAGATGCAAGAACAAACTTTCTTGAAGAGTTACCACAAGGCATTCAGAAGCTGGTCAACCTCCAGCATCTCAATTTAGACCTCTGGTCTCCCCTGTGCATGCCAAAAGGAATTGGAAATCTGACCAAACTACAAACCTTAACAAGATATAGTGTTGGAAGTGGCAATTGGCACTGCAATATTGCTGAACTACATTATTTAGTGAATATCCATGGTGAATTGACCATTACAGGATTAGGTAGAGTGACCAAAGTTGATGATGCTCAAACAGCCAACCTGATTAATAAAGAGCATGTGCAAATTCTAAGACTAGATTGGTCTGATGGATTCTACTCTAGTGAATGTGATCACAATTCTAGTCATATAGATGTAAAAGCAACACCAGAATTAGCAGAGGAGGTATTTGAGAGCTTAAAGCCAACTAGCAACTTGGAGGAGTTAGAGGTAGCTGACTATTTTGGGTACAAATACCCAAGTTGGTTTGGAGGTTCTGCCTATTCACAATTGGCCAAGATAACTTTATGGAAGCAAGGCTGCAAGTTCCTTCCAACACTTGGCCAGTTACCTCAGTTGCGTAAACTTGTAGTTATACGCATGGAGGAAATAGAGCGAATCGGGCAGGAGTTTCATGGCGAGAATTCCATAAATCGCTTCCCGGTATTGGAGGAATTAGAGTTTGAGAACATGCCGAAATGGGTGGAGTGGTCTGGAGTTCTTGATGGTGACTTCCCTTCACTCCGTGAGCTGAAAATCAAGGATAGCAGTGAATTGAGGACCCTTCCACATAAATTATCATCCTCTTTGAAAAAATTGGTCATCAAGAAATGTGAAAAGCTGACTAGACTGCCAACTATTCCTAACCTAACAATCTTACTTTTGAAGGGCAATGTTAGCGAAGAAATACACAATAGTCTGGATTTTCCAATGCTCAAGATATTAAAAGTGTGTTTCTCGCAAAAACTTGTGTGCCTTGAACTTGACAATAAGAACCTACCAATCCTGGAGGCACTAGCTATAAGTGGATGCCGGGGGCTATTTTCTGTAGTAGGATTGTTCAGCCTTGAATCCCTCAAGCTTCTGAAAATAAAAGATTGCCTAAACCTGCAGTGCCCTTTACAGCCACTTCAACAGCAGCTTCAGCAATGTATTATCACGAACTGTCCTCAATTGCAAGAATGGATTGAGTGGCAACGGTCTCTAATAGACAAGGAAGATAAGGTAAGAGCATATTTTTATCTGTGCTCTTTTTGTGCCTTTGTGTTTTCTTCACTGAAATTGATGTATTTTATCCTCAGCAACCAGAATTTGATAATGCAAGTTATGATCAAGAGGCTCTTGGTGCACTGAGCGACGATAGTGAGGATGATTTTGAAGTTTTCAATGAAGATGAAGATGACGATTTCTATGATGAAATGCTAGAAGTTGGGCAGTCAAGCGGGACAGCAATTAATGACGATGATGGAAGTAACGATGCTGTTTGAAGTATGAGAGCAATTATTTTGAACATTATGTGCAAATAATTTTGTTTGCATGTCGTTCTCCAACTTGATTAATCCAATTTAATGTGCTACTTCCTAGTTAAAAAAACAAACCTACAGTGCAAACTATACCGATTTCAGGGCGAAAAAAAGATGTGGCATACATTTCATTAGCTGGATAGCTATGGTTTTAATGTAAGAAAAACTGTTACATAAGTGTCTATCAAAATATTTTTGAGCTCCCTATCTTGATAACAAATGAAACAAAAAAAAATGTTATAGAAGTAGGAAACATGAATAGTTACATATCAAAAAATGAAACGATATGGAGGAAGAGTGGTAGCAAGAATATTAGGGACAATGCCTCTCCATCTTCAACACTGTGGCTCCTTACTAGTTTTACTTCTTGTCGTTTGTACAACCTGTTTGCTTCTTCATTTTCCTATTGACAGTATTGGAAGGTGCAGAACAACTGTTCTAAGTTGATCTATCATATAAATCGTAAGTAGTAGTACTTAAAAAACATGTGGTTTGAGCTTTCTAATTTGATGCCAAACTTAATAATCATGGGTGCCATCACGGATTGTAGTGCTGCCTCAAATTCCCCTTTGGTTCAGTTGCATTTCTCAGATAAACAAGTTTTCTTGTTAGCGACAATTTCATATTTTTGTATTAATAATTTCATATTTTTGCAATTAATTTATTGTCACTATTCATGCATCTTGTTTATGTATCTGCAAGACTGCAATTTGTCCAATTGTCCATCTATGATGACAAATTACAATTGTCTAAAGGTAAAGTAGTAAAAGGTACAACTATTTACGCGTACCCGGAGTTGAAGGTAGGGATGGCAATGGAGACATGAACCCCGATCCTCGGCAGAGAAATACTCCATTAGGGGATGTAAATGGGGTAAAATAATCACCCAGGGGGCTGTTATCGGGCAGAAATTTCCCCCATCGGGTGAAGCGGGCGCGGGGACGTTCCCCAGCCCCCCGGCCCCGAAACCCCGTGGGCCCCGTGTAGTGTCATAACTGTTGATATAGGATTCAAAAGCCCACTTAGATGGCCCAATTCGCTGGTCCACACAGTATAAATCAGGGGAAACCCTAGTTCGCACGTCTCCACTTCTCCCGTCCCCTCTCCTGTAGTCTCCCAAGCTCGTCGCGCGCTTCCCCTACTCACTCTTGACAGTCCGACTCGCTCTCTCCTCTTTTCCCTCCGATGTTCCAGCAACAACGATCGGAATGAGTTGGCATGCATTGCAGCAAGCAGCGACTGGGGAAATGAGATGGTGCTGCAAGCTGTGCCGATCTTGCCGCGCGCGGCCACCATGGCTGCTACCAGGCGATGCAAATCCCTGAATCCCTGATGCTCTGAACAAGCTGGTCGTGGATGCTTGTATTTCCTTAATATTTTTTGTATTTTTTGATTTCTTCAGTCTGTGTATGTGATTTTTTATGGGATCCATTAACTTCCGATTGATTGTTAGATTTGTTGGCATATAATTTTTGATCGATCAATTTGTATATCAATGTGTTTTTTTTTCTCTGCTTGATCTAGTACCCATTATCAAAGTTGTATGCTTCTCCTTTTTCCGCGCATGTACGGACACCTNNNNAGGGGGGGGGGGGCGGGGGCGGGGGAAGGGGGATCATAACCCGGCAGGGCCGTCCACGTTGCCATCCCTAGTTGAAGGTGTGTATGCAACCTTGGTTGAATGATCGTTAGTTACGACCCTTGCGGCAGGTAAGGATCCAGGTTTGGCCGTTTGGTAGATCGTATTGTTAAATACCGACTAATGCAACTTCTCTGCATTGAGACACTACCAGATGCAAAAGGAGTTAATTTCTCAATTATCAGGTACGAAGAAATAGGAGGAAACAAATTAAAGGTTAAAGACATCACCATAAACTTTAACAAAAAAACATCTTTGCATAAGCATCTACTACATCCAGCAGCATGAAACATAGTGTTTTAAGGTATCGGACATGGAAGATACTTAAATACTAAGCCAAACGGTTCATATTTCAAAATTCAGCTAACACCTCAAACGGTTTCACTAAGCATTCAGACCACACTTCTTGACAGATGTTCACTTCTTAGACTTCTTTGGTGCCCTGCATCATTAGGAAGTTGCAGACGATAAAACTTACTGAAAACAAGCAAACATAATTGCAAATGGATGGTTCAATGCTACTTACGCCGCAGTTTGAGCAGGAGCTGCTGGAGCTGCTGGCTCTCTTGGGCCCTGTTTGCCATCATAAAAGTATTAAAACCACATGGCCAGCAAATAATCAAATATGAACAAGCCAGGCAAATTTGCATTACCATGGAACATCTTCGAAAAATTAATCATGATTTGACAAGCTTATTGTAACATGAATAATGTCCCAGTGTCAATTAACATGAATGATTTGACAGCATTGCGTGACTAGCATTTTTTATTTGGTGGAATTTAGTAAGATATATTTCAATATTGAAATGCAAATGATAACACATTAGATATTCCAACAAAAAAATTAAACTATAACCATAAAAAGCATCTCACCTGAGCCAACCTCTCCTCCCGCCTAGCAATCTTCCTCTCACGGCTCGCCTTGCTCTTGGCACGCTTAGCCTCAAACTGGTCAGAGAGTGTCTTCTCTCTTGCCTTCTCAGCCTTAGACTTGTGGATACTTTCCATAAGAACACGCTTGTTCTTGAACATGTTACCCTTGACCTTCATGTACATGTCATGATACATGTGCTTGTCAATCTTCTTGGCCTCACGATACTTGCGCAGCAAACGCCTGAGCACACGCATCCTCCTCATCCACAGGATCTTGGTGGGGAGCCTAGCCTCCCTGGTACCCCTACGCTTACCTGAAAAAAATGGCAGAATAAGGACTATGCAGAGACATTTTCACACTAAAATAACAATGAACATAATTGGATAACGCACCATAGCCAGAGTGACGTCCCTTCTGCTTGGCCTCATGGGCTCTCCGTGCACGGGACCTGGAGTGAATCTTCTGGGGTTTCTTGATAATGAAGCCATCCTTGACCAACTTACGGATGTTCTGACCTGCAAACACAAAGGAAAAAAAATCAGATAGCCTTCCCAGAATTTTAGGCATGTGATATGAGTCACAGATATATATATGTCACAGGGCAACAAACTTAAGTATCTAGAACAGTAAATAATTAATAGAGGACAAATAATTAGTAAATAAACGTAAGTTTTGAAACCACAGTAAATAATTCGGTACAAAAAAAAGTAAATAATTAGTAGAGTAATAGGATCTTTTATTGGTTCTTGCAGGAAATGAGTTGTTACCTATTCCAATTGAACATTACACAAACTCGCTTGCAAATAAACTACACCATAATTCATACACTCAGACAGGATCATACCACAGTTGTACAAATGATGATGCAGAATCAAAATGAACCAATGAGCTTTAGAAGTTGGAATTGCAATTGCAAAACTGACAAAAGACTGATCCTTTAATGGTAACCATCATTTGGGCATGAATTACAGCCAGCATCCTACCTAAGATTGGTGACAAATAACTCAAGACAATACCACACGAAGAAGCACAAATGCGCATGCATATCTAATGCGGCAGGCATCCCCTTGTCTCTGTCTGTAAATCACTATAGAGGACACTTAGGCACATCACCAGAACAGCGCCTTGGATTAGAACGCCTAACGCCAACCTTGATCAATCGGTAACACTGTACACTACATGGACATGCGCATAATCTAGACAGCAACATTTCTCAAAATATTCTCTTCCAAAAAAAATACATCCAGCACAACAACCTAACAACCCCTAGAAAACTGGAGCACGCGATTCCCACGAAGCAATTTCACCATCGTAACTAAACAAAAGCTTCGCGCAGATTGGCACCAGAGCACATATCAAGACTACTCGCTCTAATCTAACAACTAAAAGATCCTACAGAATCGCCAGGGCAAAAGTTCCGCGCAGATTAGCACCATGGCTTCAGATCTAAACGAATCACGCATCACCACAAGTAGCAGCCACGGAATATATCATACGGTAGGGGAAGGGGACGAGGAGGGGCAGTTCTTACGGGAGTTGGCCATGGAGATCTCGTTGACCTCATTGGGGTCGAGCCAGACCTTGCCCTTGCCGCACTTGAGCACGCTGGCGGCGAGCCGCTTCTGCAGCTTGAGGGAAACCATTGCCTCCGCCGCCGCCGCCGGCTTCTTACCTGTGTGGAGTGTGTGGTGTGGGGGGTGCAAGGGTTGGACGGGGGCGGCGCCGGTGGCTTATATAGTGGCTCCTGTGAGGGGGCTAGGGTTTCAGCCCGAGACGATTGGGGCCGCGCTGGGCCTATCATGGGCCCAAGGCCCATGATTGTGTTTGGGTTTGACACAAGTCTCGGGTGAGTGAGTGGAGCGTGTCGCGGATGGAATGACGTGGAGGGTTCGGATTTGCCGTCGGCTCTTTTTTTTTTTAATGAAGGTTAGTAATGCAATTGGCAATCTGAGTTTGTTGTTGTGAGTTGGGAACTCAATTTCTCCGCACGAAAAACGAAACGACTCATTAACATATGATTAATTAAATATTTACTAATTTTTTTTAAAAAATGGATTAATATGATTTTTTAAAGCAACTTTCGTATAAAAATTTTTTTGCAAAAAACGCACCGTTCAGCAGTTTGAAATACGTGCGTACGGAATACGATGAAGAGGAGCTGGGAAAACAATATGCCGAACACACCCTAAGTGTACCATGAAAGCGAGAACAGTGGCACCTGAATTCTCTGCCAGCAACGGGTCAGTTGCCCAAAAGTTTATTATAAGCCATAAAAAAATTATTAGCAAATCAGAAAATAATTTGTGTGTAAAACTTTTATATGTGTTTTTAGCGACTTAAAAGTCAATGTTCAAAAAGAAACTACGTTGAAAATATCTCAAAATTAAATTTTAAAATTTAAATTTTAGCTTTGACTTTGGTTTTTTAGGCCAACCAATGAGGCTAATAGACTACGAGAGCTAGGATTGAAAAAGAAAAATACTAATTAATGACTATGATCAAATGAAGTATGAAGAATGGCGAAATCCCTAATTAGCGCCCAGGCATGTGTCCCCCTTCCTGCGCGACCACGTGTCCGTACGTACGGAATACATATAGGTATACATACAAATTTTTTGTACTATACATATATAAACTCTGTTTAAACTTTGTATGTATATATGTATACATGTATATATTTTTTATATATCAAAAATGTATGCATATACATATAAAAAATGGTATACGTATATGTACAAAGTTTATAAACACATATTTTATAGGGTTAATTGGATCCATGCCATTGCAACTTTAGTTATTTGGAAATCTGCCATTACAATTCATGAAACCGGCTAGGTGCCATCGGAATTTCTCGAAATTGGAACCGTGCCATTATGTACGTCTGAATCGCCGTCCGTGCCGTTTTTCTTCTCACGTATTTTCGTATGGACGCTTGTGCCCCTGGCGGAGACGACACAAGGCATCCCGGACACGGTCCGGCTCAACCATCTCCGTTCCCCATTCCCCATTCCCCATCCTCTGCAAAAACCCTAGCTCGTCGACGAGGAAGTCGACGGCGATCGGTACCGCGCCGCCGCCGACGGCTGGGGCTAGGGATACGGCGGCAGCGACGATGAATAACTTCTCCCGACGCGGCAGATGGCTCAAGGCGGCGACGAGGCTGGACGTGGTGGAGGCAATGGAGGTGAGCTTTAGCGGTGGCGATGGTCGCTCTGCAATTTCGAGCAAGTGCAGCGTCGAGTCAGCGGCTCCTTCAATCCCAGAGCTGAAATGTGCTTGTGGGCATGCCGCTGCGATGCATACATCCAACACACCAAGGAATCCAGGGCGGCGGTGGCTGCAGTGTCGTGGGCAGGTGAGAATCCATTTCTACTGCATATGTGTGTATGATTTTCTTTGGGAATCCAATCTGGTTCCTTCTTGTAGGGTTGTAGATGTTCGTTGTGGATATGGGAAGATCTCCTAAACGAATATGTTGAGGAGATGGTTGCCTACTGTCACGCCGGTGAATACGACTATCTTAGAGAGACATGTGACAGTTTGCGTCAGCTTGTAGTAGATCAAAGGCATCATATATCTCAGTTGTCAGCCCTCAATGATGCAAAAGAGTTGCAGTTGCAAGCCAATTCCGAATCGTTGAATCAGTCGAAGACAGAGTGTGCAGACTTAAAGATTAAATTGGAGTCTGAGAAGGCTAGAACTCGCACAAATTTGTACATGATGATCTTGTTTTGTGTGTTGTTTGTTGCTGTAATGTTAAGGCTGGTATGAACGATGTTCTGTAAGATGTAAGTGTTGTTATGTGCTTAGGTGTGTGAAATATGTCAAATGATGTGTGAATGCAAGGGCTATATTGTGCAATCACTTGGTGTATGCAAATAATATGTTGTGCAATCTCTGCAAATCTGTGTGTGCAAACAATAGGGCAACATGAATGCTGATAAAGTAACTGACATGAGCTTGTTCACATAACTGGCAATAATATGATTTGCAATGTTAGCATGTAGGTCACATAACTAACATGAGCTTGTTGACATAACTGACATAAACTCCAAATGGCCATATACAAGTAGCAAAATATACAGGTCTGGAGCCCATTTCCATGGCCAACATCTAACAAGTCCAAATGGCCATCTACAAGTAGCAAAATAATACAAGGGTTATACAAATTGTCATCAGTTTTGACATCACAGACCAACCCAATCTGATAACTTTCTAACTACTCTAGCAGGTGGAGCACTAGAGGCAACAAGATTCTTCCTCTTCTGGGGAGTTTTCTTCTTCTTGGGATTTTTCTTCTTGACTGGTGCAGATGAGCTTGCTTCAGCTTCAGCTGCAGCACCAGGCACTTGTCTCTTCCTGCATACAGATAGTAACATTAGGGCAGTTGTGTAAGTCAATTTATGGAGTAAACAGAAAGAAGTCCAAATTACCTTTTTTTGGTTGTTGGCTAGCTATTTTGCTCATCTTGATCAACTGGCTCAGCAAGTTTGCATGTCTTCTCAAAGTGACCAAAACTCTTACATCTCTTGCATGTTACTATCTTCCTACCAGGTTCTAGACAACCTCTTATTCTTTACACTCTAGGTCTTCCAGCACCTCTCTTCTGCCTAGGTGTTTATACCTTGAAACCAAGATCTACATGTGGCCACTGTGACCTATCGGTCATTGGTGCCACTCTGCCTGCATAAGTTGCCCTGAAGGTCTCAACACTATAGTAGGGACTGACAAAATCTTGGATTCGTCCTCTACTAGTGCAAATCCAGGCCAATGCATGTTTGCATGGCTTTCCTGTAACTTGCCATACCCTACATGAGCAGTTCTGGTTCTGTAAATCAACTGTGTGCCTTTTAGTGTTGTTGTCAGACTCAACAAGTGTTACCTCTGCAAAACCATCATCACTTCTAACAACCTTCACCACCCTGAGACTAGCAGTTGCATCATTCAATTCTTTCATTACATTTGGCAGGATGCCATCCACAAGCTTTCTACCAACATCTCTCCTCAGGGCCATCTTCTCCATGATCATCTCCCTTATCCCATCCACAAGTTCATGCAACAACAGACATTTAAGCCTCTTGATCTGGTTATTGAAACTTTCAGAAACATTGTTTGTGAGGTAGTCACACTTGCTATACTCAGAAAAGTCACATCTGTACCAAATCCTTGAGTGATGTTTCTCAAGATACTCTATTGCATCAGACCTCACTTCATGTATTTGCTGCATGTGCCACCTAAAACCATCTTCAGTGTAGCTTCTTGCAGCTGGATACAGATGATCAGTAAAGGCAGGACCTTGAAACTTCTTCATGAAGTTAGCATATAGATGTCTCATGCATTCTCTGTGCTCAACTTTGTCAAATGCAGCACCAACAACTTTCTCCAAACCCTTGCATGCATCTGTTGATATAACTAGGCCCTCTGGATTACCTATGGCCTTATTGAGGTGTCTCATGAACCATAACCAATTGTCATCAGTTTCAGAGTCAAAAATTGCATAGGCTACATAAAATAGCCAATTATGTCCATCTACACCAGTGGCTGCAGCTAGTTGACCAGTATATTTACCTGTCAATCTTGTTGAATCAACACCAAGATAAGGTCTGCAGCCATTGAGGAAGCCATCTATGCAAGGCTTCAGAGCAACAAACATCCTCTTGAAGCACATTTTCTTCCCTATCTTTTGTATATCAATCTCTACAATAGACCCTACTGACTTCATCTCTATCTCAGCTTTCCAATTAAAAAGAAGTTGGAAGCTCTCTTCATATTTACCATGTATCTGCTGTAATGCACACTTCAACCCAGACCATGCCTTGGAATACTTCAACTTGATCTGAAAATCTTCTTCAAGCTTCTGCCTTGCATCAGCAGCCCCCTTTTGTGGATTTTTCTTGACCCAGTCGCCAATCATGTCTGCAATCCAACCCTGAGTTGCCATCTTGCTTTCATGCAATTTGGTAGATGCACATGTGTGCTCAAAGGGAAGTTTTTTGATCTGCAGGAAACATGTGTAGTTAAAAAAATTGCATGACACAAACATAATCAACAGGGTTAATCAAAATACATTGATGAAGCAAACCATAGGGGCTAGAAACATATCACCTGTATGACTTTGGTCCCAGGTAGCCTGGAAGCATGAATACGCCAAGGGCACCCTTCAGCAGCACAGTGAGCTAGAAAACGTGTTGGATCTGTCTTCAAACCAACAAACACAAAACCTTTTTTAACTGCATAGTGCCTTATTGCTTTTCTGAAAGCAACTATATCTGAAAATAATGCATCTTTCTCTATTTTGGGATTCTCAGGATCATGTATGACATTAAAGACCTGTGGATCTTCATCAGTAACCTGTTCCTCAGGAGCTCTCACCCCTGCAACAGGCGGCTGAGAAGACTGACCAGTGCCAGTGTTTCCATCAGGTTGAGCAGGCTGTGGAGGATTTTCACTTGATGAGCAAACGTACAAATGCTCATCATCGACACCCACATATTCTTCCTCATTGTCAAATATGTCTGGTTCTCTAACAGGTGCTTCCTCTATTGTTCAGAACCATTGATGGGAGCAAAGTTGTCAGGAGGCACAACCCAAATGGGTTCTACTTCTTTGTCGACAACAGAGGTGGAGAAAGCATCAAATGTACCAAATTTCTTATTGTCAAGCACTGCAACAATAAGATGGAATTGGCTCTCCGTTTTGTACATTTCGAATAGGTCAGGTAGCTGACTGTCGTCCACAAGTCTAACATCCTCACCAATCGTCTTGTCAAAAAACTAGATCGAAGGAGATTGATTAGTTCCCCACGTGAACTCAACACTTAAACTATTCATCAGAAATTCCATGGAAAAGCTATCCGAATCCACAACCCAATGCCGAGTAGCTCCTTTCGTGTAAGATTTCTTACCATCGGCATCTATCGTGACATAACCGCCAACCCTAACCTCTACTGAATACCAATGCCTACCAAGAAATGAGGGAACATCAACTGAAAATTTACATGCAAATTGGATGAAATATACCAAATGCCCTTCTACTTCAGCTATCTAAGGAGCATATTAGAGTTCGAGGTGAGGTACTCACGGTATTGATGAAATAGCCGGAATCGAGCCTCCCAGATCCATCCCCTCCATTGGCAAGTTCACGGCGCACGATGATGTCGTAGGGGAGCTTGGGATCTTCAGGGGAGCTTCTACATCTTGGATTATCGTCGCTGCCGCCGTATCCCTAGCCCCAGCCGTCGGCGGCGGCGCGGTACCGATCGCCGTCGACTTCCTCATCGACGAGCTAGGGTTTTTGTAGAGGATGGGGAATGGGGAATGGGGAACGGAGATGGTTGAGCCGGACCGTGTCCGGGATGCCTTGTGTCGTCTCCGCCAGGGGCACAAGCGTCCATACGAAAATACGTGAGAAGAAAAACGGCACGGACGGCGATTCAGACGTACATAATGGCACGGTTCCAATTTCGAGAAATTCCGATGGCACCTAGCCGGTTTCATGAATTGTAATGGCAGATTTCCAAATAACTAAAGTTGCAATGGCATGGATCCAATTAACCCTATTTTATATATACACATATAAATTTTATATATACGTCGTATATATATGTATTTTATATATATATATATATAAACTTTGTATTGTGTAATACAAAGTTGATATATATATGTATATAAAGTATATACATAAGTATGTGCATGTGTATGTATATACAGACTAGAAGGAGGGACTGGTCGCGCGCTCGCATGACTGGGTGCGGATCAGGATCCCTGAAGAATGGACGGCTAGGATACAAATATTATCTTTTGGTGGATCAAATATCATTTCTCTGTCACATTTACTAAACGAACCCAAATTTAATTAATTATACGACTAACGGTTTGTTTGAAGCCGTTAAGTAGAGACACATTATGATGAAAATTAATTTAGCATATGACTTTTACACTTCTAGTTTAGCGGTCGAAAACCCAATGCTAAAAAGTAGAAAGTAACAAAAAAAACTGATTAGAGAGTAAATTTCAGATAACTAGAACTATTTTGTTAAAATTATCAGTTTGGCATGACTTTAGCTAGACATTTTAGAGAATCGCAATAAAGGTTGATTTCGTCAAACTTTGTTTATCTGGCAGTTTTTGATCCACCTGTCATACACACATCACACGTGTAATACTCGTACCAGTGTAAGTCGAAACCACATGTGATGCACACATAGGAGCTTAATGTTGCAGTTTTAGGATAAAATCATTTGTTATTGTTGTCGTTTTGTGAAATAATCATTTAAAGTTATAGCAAAGTAATAGTTTTAATAAAATTGTAGTTTTGCGAAATTTTATCATATTAATCATAAATTTAAGCTATAAATTAAAAGTTGTCTATGCTTTAAGCAGTAGCCCAAACAGGCCCATTCTTTAGACTTGTTAAATTTTTAAAACTTTGAGCCATTAATAACATGTCGAATGCTAAGTTCTTTTATAAAGTAATGCGTAAAAGTTATTCTAATATAACATTGATGCTAATGGTTTTGAAACTTTGGCTATATTTTATCTTACAAGTTAAATATTTATGACTAGAACAAGTATTTGTGAAGTTTATATAGTGTAGTTATTTATCTTGTAAATTATTCGACAAGTCACGTAGCATGATAGATAAGGCAAAAAAAAACACTATAGGTTCAAACTTCAAAGACGGAAACATAAATAGATTTTAAGAACATTGGCAAAAGATGATAGATAAGGCGGGCAACGAGCCACAATAATTTTGTCCAATGCAAGTAAACTGTACTGGGTCTGTGGCTATCAGTTTTTCTTAAAATTTAAAACGTTAGGGGAAAAAACATACAGTCCAAATACCCAATCATCTTTCTTCATTTGTTCTAAAATCACATCTGGTTGCTACAGAACTTATTACATGCAGATCCGCCATTTTGGCGAAAGGTTGGCGTACTGATGCCCTAGAAATGAAAAACACCTGCTTCAATAAACCAAAATACACTGTTTACCATTTCAATAACAATGGAATTTTGTCCTCTCCGGCACCGTTTGCAGTGCAAAAATAAACTCTCCAATAGGGAACTGAATTACTGAAGATGGCTTGTTTTATTTACGGATGAGCTAGAGTTGGGAAATCCTAAGCACATGAACTCCTAGTTGCTATCAATCAGAAGGACCAATCATTTTCTCTGGAACAACAAGTTCATGGAATTCTGGTTCTGTCAAGACTCCAAGGCTTAGAGCAGCTTCCTGGAAAGATAAGAAGGATATGATCAGCAACATATAAATTGTAACACGGGAAAAAGTTAAAAGCACACAACATCAACATTTTGCAATTTATATTGATATAATAATATGAAGAGGTGACCAAACAAAAATAGATCAGCCTAGAGCCCTATATGTAGTACCATTGGCCGAATAACATGGATTTATGCCTAAGAAAATTGATGGTTGTGGCAGTCCAGCCAAAATATGTAATTATGTTTTGCACATATCACCTTAAAACCATATGCGAATCAGTTTTGTATCAAAACATCTAAAATAAATTAAACAATCACCTTCAGTGTGGTTCCTTCTTTGTGTGCTTTTTTAGCAACAGCTGCAGCATTATCATAGCCAATTTTCTGCATTTGTTAAATAGAATAAATCAAGCATTAAAAAAAGCAGGTGTAATAAAAAATGAATGTAAGGAATCAAAATGGATGAATTTTACTTACAGGGTTCAAAGATGTCACCAACATCAAAGACTGAAAAATGAAGGAGACTCAAATTAGTCAGGCTATTTATTGAAAAACTGTATATGCAATTTTTCCTGCAGTTTTGTCACAGATAGTTACCTCATGCAGTAATTGTGAAATTCTCTTATGGTTAGCTTGAATTCCCTTGACACAGTTTTTCTCGAAGGACACAGAAGCATCTCCTAGCAATCTCAGTGACTGTAAAAACCAGAGGCATAGAGCTGTTAAAACTGTTGCATGCGAGCAGTAACAAAAACAAGTTAGCAACTCGGTATATGAGGATGTATATAGATTTACACGAGGGTCTACTGTAGTTATTTAAATAAAATTTTCTTCGTAATTAAGAATGTTGGAGTATGGATAATGGAGATCATACTCGAAGTAATCCAGCTGCAATCATTGGCTTAAAGACATTCAGCTCAAAATGTCCATTTGAACCACCTACTGTAACACCAACATGATTACCCATAACCTGCAATATCAAAAATCACATCCGTTATTTGAAATTTTCAATCTTCCAATCAGCAAAGAAGTAAATTGCATATTTCAGCAAGAGGACCATACAAAAAGGAGTAATACACAATAAAATCCAAACAGTGTCCCAGTCATATATCAGTTGCATGGGTTATTTTTAGGAAGCAAAGATTTAGAAGCTATAACAATAGTAGAATCCATTTGTATCTATGTCATAATTGTATTTCACCAATCTATATTTAGATGGTCAGGTTCGTCATCAAATATGGAGTTCCTAAAGCAGGGTAAAGAGGTATTGTATAAACAAGCCAGATCCCATGAATATTTCAAAATGTATGGGCTCATAAAGGTCCTATTAAGCAAAAGCTACTCATCAGTAAAAACATAACACTGACAAGGAATATGGGGTGCATATTAGTAGAACAGCACACAATAGAGAATTGTCTGTACGGACAGTACAGTAAAGTACATTAGAGTCTTAGGCAAATTAAGTCGAGTAAAATCAGGTAATATCACACATTCACACCTGAGCACAAACCATGGTTAAGGCCTCACACTGGGTAGGATTAACTTTCCCCTGTAAGATAGAAATAGTTAAAACAATGTTTCAATAGCACTGTTATAGTAGAGAACCTGGAACAGCCAAATACAATATAGTGATTGATTGCTTACAGGCATAATGCTGCTCCCAGGCTCATTTTCAGGCAGGATAAGCTCACCAAGACCACATCGAGGGCCGCTGTGATCATATTACATATATTGAGTATGTCTCCCCAGAATAGTAGAGAAACGTATTTGCAATCTTAAAGGACTAGATGGTTGGAACACTAACCTTCCCAACAAGCGTATGTCATTTGCTATCTTCATAAGAGATGCAGAAACTGTGTTTACAGCACCACTGCTCTCAACAAAAGCATCATGAGCTGCCTACTCAAGCAAAAAAAGGAGATTGGCCCACCATGGTGAAATAATTGAAGATAGACCAAAATGAACAGCAAAGAGAAATGCTAGGGAAGAGAAAATGCGACTGAAAACCATAATATAGCTGCACTGTCCAAGCAAGAAACAAAAAGGCTTGTCTTAGGCTGTGTTCGGCAGCTCGTTCTCCCAGCGCGCTACAGTAATTTTCGCCCGCGCACGCTTTTCAAACTACTACACGGTGTACTTTTTTGTAAAAAGTTTCTATACAAAAGTTGCTTAAAAAAATCAAATTAATCCATTTTTGAAAAAAAATAGCTAATACTTAATTAATTACGCGCTAATGGACCGTTCCGTTTTCCGTGATCACTGTTGGTTTTCCCAACTCATAGTAACGAATAGACCCTTAGATTAGAAAGAACAAAACTCAACAACTGGCATCAATAAAAACATTTCACAGTTATTTCCTAAGTGTCCTGGGTTACTTACTGCCTAAACAACATCCGATTCCTCAACAAATTACATTGAGAAATTTACCAAATCTATTTTTCTGTGAGTTACCAACAGTTGATTGGATTTTATCAGTAAATGTTTCAAATATGTTTTGTCGGCATCTCAACCTGTGTCCAACAATACAATTGCAGAGTTCTGTCATCCTAAATGAGAAAATGAATTCGCAGAACGATGAATCATATCAACAGTTTCAAGATTTGAGTGTAAGCATAACCACTAACCAAAGCTTCAAACTTGTTCTCAGCTGTCACAAAAGGTAGTTCTGTTTCCTCAGCCACTGCAGCAGCTATTTTGACATCAAATCTGAATAGCAGATACAAATTTGAACCAAGTATGATTAAATAGCATGACAGTAAATGTGGAAAATGTAAGGAGCTAAACTGCTGGTCAAGTTCAATGAACATACAATGGTTTTGGAAGAATCAAACATATAGTTATGGTTAAACAATTATAATGAATTATGTCAAATATGAGATGATACTATTTAAATCAGCCTTCTAAATTGTAGATCAAATTGCAAGAAGAACAATATAATTTTTGAACTGCACTAAATTTTTAAAACCTACCCTTTCTTAGTGTTCAAGCCTGTTCCAACAGCAGTTCCACCTTGAGCGAGCTGCTCGCCACAGAAAATGATCAGAAATTGTCCAGTTTGCATGTATCATTTGAAAAAAGATTGGACATTAGTATAGTACCTGATACATCCGTGGTAAGGTACAAACAATTCTATCAATTCCATATTTCACCTACAAATGGAGTTCGAAACAACTTATAGGTATTTTTGACAAGCATAAATGCATGGCAATACTACAAATTATAAACAATAACAAATTGCTGAAATTTCCTACCTGTGTAGCGTAACCACTGAACTCTTGGCCAAGAGTTAATGGTGTGGCATCTTGGGTATGAGTACGCCCAATTTTAATTATGTCTTGAAATTCAATAGACTGTTATACCAAGGTAGTAAGATTTAGAACAGCACATATGCTAATGAAGGAACATACTGAATTATTTATCTCGATTTGCACATTATGAAGATAAATTAAAGTAGCCTAAATCTGAGTGCTGGGATCTTGAGGTAACAAGCTCTACAAAAGCTTGTCCCAGCCACACATTTCTGTTACCAGTCAATCGGAACAATGTGGGGTTCAATCCACAGATGCACATGGAGAATAGATAAAATACAGATAATAAAAGGTATAGAAATTAATAGAACAATAATATAAGCAATGGTAGAAAAAATAAAAGGGAACAGGACGAGACATCTGAGCTGGCCATTTTAACTTCTAATGCTACTGTAGTAGGCTGCAGTTTTATTGATAGCGGCCAAAGACATGTGCCCAAGTAATGTAAAAGAATCTAATGTAGAAAAGGAAAAAAATAGATATATACAAGCTTGTGATGCACTTGATTTGAATCTCTTAGCAATCAATTCAATGCACACTGAATAGCAGAAACAACTAAGATAAGAAGCATATCACTGTAAATTGGAATCAAGATCATAGGTGAAACACAAGTGACAACTTAAAAGTCCTGAAGTCTATAATATAAGAGGCACAAGACAAGAACGATTACTAATGTTAGCAAACAAGAGATAAAAATACCTTTGAATGCAGTGACTTGTGCAACTGTTGCAAGCTTGGCACAAACCTTGAATTGATCTCTGTGGCTGCTGCTATGTGCATGACCTGAAACCTCAATAAATGAACCATAACATCAGCAAAAGGAAATGTGTACTAAAATGAAGACCATAAAGTAGATGAACCTTACAGTTGGAAATGTATCATTTGAGGACTGTGATCTGTTGACATGATCATTAGGGTGTACAAACTTCTCACCACGCTTATGTCCAAGAATCTCGGCTGCCCTATTTGCAATCACCTAAATTGGAACACTAAACTTAGCTCTCAGCAATGTTCACATAAGATTTAAACACGATGAACGAATCAATGGAATAAAGAACAGAGAGAGACATATTAAGTTTACCTTGCTATTCAGACACTGAAACTTTAACACAGGTAGGTATCACACTTAAACTATTATTACACAAACTACATGCAATTAATATAAGTGCATCGGTGGGAAATAAACCTCATTGGCATTCATGTTGCTTTGCGTGCCACTCCCTGTTTGCCAGATAACAAGTGGAAAGTGGTCATCCAACTGTCCTTCGGCAACCTCTTGAGCCGCCTGCACTATTGCCTTCCCAATTGTTGGATCAAGGCCATATTCCATATTCACCTTTAAAAATCAAATGACCAAGTGATGAGTCCTCCAGACACACATAAACTTAAGGACAAAACACTTAAACAATGTAACCAACAGCATAATCTGGAATTTGGCTAAACCGAAATTCAAAGCATATTGATGTATGTTCTGTACAAAATTAGCAGAAAACTGAAATGCTATGTCAGACAGCTCTTTCTATGACGAGTTAAAAGTATTAAGATGTAAAAAGTTCACATTATCATCTCTAGCATGGTAAATTCGAATGGTTAGTACTCCAATAGCATGAGAAACAGGGAACCTGGAGTAGTAGTCTATCCAAAAAGGAGCACTGCGTTGTTTATTAAATATGTGCACATCATGCATTTGTTAACATAAACTTTTCTCCACATCACATAAAATTCGTTTTCCAAGTTTGCGTTTCTCCACAAGACCACAATATCACCGAGCGGACAATATCAGGCCATCAAATAAAAATCCATTCACCTCAGTCACAATCACGCATTAAAATGGTAGTCTCGCTTTATACCTTAGCGGCGCACTTTTTGAGCACACCAAAGGCGCGGATTATGGGCACCGGCATCCGCTCGCGCTCGCCGCCGATGTCGAAGTTCTGCAGCGATCTCTGCGTCTGCGCGCCCCACAGCCTATAGCGGATACAACATCGACAGCATCCGTCACCAGTTCAACCACCACGGCATCCTAAACCGCACGAAGCTCCTAGGAGCAATCCAGAGGGGAGAGAAAGCACGCACTTGTCGTTGGGGACTCGGATGGGGCCGAAGGTGTCGCGCTCCTCGCGGAAGCCGTTGGAGATCGGGCGGGTCAGCGCCGGGCGGAGAAGCAGCGCGGCCGCGGCCGGCGACGGAGAGCCACCAGCGGACGCGCCTGCGAGGCGGCGCAGGACCATCGCCATCGCCCGGCGCGGAGGGAAGCGGCGGCTGGCGAACGTGGGGGAGAGAGAAAGTCCGAGACAGGCTGATTGGTGGAGCCAGGACGTAGGAGGAGAACCAGGAAGAAGTCAAGAAGGGGAAGGGATTTAACTGTGGGCCCCTTAAGCCTGAGTTACTTGCGCGGGTAGCGCCCACGCCGTGGATTTCCCACCCTCTTCTCTCCTCTCATCTCTATGTATATACTTTATATTATATCTATATATATCTAATATAAAAATATGTAAGGCTTTCGTCACTTTTTTTTCGTTCGTCAAGGACGCGAATTAGACTTTTGTTTTTTCTCCGAACGTGTGCTTGCGGGCTAAGAGGGCCGAAAGGGAGAAAAGTGGCCCGAAAGGGAGGTTAATTAGTCTTTTGGTTGCTTGCTGGGTTGAACCTGGCCCAAAAAGAAAGTGAGGACATTAATTAGACTTTCGATAGTTTACTGGGTCAAACCTGACCCAAAAAGAAAGAAGAGTTTTTATTTATATTTTTATTTAAATAAATATTGAAATGATGTTTGTATTATTAAAATTAGCAATTGACTTCTGAAAATTCTGAGAAAATTTCAGAGAGTGTAATTAATCATGGATAATTTAACAAAAATTAAATTTAGCCATGTAAATTTAGTTCTCACACTTACTTTACTTTACTTTACTTGTAAATTAATTTAATTCTACACCTACCTACTTGTAAATTAATTTAATTCTACACCTACCTACATAATACAAACTGCTCGTGCATTGCAATGCGGAGAAAAGACGAGAAATTTGAGAAAAAATTGAGAAAAATTTACATTATGTAATTAATTAAAATATACTTGGATATTTCTAAATAGGTAGGTGTAGAATTAAATTAATTTACAAATAAAGTAAAGTAAGTGTGAGAAATAAAATTACATGGTTGGATTTAATTTTTGTTAAATTATCCATGATTAATTACACTCTCTAAAATTTTCTTGGAATTTTCAGAGGTCAATTGCTAATTTTAATAATACAAACACCTTTTCAATATTTATTTAAATAAAAACCCTTTTTTCTCTTTGGGCCAGGTTCAGTCCAGCAAGCAGCCACAAGTCTAATTGACGTCCCTTGTCGGCCCACTTTCCTCTTCTAAATAAAAACCCTCCTTTCTCTTTGGGCCAGATTCGGCCCAGCAAGCAACCAAAAGTCTAATTGACCTTCCTTGCCGGCCCACTTTCCTTCATTCTCTCCTCCGCCTCAGCCCGCAAGCGCACGTTCGGCCCAACAAAAACCAAAAGTCTAATTTGCCTTCTTGACGAACGAAAAAAAGTGACGAACGAAAAGTTATGAATATTTATAATAGGTATAGATATAAAATGCCCGTGCATGGCTACGGGAAACAAAAAAAACCTTGTGTTATATGGTCGATAAATAGTTTATACCTTCTAAACAAAATAGAAGCCCTTATGTATTCCAGTTCACCCCTACCTTTAACTTAGGTTTTTATTTATGAGCAGAGCCACACCCAATGATTCATAACCATGTTAAGTTTGCATTTTTTATGGACCTTTTTTGCGTTGCCGTACAAATTGGATATTTTTTTATTCTTTTTAATTTTTTTCAGATGCCTTTTTTGTTTTTTTGGCTTTTTTATAAATGGTGTTTTTTTCTCGCGTTGAGTCGAATGGTTTTTTTAAAACGGATTTCTTATAAACTGTGATTTTTTCTCGTGTTGAGTCGGACGGTTTTCTTAAAGCTTTTTTTATAAACGGTGATTTTTTTCTCGCATTGAGTCAGATGGTTTTTTTGATTTTTTTGTGTAAACGATGTTTTTTTCTAATAGTTTTTTTGAAGCGTTTTTTTATAAACGACGATTTTTCTCACGCGGTTTATATATGGATTTTGATATAGGAGAATGACGGAGCAAGGGGCTCCTCACCGGGAGACCGCGCGGGCCCCCCTTTGCCAGTTCGGCCGGGGGCGCTAAGTGAGGTTCTTCGCCCTCGATCTGAGGAACGTCAGCGAGAGAGGAAACGCATAAGACACGGGCGACGTAGACAGGTTCGGGCCGCTGAGAAGCGTAACACCCTACTCCTGTGTTCTGGTGGATCTGAGGGTCTCCAACAATACAAAGAGAGTTCGGTCTCCAGAGCGTACTCGTCGGAGTCCCCCCCTTCTTTCCTAGGCCTGGGGCTCCTTTTATCTGGCCAGGGGTCACCACATGGGCCTCAAGCTGCCTAAGAAAGGAAACATTCTTTTTACAATGAGGGCTAGTCTACCGCCGGAAGTGACCTCTGACAGGCACGGTACACGCCTTCTGCCCCGCTCGCCAGCTCTCCCGGTGGACGCCCGTTTCAACCTTCATTAAACGGCCAGCGACTTCCTTGCTATGCTTGCGCTGAAGTCTGGAATGGATCTGACCGGGACTGACATACCAACTCCAGGAGTTAGCACGCCGGCTCCGGCTAGGAACGAGAGCCAGGAGGCTCTCATCATTCTGACGGGACGGGGCGAGGCGTGCGACAGGCCGCCTGTCGCCACCTAACCCGCGATCTGACCGGTCTGTGACCGGTCACACACCGCGACCGGTCACGGACCGGATAAGCGTGCGCTGCGCCGCATTAAATGCGGCGTGGCGCGCTCGTCCGATCCGCTATAAATGCGGTTAGGTGAGCCCTGCTATGCTCACCTAACCCACACACGTGGCGCCAAAATCACAGGGGGTCGGGGCGCCCCAGCCCTCGGGGCCGAAACGGGAGCGGTCCGACCCCTCGGGGAGACAGAGGGAGGGGTGGCCACGTCACCCTCGGGCCCGACCCCCCCGAGGGGGTCGGGCCACGTGGGTGACCGCGGCTACCCAAGCCTCTAGTCATGATACCCCCGGCCCCATGTCACCGACAGAGAATTTGAATGAATTTTGAACATGGGAAGACTGATAAAAAAAGTAATTTAAAAAGAAAAAATTGAAATTGCTTTTAAATTTTTGAATTGAGTTTGAGAAATTTTTGGAAAAGCAGAAAATGTCGAAGCAGTTTTTTTAAATTGGACCATTTTTTAATGTTGCGTGGAACTTTTTTTTACGAACCTTTTTTTGGAGGAATTTTAGGAATTTTGGAGGAATTGTTTTTGTGAACTTTTTTTCCAGACGGACGACGAAAACTTTTTTGTCTTTTTAAATAGCAGAGAAGAGATATAGATTGAAAAAGTAATTTAATTCTCCTTCCAAGATCTGGGCCGAATTCAGCCCAACCTATCTTTTCTCCGGAAAAGTCCAGATTATATCGCTCCGCAAACCGGCTTTTTTCCCTTTGTCTCTCCCCGGCCCGTGTCCTTTTCAAAGTCCACTTTACGTCCTTCCTTCAATCGGGCCACGAAAAAAGTCGCAGCAGAAGTCTACTTTTCCTCCTCCTTGCTACCTACGAACGACGGACGACGGAAGCCTTACTTAATTTTATATTAGGTATAGATATAAAAATTTTATATACGTACGTACGTATATATATAAAATATATATATTTTATCATATACACTCTTGATGTATAAAAAAATATATACACGTATACAAACTTTGTATACGTATATATTAAAAAACAAAAAAAGAAAAAACTGAGAGAAAAACAAAAAACTTGTATACAATATGTATGTATACAAAGTTTATATACATACATTTAAAAAACCCAAAAAATACTGAAAAAAAGGGAAGAAAACCCACAAAAAGAAGGGAAAACCCCAAAAAAGGGCCACGTGCACCCCTCTCCGTGCGCTCCCGCCATCACCCCTCTCCGTGCGCGCCACGTGGCTGCACCACGTGGTGGGAGGGCGCGCGGATAGACACCTATTAGCATCTGCGTTACGATTCTGATATGGCCTACCGTTCCGAACTATGGCGGTATGACGGCTTTCGCGAAATCCGATGGAAAACAGATAGATTCTGAACAAATTTTGCAAACCAAAATTTGAATACAAATCCCTGAGCTTACCGATATGTTTGCGAAAACTGGTCGGCTTTGGCGAAATTCTGACAGAAACCATCGAAATTTCAATCGAAAACTAGAAGGTGAGGCGTACTGAAAACCGACTGATTTCATCGAAAAGCCGATCGGTATCTTTGAAAAACCGATGAGAAAACCAAATTTATTTTTGTCAGTAAAATATAGAAAAAATATTAGATCATTGGGAAAAAATCATGAAAATGTCATTTCCTATAAATTTGATAACCTCCCATTGACATACACACAATATGTAATACATATTCATAAAAGGCAATACATATCAATCACCAACCATTGGCCAAATGAAATACCCATCACCTAAATATTAAAGTTCATCACATACATACTTTAGAGTCCAATACATAATATTAAAGTCCATTTCATTACTACATGTAATTTGGCTCATGAAAAGGTTCTCCTTTTTCTAAATAATTATTCTTTCCTTTCCTACTGTACAGTTCAAGAAATGCATGGAATACACCAATTTTTTGGAAAATTTATATCCAATAGACTTTATGAATATCGTACTATTTATAGGATTTTATTTGAATTTTTTCTTTTTTATCAATTCAAATTTGAATTTGGATGAAACGCATCAAAATACCAGACGACTACTACTTCCGAGCCATGTCGAAATCTCAGTTTTTCACGGAATTCGATTGGTTTTTGTCGAAATTGTGAACCATGTAATCCCAACTCCCCTACCTCATTTTTCACACACACGCTTCCCAAACCACTAAACAATATATGTTTTACAAAAAAATTCTAAAAAAAATTATTTTAAAAAAAATCATATTAATCTATTTTTAAAAATAGCTAATATTTAATCAATCATGCGCTAATAAGTCACTTCATTTTACGTGCGCGAGAGATGAGTTCCCAACTCCAACAAATGAACTCAGCCAGTGTGGCCCATGTCCATTCATATTGGTCCGGAACGGTGGTGTGGCTTGCTGCGGCGTGAGGCCATCCGGATGGTATGATATTAGGCATGTATTAGACTTTGATATCTTAGCAGTATCAGGTGATACTTGTCGATACCAGCTGATACTTGTCAGAATCAACCGATACTTGTCGGGACCAGCTGATACCCGGTCAGTGCCAGGTCAATATTCTTTCTCTCTCCCCTCGATCCCTTGTCTGGCGACAACAACATGCTCCCCAACGGTGCCTCTCCCTTCTCCGACGAAGGCGACATGCTCCCTGTTGGCGTGAAACCCTTCTCCAGCAAGACTACCCGCTTCTTCGGTGACGCAGCAAGGCGGCACGGACCTCTTCTCCTATGACATGCTTCGGTGGCGTGGCAAGGAGGTTTGGCCTTTCTTTGGCGAGCTTCTCCTTGTGCAACAACGTCTGACGACGTTCTCCCGAGCGGCACAGTAAGACTGGCACAAGTCCCTTCTACGGTGAGCCCCTTTCCCTCCCAACAAAGCGGCGAGGCAGCAGAGGCCTGCTCTGGTGAGCTCCCCTCTCTTCCTTCTTCCTTTGTTAGCGGGCTCCCTTCTCTCCCTTCGTTCTCTCCTGCCGCATGCTGTCACGCTCGGAAATTCAGTACCAGAATTTCCGAAACTGAATGTGTATTAAAACCCCTGTCAAGGACCAGCCAGGGTACACAGACGACAATGTTGACATACAGATTCACGTCTTACAAACACAGTAAAAGTCTTACAGAAATACAGCGGAAAGACGAAAAGACCAACTAAACTAGAACGGGACTCTTGCAGCGGGCTGGTACCATTCCACAGGCATCCTTGACGGCGGACGAAACCTACTCCTCTGAGAAACCTCCATCGGACGCATACTCCTCTTCTGGTGTGGGGAAAAATTGAGCAAGACTGAGTACTACCCACGGTACTCAACAAGTCATGCCGGAAAAGGAGGCATGATGCAAGATATTCCAAAGGAAGGCAGGGGTTTATTTGCATAAAGTAAGCATTTAAAACAATAGTTGAAAGTAGTAGTAAAATGTTGAATTAATTGAACAATATTAAACCATCACTGTCCAACGCTATATCCACGTTGCGACAGGCCCAAACCATCCACCTGAACTAAACCAGTTCCAGTAATTCCAGTTATTAAGAAAGTGAGACTAATCACGGTGAATCTGGTTGATCGCCCATAACCGCGGGCACGGCTATTCGAATAGTTCTACTCTGATCAGAGGTGTACATCTGTACCCACAAGACACAGCCTCAACATCATGTCAACCATGCGTCGCGATACTGGAAAGTACCCGAATAGAGACTGTGACAGGACCCTTCGCATAACCCCCTCTAACCAGCCGTACCACACCACAGGTTTCGCCCCCACCTTTATGTCCAAGGTAGGCAGCCCCCTCTCGTGCCACGGTGAATCCGGCAGCCGATCAACGGGTATGTCCCCCGCCGACCCAACTCCATCACGCCCACCCTATTCTGGTACGTCAGCCAGAGACAGCTACACTACAAGTCCTGCCGTTGCCCACGCTGGCTTGTGGTACGCACGGTATTTCTTCCAGGGTTTCCCGCGAACCGGTCCTTAATTGCCATGGGTGCTTCCATCAAAACCATGCACCCACAGCCCACCATTAGCATATTTTAGTTAAATTTTATTACCATGGTGGCTCCTAAACCAAAGTGTCACCATAGGGACTACATTAATTAATTATTCAAGGTGATCCCCTTTAGTGAGCTAGGTTAGCTAAGCATGGCTAAGCACTCCTAAAATCAGCGAACAATGAATTAATTACCCAAGCTATCAAAGATACATGATAATCAATATAATTGGCTGAGCACCATAGGTATAATCCCACATGAAATGACATTGCGAAATAATGCAGTGTTTACGGAAAAATAAGACATTTGTAAATATAGGTACAATATGATCAATGTGAAGCATGACTTGCCTTGCTCTTGAGCTGAGGCTACCTCTGCGACGATCTCGAAATAAACGGGCGCGTCGGAGGTTTCGGAATCCACGTGACAAACAAAGCAAACAACAATACACGCTATAAGTCTACTGAAACAAAGCACAAAAGTATTTTTAATGGATTGGAGCTCGGATGAATTAGTTATGAATTTTTGAAGTTATCTGTGTTTTTACTAAAACAAAAAACTCCTTAATTAATTTATTGCGCAATTAATCCCAGGGCTGGCGTCAGCGGCGGCGGCGGCCGGTCCACCGTGAACTCGGTCCAGGGGACCACGGCGGCGGCGGTGCACCACGTGGCGCCGACGCGGCAGCCACGGGGCAGCCACGTGGGCAGCCACGCAGGACGGAGGGGGATGGCCGATCTAACGGCCTAGGGCGCGCGGGCGGCAGGCGGCCGGGGCTGCACGGCCCCGAGCTCAGGCGGCTCGGCCATGGCGCGCGGCGGCCGAAGGCGGCGGCCGACGGCGCGACCGGCGGCCGGAGGCGGCGGCGCAAGTGCGGCAGAGAGCGGCGCTCGCGGGCGCGCGGGAAGGAGCGGCGCGGCCGGGAGAGGGAGAGGGAAGAGAGAGGGAGAAAAGGGGGTGCTCACCGAGCTCACCGCGCAGAGGAGGGCGGCGGTGCTCCGACGCGGATCCGGCGGTGCTAGGGCACGGCCGAGGAGCGAAGGTGGATGGCGAGCGCGGCGACGGGGTCGGCGCGGCTCGGGGGCGGCGCAATCGGTGAGGAACGGCGGTCGGAGTTGGAGGAAAACGGCGGCGCTACGGTTCAACGGCGCGGCGGCGCTAGGGGGCTCGGGAGCGACGGCGAAATGGGGAAAAAAAGGGGAGAAGGACGCGGCGAACGTTTATATGGGCAAGGGGGGGAGATCGTGGCCGAGTGGGCGCGAATTACTCGCCGGAGTGGGGAGAGCGGGGAAAGAGAGAGAGGCGGGATTCAAAAATTGAATCCCGGCCATCTCGCGAGCGCGTGCGCGATGGGAGCGTGCGGGAGTGGGGCGGAAGGTGTGGGCGAGGGCGGCGGATGCGGAGGAGGTGGGGGAGTGGCGCGGGGTGCGCGGGCGGGAGAGGCGGCGCGGCCGTTGCTGGCGCGGGTGGCCGGAGGTTGAGGACGACCCCGACAGGTGGGGCCCACCTGTCGGTGGCCCGGGCCGGGGAAAGCCGAACGAGGGAGGCGCTAGCGGGCCTCGGCCTGCGGCCGGCCCAAGATAGGGAGAGGGCGCAGGAGGAAGGGGACCGGCTGGGCCGGCCCAGCGGGAGGGGGAAGGGCACGCGGCGCGCGGCCGGACTGGGCCGACGGCCCGAAAGGAAGA
Source organism: Oryza officinalis (assembly GCA_008326285.1). Classification (NCBI taxonomy): domain Eukaryota; kingdom Viridiplantae; phylum Streptophyta; class Magnoliopsida; order Poales; family Poaceae; genus Oryza; species Oryza officinalis. The sequence continues at coordinate 35,033,705 of BDMV01000003.1, forward strand.
AGAAGAGGAAAAAGAAAAAAGAAAAAGAAAGGAAAAGGGATTTTCCTGGGATTAAATAAATTCCGAATTTGATTTTAATTGGTTTAAAATTATTTCCAGGGCTCTGAAAATTCCACTAAAAATCCTGTTAATGTATTTTGACATGGGGAACTCAAGAAAAATTCCACCTTGCCATTTCCACTCTTTAATGCATTAATTAATTGGATTTTTCTCCAGATTAATTAAACATTTTTTTCCGATAAATTATTAAACTCGATTTTTACGATTTAGGAAAACTTCAGGGTGTGACACATGCCCAACATTGTGCTGCTCCGTTGCGCATGCCTGATGCCACACTAGTGCTCTAGAGACAAGGAGCGAGACGACACCATTGCAGGTGCTGGGAACGGGATACAATCATTTAGCATTTCCGTTTAACTTGGGCTGGAACGGGTTTGCGGCAACATGCGGCCCATATGGTGGGCAGGATAACTATTGTATCGGGGAAAAGGTCCACTTTACATCCCTCAACTATGGGTCGAATTTCATTTGCATTCCTTGTTGATGTTTTAGATTGGCAATAAGAAAAGGAGGTAGCGCACGAGATCTAAAAATAGATGAGTAAAGGGGACAAGGATTTAGACAGGTTCAGGCCCTCTCGACGAGAGGTAACACCCTACTCCTGCTTGGGGATTAAATACGCTGAGTGTTGTATTGATCTGACGATCGAGTTATGGTTATGTTCTTGGAGGGTTCCCTGCCTACCTTATATAGGTCGATGGCCGTGGCAGGGTTACAAAGAGGAAAACCTAGTCGAGTACGACATCAGTCTCCAAATCTATTACATGGTAGTATCTGGTCGGTGCTTTATACCTTGCCTTAAGATACAAGGCAACATGATAACTGAATCCTACTTTATTACATAATATATGGATCTGACCCACCTCTTATCTCTAGTCGGATAAACAGGCTGCGTGGGTATGTGTTAACAGTAAAATTTGACATATTCTGTTGAAAAAAGGGTAAGACAAAAATAGGATTAACAGCGTAATTTTAGGTTCTAAAAACAGGACGTTGCATTGGTCAGAGCTCAAAGAATTGGATTGGAATATGTATCGGCCTCAGAGTCTTGAAGGTAGCCGATAGAAGGAGGTTAACAGCCAGAAGTCATGTTCTTGTCAGATTCGGTTGGAAAGGTTGATCAAGGAAAGGAAATTATTTAGAAGGAGCCAGATTTGGGAAGGATTTTGATATGGTAACTTATCTATTAGTTAGTTAGAATTAGATAACTCCTTTTTATAATTTTAGGAAAGATTGATTAGAGTTCGGTTTGGACTTGTAATTTTTTTTATCTTTAGGAAAGTTTGTATTGTGTTCTATATGGACTAGTTTATGCTCATGGGTATAAACCTGTACACCCAAGGTCTTGTAAAAAAACAACAGTTCAATACACACTTTTGGCACATCGCCACCCCTAGTTTTTTAGGTTTTCTCTTTCGACGAGTTCTTGTCTTTGAGTTAGGCCGCATCAATTTCGATCTCCGGCAAGAGGTGAGTTCCGTCTATAGTTGCTTGCAGCGGGGCTAGGGCTGCCATCGACTGAGTTCGACACTCTAATCCGGTCAATACAAGCGCTAAGTTATCATATATATTACTTAATCTAAATTAACGGTGTTATTTACCCTTATTGACTAATTTGATCTAAATAAGTCGATATCGTCTAAATTGCTATTATTGATTTAGATTGATTAATATATCTACCACCCTGAAAAATAATCAAATGTTTGTTTAGACAGTTTAATAATAGCTTGGTGCTGCATCAGTTAGGTTTGACCTACTAAGTTACAATCAAAGTTGTAAGAACTAACTTGCTCATGGATTGCCAATAGGGGTAGTATCGGGGTTTCAGCCGATCTTACCTGGTATAACTATTTCGTTTTAAGATTGCATGTTATCTGAAAGAGTCAATTAGGCCTAGAGGGGGTATAGGCTAATTCAAAAACTCAAGTAAATGCGGAAGCATGAATTTTCGGAATTTTCGAAAATGATTTTCGGAATTTCCGAAAATAGCAGAGTATGCGCACTTCAAAGTAAACTCTAGATCTAGCTGCCTACAACAAGAATATGCTAGCACAAATAGCAACTAGTCTTATAGCGGCACAATTAAGCAAAGCTAGAGGAGTGAGAAAAATGATATCACCAAAGTTGTAGCAAGATGAGTTGTTCCCGGAGTTCAAATCCTTGAGGGGATTCTACTCTCCGTTGAGGAGCTCACAAAGAGCCGGGTCTTCTAACCCTTTCCTCAAGAGGTTGCACAAAGCACTCCTCCTTCCACTAGTGGTATCTCTTCCCTTTTGGAGGTGAGATCCGACCTTCACAAGCTTCTTCTAGCCAACCACAAGTAGATCAGTGGCTCGGGAGTGACACCTAGCCGCCTAGGAGTCCTCAACCTCCAAGAGTAACAAATGATACAAAGAACTCCCAGAGATGATGCAAGTGCTCACAAATCTTCACAAAGCCAACAAGCACTCACACAAACTTGAATCCACAACTCTCACATACACACCAAATCCGAATCGAGCACGGGTGAGAAGGGAAACAAGAAAGCAAGGCTCAAAAGTGAATCGCATGATGAACAAGTCAAGGGCACGAAAATATCCAATGTGACCAGCAGCCCTCACAAGTGGAGAGAGTGGGCTATTTATAGCCATAGCTCCAGATCTGTCCATTATGCACAATAATTGCATTTTTCGAAATATCCAAAAATTAATTTCGAACATATCCGAAAATTCTCAGAACCGCAAAACCCTGAAGCCAACTGAAGATTTTTCAGAAATTCTGAAAACTTTTCGGACAAGTCCGAAATTTCCAGATCCAAAACTGCCTTTTGGACATTTTTGAAAATTTCAAAAATTCCTTTCGGACAAGTCCAAAAATTTACAGGAGCAATTTTGGTTCGTAGACATTTTTCAGAAATTTCGAAAAAAGATTTCGGAAAACTCCGGAAATTTACATAAGCTAGTAATCTTCACTGCCATTTTTGGAAGTTCCGGAAAGTGGTTTCGGACAAGTCCGAAAATTTACTGAACCCAACTTTGCTTCTCGGTTATTTTCGGAAGTTCCAAAAATCACTTTCGGATAACTCCGAAAATTGCCAGAAGTCAAAATTGGTTCTGTCTATTTTCGGAAGTTCCAAAAAACATTTTCGGACAACTCCAAAAATTTCCAGAACACAGAAACTGAGGAGAAACATTTTCTTAGAAATGATTTTGAGCACTTTCATCACTCCACATATGTCAATGCATCCTCCCTCTTAATAGTGTAGTTTTCCTAATGACCCAACGCGATGAAAATAAACAATACAACCTTTGATCATTGCCGCAACTCATGATTTTTTTGCGTTCGTTGAGTTGTGCATTGTGCTACAAATTGTCACGGACTAACAATCCTTCACATTCACTTAAATAAAAGTGTTAGTCCTCTCTAATCGCATTGTCGTTAACATTAAAACAATTAGGGGCCTAGATGCACTTTCATTATCTTTAACTTAATTTGTTGTATCTATCATCTTATATCGATTTATCAATCCTTTAAATCTATTAAGCTTGTCTTCAATCTCGCACTGCCTCGGTTGGGTCCGATCTGCTGGGATTTCAACTTGTTTAGTACATTTAATCAAGATTGATATTATTTTATAAGGTTGTATCAGATCTTTAGCTGATATGTTATCAATAATCACCTAAGTTACTTCATTGGCTATGACATTGAATCCATATAATTATTAATTTATCTGATCTTTGTTACGAGCAATTAATACTGTCTCGGTTGGGTCCAATCTATCATAGTTGCTTGTTTTAAAGGGAAAGATTAAATTAGTAATTGTATGTTATTCACTTCTACAGCCGATAGTAGTTATCTTAGGTTTAATCTACAAACTTCTACACATTAGCTAGTTATTTAGAACACATAAGTGTGAAACAATTAACTTTAATATCATCAATCTTATGCTGCATCGATTGAGTTCGACCTATAGGATTTATTTTGTTAAGGAAAAGATGTTTATAATTATGTTTAATCTAAATCTAGTTTATGAGCAGGATTTTTACAACTTATAGATGATTCATTTGTGCATCGACTGATACGATACGACATCAGCCTATCGGTAGATTGGCTATCGTCTTCTAATTTTTGCTATTGTCTATCTTGTTGGTTGTAGGATCAAACAAACTGGCATACCTTGAACCCAAAGCTTTGGACTTGCACTGAAGTTTAAGAAAATCTTCCAGACCGCCGTGTTTTGCATCAACGGTATGTGGTACCAATAATCTCCACAGCAGCCCTCGAGACCTTCATAGTCGAGAAATAATCTTCTCCTAAGCTTGTTTAAACAAAAGCCGAGTGCTTCAATATTCTCACCATAGATTCCCGAGTGCTTGTCCCCTTCAACCTTGCCACTACGACATCTATAAGAGGCTTTGGAGGGCTCATCTGAAAATTTTAAAAGAAAATAAGTAATAGGTGCATCGATTAGATGCACCTAATTAAGTATAGGCCCCGATTGTAGCCCCCAACTATATATAATTAGTTGAAATACAAGTCAAAGCCTAAAAAATTATCCAACTGAATGGTTTCATATCAAATACCGGCATACGTGGTGCTTAGCCCTGAGTACTGACACCCGAGTGATTTACCATCCACCATTAAATATCACACATAGCTTTAAGCCAATTGTGTTTATAATCAAATTAATGTGCATAGCCTAGATCATTTTTGTGATATTATAAGAAAGAATCACGTAGCACTAGGTCAACTGTGTGTATTAAATAAAACACTTAACGACACCTGACTTAAAGCATGTTGTTAGTAACCTCTTAGTCAATCGCATAAAAATGACTTTTAATAAAAAAAGCCCTTCATTAGCGAACAGAGGGCTTGTAATGGTATTGGGCTCATACCGTACGTATATTGCAAATAACAAATATGCTTAAGTCCATAAAATACACATAGTTTCACCACACCAAAGAACTGGGCTGTGAACATAATGGGGAGGAATATCCGACGCTGAACACTGGCAAAATTGTGGTATTTACCCCTTTCTTCTGCACCGATTTTAAATTCTTCGTAGAGTGCCGATAAGGCACAATGATGTTGAGGCTATCCTGGACTTTCATGTGTTTGTTGGTATTTGATATGGTCACAGATAAATCCGCAAGCGCACAGATACTGCTATAGCACAGATACTGCTATCGAATCACAGGGAACATGTGTGTATATATAAGAACGGAATTCGATCCAATGTCAAGAACTAACAGTAGGCTTAGGCTAGAGAAGATTCTGTCAGTGTCATCTATAAGACATACCTCCTATACACGGGTTAGTGAAATATAACGATACCATATACCGGATAGTATGTGAGAAGGTATCCTTTAATTAAGGAAATACGACTAATAAAGAAGGAAATTATCTTCCCAGAATAGAAGGTGTCAGAGTTCTAGTCGGGGAAGATAAGGTTTCCTTAAGCTCGTATCTAGTATTACCTCCTCAAGTTCTACTTGGAGAGGAAGATAATCTCTGTTATATATATAAAGCCTCCACGTTCAGGGGAGGGATCGAGTTACAAGCCATAACCAAAGCCACGCCCAGAAGCAATCCGGAGGAAGCCTACGCTAGATTCGCCGAATAAATCTCGTTGGGCCGTTCTCGACAGCTTCTAGTCGATGGATTTATCTAGTTGATCTATTCCCCATTGTACTCTGAGCGATATTTCAATCCATAATATATATAAACTAGAGTAGGGTTATTACTCATCTCGAGGGCTTGAACTACTATAAATCCTTGTTCCTTGTTTGCTTGATCTACTCTCGCGTATACCTTGGTTCCAATGATTCTCATACTCTACAAATACCATGGTCGGTGTATAGCCCGTCGACAATGGCACGCCAGGTAAGGGGTTTGGTGCTAAAAGGTTTCGACGAGATGAATTCAAGAGCGGGATTTTCTGACGAGGGCTTCTACGATCGATCTGGCCTGGGAGATCCAACCTAGCCAGGCTTCACCACGGACTAGGTCGACTCCATCGTTTTCCTAGTCTTTGTCGCTATCCCGATCTAGCCCTCCTTAGCGCAAACTAAGGACGAGGTCATGATGACGACACAAGTGAATACGTCTCTCCAAATGGCCGCTTCTCTGGTTCACACCGAGAACGAGGTGTCAAAATCTCAATCTGTTGACAGAAGGCCTAAAGCAGTCCGATCTTTGGCTCTGGTTGATAAACGTGTGCTGACAAGGAAGTCTGCCAATAAGGATAACACATGGTGTCCAATCCACAAGACATGTCATTCATTGGCTGGATGCCATGTCATAATCCAGGCAAAAGCTAAGCTCGACGCTTGCAAGGAGCGTGGAATTCAATGCGTTTCTCCATACAAGGTGTGGTGTCCAATCCATAGGTCCAAGAGTCACCCCCCTGACTAGTTGTGAGATATTCTTAAGCTTGCGGATCCAATTGTTCGAGTTCCGTGTTGCTCGATCCACTCTCGTAGAGATCAATCTCACACAACGTTTGTAGATGACAACACTTCAGATCACATGGTGGGCTACATCAGAATTGATCCTGACAAGCCATCTGTTCTCCATAGCCTGGATAGCATGGAATCTTGCAGTTCAAGTTCTCCGCGCGATGTGAATATGGTCGACGTTGAGATCGAGGATAGGGATGCAGACGACCATACGCCATGAGGTTCCATGGAGGATGGTAAATTCTTCCAATCTCGAGATGGAGCACCGCCACAAGCTGAACCAGTCCGCACTCCCGTCGAGCACTCACCACCGTCAACAATTTGCTTCAGTGACCCCCCTTCGATCCTGTAATCCACCCATAGGTGGAGGCATGGTTAAGGCAAATGGAGTCTACTATTACAAATCTCAACTCTGCCTTTATTGCAGCGGCAGGACCGCCACCTCCAAATGTCCCCCCTCAGGTCGACGAGGTCGCCGAGAACATTGGTGCTGCTAACGGCCCTCAAAACGGTGATCATCGCATTCCTGATAACACCTTGCCATAATGGCGAGCCCGACAAACGCCTCCCCGACAAGATGCTCGTGATTTTCATGAGCAGCTAAACGCTCAAAGGCGATGACAACAAGATCAACACGATGATGGATGCTGACAACCACAAGATCATCAACATAGGGGCAATCGTCGGGATGACAATCGTGATCACGACAACAATCGCGACCGCAACCTAGGTTGAGATCGCCAGAATAATCTCGCACGCCAAGGTGACCATGAGCGAGGTTGACGTCGCCATCATGATGATGAAGAGGATTCCTGATTGCCACCCCCAAGATGTGGCCGAAGTCACGATCGCTGACTTCACGACCACACACCCGATCACGACGACCCCTCATTGTCTTCTTTGTCATCTACCATGGGCGGTTCGCATGGCCGTCGTGGTCGCTAACCACCTCTCCTGCTTGGAGGCGGATGTAGAGCCTTTAAGCCTTCCCTTCGAGAAGTAAATTGGTCCCCGAAATTCCGTCCCGTAGCAATAGAGAAATATGATGGGAATACAGATCTAGAGGAGTTCTTGCATATGTACTCTACAGTTCTATATGCCACTGGCGCAGACGACAACGCTCTCGCAAATTACTTGCCTACAACATTGAATGGATCTGCTCAGTCATGGCTAGTTCACCTTTCCCAAAACTCGATATCTTCATGGGCAGATCTTTGGAAGCAGTTTGTCGTGAATTTCCAGGGCACCTACAAGAGACATGAGGTCGAGGACGATCTCCACGCCCTTAGGCAGAAGCCCGGTGAACTCTCTGAGATTTTATTCGACGTTTCAATGAATGTCAAAACACAATCCCCGAGATCACTGATGCATCCGTAATAAGGGCCTTCAAGTCAGGCGTTTGAGATCGCTACATGATTCAGGAACTGGCGACAAGACAGGTGATGTCCACAATGAAACTGTTCGAGATCATTGATAGGTACGCTCATGCAGACGAAGCTATCCGAAGGAATGATGGTAAGGGGAAGCCTGCAGAAGAGAAGCAACCAGCTAAAATGGATAACCCGGAGCCAAGTCAAAAGCCCAATCGCAAGAAAGGAGGAAGGAGAAAGGCACAGTCGGAGGTTCTTGTTGCCGAACAAGATAAATGCTCCCCAACGACCTCCTCCTCAAGACGACGGCCTAGTACGACAATGGTGTCTGGTGCACAAGACCAGCGCTCACACGTTCGAGGTGTGCAACGTATTCCAGAAAGCCATGGCTAGAAAGATAGCTCAAGACAAGAGAAAGAGGGTTAGCATGGTAGAGAAGGGTAATCAAGACCCTCCATCCGACGACGAGCCAGATTTCCCTGACTTCGACTAGGACATGGTTGACATCTTCGATGGTTCAACGTCTTATTCTTCAAAAAGAGAATACAAGAAGGTAGAACGCGAAGTGTTCTCTATGACCTAGGGGACAACGTCTAAAATGAAGTGGTCAGATCAAAGGATCGAGTTCTCCGATGCCGACCACCCATCCCTAACGACAGCCCCTGGATGATACCCGATAGTATTTGAACCTACTATTCCGAACGTTAAAGTCGCCCGAGTTCTCATCAACAGCGGCAGCTCCATCAACCTCCTCTTCGCCAGCACGCTTGATGCAATGGGAATCTCGAGAAGCGAGGTCACCCCCTCAGAGCAGCCCTTCCACGGCATTACCCTAGAATCATCATCAAGGCCTCTAGGAAAGATCATGTTGCCAGTAACCTTCGGCAGAGCTAACAACTTCCGGACAGAGTAGATTACGTTCGACGTTGCGAAGTTCGACACTGCCTACAACGTCATCCTCAGAAGAACAACACTCGCTAGGTTCATGTCGGCTTCACACTATGCCTATCAGATGGTCAAGATACTAGGGCCAAAAGGGATAATGAAGGTACCGGGCAACGCAATGTTGGCCGTGCAGTGTGACAAGAGGAGCCTCGACATATGTTGATGATTGTTAAGTTCAAACATAAACCGTCAACTCCTGCATGATTAATAAAAGATATAGTATTTGATAAATCTTGAGCTCCACTCGATATGCTCGGGGATCTGGTTGTCCGGATCTTTCGATGAGTTGAAGATAACTATGATTTGGGAGAAATGTTGACGACCCGACTACAACCATACGAGATGTTGTTGTGTTGCACCTTAGCGATCGATACACCTCTTCGTGGGTTGTTGATCTTGCCGGTGAAGATCAACCTTATTCTTCCAAGCAAATCGAAGAAACAAGCAAGAACAAGATAAAAGCAATCTGAATTGCAAATAGAAATTAAATACAAATGATAAGTTGGGGTTCCATAACGAGCAAATCGGCGATCTAACCGATCACGGGATTACATGGCAAGTAGCGAAGCTAAATTTTAATCTAAACAAAACCCCAAGAACCCTGAAGGGGTACGTAGCTATTCAAGGGGGTGGGAGGATGACCAAGGGGTCCCTAGGGTCATGCTCTACCAGATTGGGGCACACCCCACATGGGCCCCACTTGGGCGTGGGTCCTAGATGAAGTTACAAGCCATAGGCCCATTATAGGTGACGTAGCACCTTATTTCTTCAATTGCGGATGATTAAGATGAAATTTGAAGATGAGACTAGATCCATTGGAAAGAGGACTCCAAGAGTTTTTCATCAAGTACTCATGGGCCCAAAACGGAGCTCGTATGCATATTTGGCGGCCGTTTAAAGTCAGTACTGTAGTAGGTAGCTGAATTGAATTCCAGAACTTGGACTGCTTGATCTGGATGTCTTCCGTTGAACTATGATGTAAGAAACGGTTGTATCAATAGTAGCTCTGGTCACATCAGTATTAAAACATACTGGTAGGAGTTTTATACTAACCATTTTCACTAGTTTTGGTATATCTATGTATGCAGGTAAATTAAGGAGAAAATACACCCGCCATGCGACGAAAATGAACCTCCAGCCAATCACGTGCGAGTACAAGGATTGGACGGCCCACAAGTCAGTCTAAACTGACTTAAAAGTGAGGCCAAACCATCCTTAACCACCATAAGGACCCACATGTCAGAGACAGGAGAAAGGCAGTGGAGATGGTTCGGCCGAAGCCCCCTTGGCGCCTCCAACTATCACCTTGCACGTGGCATCTCCTTATTGGTCCTCAATAACGGTTAAGGGTGTTTATCGACATTTTCACTGCCCTACAACCGTCATTGGAGCACAATAAAAGGAGGAGGCTATCACACACTACAATTTGCACCAACACCAGGAGTAGAGTACAACTCACTCATATTTTATACTTTACTATGGTAGTTTGATTAGAGAGTGAGGGGAAGCTCCGGAAGGAGTGGCCCGGAATATCAGAGTTTTCTCCGAGAATTTTACGGAGGAAAACTAGGTTGTCGGCGTTCTTTCAATAGAGTTCCGGAGAGAAGTCGGGATTGTCAGACTTCTTCTCTTGCTTGTACCTTGGCGGATGCTTCCTTTTATAAAGTAAGTATTCAAGTTTTCTTATGTTATTTAATTAATTTATTTAAGTGAGATATATCCTTATCAGTGCGGGTTCGTCGCTTAGTGCGCAGCTAAGTGCTCTAGTACTAGGGTTCTGGATAAAGGAGGAAGTTCCTATGCAAGGCCAGAGTAGTAATTAATAACATAGACGTGGTGTCTAGGTTAGAAATTACCTTTGTTTGTTATGTGCTCTACGGAAAGTGAGGTAGACGGCAGGTGGTGACAGTCCTGTCCATCCTTTGTATTCCTCCATGTTCGGGTATATCATAGAGCTCAAGGCCGGACTCAATCTAGTAGACTCGGTGTAACACCCTGATTTTCACCCGTCAAAAATTCTATTTTATTAAAAATCCTATTTTCAACAATTTGGTTCTTTGAGTGTATTTAGAATTTTTGTGCCAAAGATCTCAATTGATTCTTTCCCTTGTGAACCCAGAATCTTGATCGTGATATCATCTCCCAAAATTAATTTTCCATTATTCGAATTTTGCTGTTCGAATTTTCACTCCTTAACCTTTCAAAAAAATTCGTACGGTTGAAATTTCAATTTCAAGATTTTAACCATGTTATCAAATAATCTCCTTTCCATCCAGAGAGTCTAAAAATATTTATTTTTAGACATCGACCACCGGACCAATATTTCCTATACGTGCGCATATTAAAATCAATATTTCTGCGCACGTATCAACAGTCATTTCCTTCCCATTCAAATATTCTGAAATATTTTTGGAATTCTACCGCCCGGCGATTATCTGTCCTTTTTCTGCACCCGTGGTTCTTTACATTTTCATTAAGTCAGGCAAGTTAATTAGGTCCATCCAACACCCGTTCTAACACATTTCTTTGCCCCATTTTATTTCCTAAGCTCCCTGTGAAACAGACGCGGTTAGGCACCGTTCTGCACAGTGCACAGTGTGCACTGAGCATGGTTAGACACCGTCGCCGCGCCGCTCGCCGAGCAAGTCAGGCAACAACAGAGAGAGGCTTCTCCATAGCAACCTCGTCGTTGCTCCTTGCCCAGTGCACCGTCGCACCAAGCCAAGGAAGCTTTGAGCCAAGCGTCCACACCGAAAGCAAACGCCGAGTCCATGCCGTCCTCCATCGACCACCGTCCACCGTCCTCGCCCCTGTGCGGCCCTGCCATTGGCGTCAGACGGACAGAGCATTCGGCCCACTCGGCCGAGCTGCCTTGTCGCCGTCCGCCGGCTGCGACGGCTATAAAAGCCACTGCCTCGTCATCGTCAGCCTCCAAGCTTTCCCATCCCCACTGTCGCCGCCTCTCCATACCGCGAACCAACGGGCCAACGCCACCCCAGCCCCCTGCCCAGCTGCGCGGCCAGCGCCGCCCCGAGCCGAGCTCGCCGCAGCCGCGCCGGCCAGCCGCAGCAGCCAGCCCAGCCGGCTGCAGCCGCCGCGCCGCCGCTTGCCTGGCTGCCGCCCGGCCGGTCGCCTCCCAGCCGCCGCCCCGGCCCGCAAGCCGCGCCGACGCCACCGCGCGTTGCTGCCGCGCGCCGTCTCCCGGCCGTGCCGCGGCCGCACCGCTCGCCCGGCCGACGCCGTGGCGCGCCGCCCGCGCCCGTGCCGCGCGCTGCCGGCCTTGCCGTGCCGCGCGCCAAGCCGCTCCAGCCGCCGCCGGTCCCGACCGCCGCCGCCCCGCCTTCCCCGGCCGGCGCTCCGCCTTCTCCTCCGCTCGGGGAGCAGCACAGAAGAAGAGAAAAGAGAGAGAGAGAAGGATAGGAATGAGAAAGAGATAAGAAGGAGAGAGAAGGAGAAGGGAAAAGAAGAAAGGAAAAAAAAAGAAGAAGAAAAAAAAAGAAGAAAAAAAAAAGAGAAAAGGTGGGACCCGTCGGTGGGCCCCACTGTCTTGACTCTCTCCCGCGGGCTTTGACCGAAGACTTTGAGAGAGTCTATATTGCCTCCCTCACGATGTCGGGCTAAGCCCATGGAAATCCCTACGAAGTCTACATCACGCCCTCCACTTCATTAGGCCAACCGGCCTGATAATCTATCCACCAAGTCCAGTTTAAGTCCCTACCCGACCTCCTTCATCTCTGGGCTAAAGCCCAAGCCTTCCCATAATAAAGTCCACGATTTCTCCCTCTTCACAGCCAAGGAATATTCTTGGGAATATTCCTTTCCAATTTAATAAATTCAGTTCCACATTTCAGAAAATCCATTAATCTTCCAAAATTTGTATCTCCCCAACCGTAAGTCCGATTGACTCCGTTCAACTTTCATATTTTTTCTAAAAATGAGATCTACCCAATGGCACAATTAGTTTATAATAGTTGCTATCTACTTTATAGGGTTTTGGATGTTTTTCTCTTTTCGATCGCGTAGTGGACGTTTCGAAGGTACAACTGACGCGGATTTTCTCGAAGACTTGAAGACCAACAATAAGGCAAGCCACTCTTTGATCATATTGCTCCTAGTTTATAAAATGTGTTGTTTGCAAACTTGCATGTTTAGCGTACACAATTATTTTGATCGGCCATCGGTCTACGAGCACACGACCGACGGACCAACCTATGTAGTTGCATTATTTTCCGTAGGACCTTGTTAAACTTAACCTTTGTCGCTCCACCACAGCAGTACCTCGATGCTTGTGCTCTCTGGGCGCAGGTATCCTTGTGCACCATTTGTTTATGTCAGGTTTATATATGGTTATCGATGTGGAAAAAAAACTTGGGTTGTGAAAGGTTTATAAAACCCGACTCGGGGAGTCGGTGACTTTGAAAAATAAAAAGGTTTTATGGGAGAAAACTTGCGGTGCGAATCCTCTCCTGTGTGGTTTGGTTTCGTAGTCGCGCATAAGGACCGATTCCTTTGGGTTTTACATCCGAGCATCTCACAGTACGACCACATGGGTAGAATGGGATGCCCCTAGATGAGTAACTAGCTGAAACATAGATGTCTAGCAGGTTAGCAGGTGAGGAGCACCGGTATGGTGGAGTTTACGGCAATCTCCTGTAGTGGAGATGTGTCGGGAGTCCATACGGTGGGGCCTGAGTAGATGAGGGCTTGAAATTTGGCCTGATGCTTGGTGGAGAGATTCCACCCATCTGTGGGACACGGGACATTTATGGTTTGGTTAGAGAAAGGCTTTGTCACGAACTTCCGATACCGGCCAGTATCGGTGTAAGCTTCGTGTCTTGTGGGAAAAGCGTACAATCTCTGCAGAGGTTTATTTGAACTGTTCGAACAGCCGTGCCCACGGTCAAGGGCGAATGTGAGGTGATGCCCATAGCGTAGATTTGTTTTTAAAACTCATTTAATAAATTGGTTTGTGGAATGGGAATCGTTACCAGAGTCCTTCTTTGTGACGGACGGTCAGCCTTCGTGGTTGGGAACAGGCCTATGTGACCTGGGGTGTCGTCTGACACCATAGGGCCGAGAAGGCCGGTTCAGGGGCCGAGATGGCCGAGTTTGGGTTGGCAGGTCGAGAGGACCGGACCCGAAGTTGTTAACCTTGAGACTTGGTTAACGGATGATTGTTGAAGAGAATGTTGGGTTAAGTTTTGAAAGTGAAAAGAAACTAATAAAGAAGGAAGTGCTATGAATGCTAAAATTTGACTTTCCCGCTTGAGTCGTTGCAAAGCAACTCGTGGACGGATTGAGGTGAGACGCCTCTCTCTCCGAAGGGAAAGTTACTTTGAAAACCTACACCTAGACCTTTAAAAAGGAAAAGTGTTTTAAAAATGATTTGCTAAACAAACTCAGCCTGTCTTTGATGCTTGCATGTACCCATTTCCTAGTGGCTTGCTGAGTACGAAAGTACTCAATCCCCCATTGTTGTTGTTTTTCTCCTCTTGGCTTGAGTTCAGGAAGAAGTTGAAGGTTGGAGTTTCGTCCCTAAACCCAAACTACTGCCGGTGGATTTGGTGTCCTAGCTTCGCAAAGTTTCACTGCTGCTGACTCTGATTGGAGGTTGCAACTCAGGGATTACCCGAAGCTGCAACGTAAAGGTATATTGTATTTATCTAAATCTTGTGTTGATTCATCATGTTACCGCTGGTACCAGCATCATTATCCTGGGACTGGTACCTGTTTTGCGGTTCCGTGGAAAAGCGGTTCGCCGTTCTCCTGCGGCACGCCCTCCACGGTGCCATTTGTACAGTGGTGCAGGGGCGGGGTGTGACACTCGGGGGGGGCATGCGATAGAGTTTTACCTTGAACTTAAATTAATTAATTAAAAGACATAGGAATCCTATCTAATCAACTATAGGTTGTTGTGTCCTTGGGTTGAATTCTAGTTAGTAGATACACACACACGTTCCTCGTGTTCCCCTTTGGTCACCCTAAGGGGAAATTCTCTAAGGTATCCGTGCGCTTGCAGATTTATCTGTGAACGTAAGAAATACCAATAACATGATCGAGCAGACTCCCACCACGCCCGCCGCAACATAACCCCCTCGAAAAGTGACCAAATAACATGATCAAGCAGACTCCCACCACGCCCGCCGCAACATAACCTCCTCGAAAAGTGACCAAACCCATTCTGGCACCCAAACTAGATGGCGCCATCAAGATAATCCCGTTGTCCAGTAGCACCTCCGACAAGACGGTCAAGATTGAGGCCAAGCTCTACAGCAAATAGGAACTCGAGCTCATCACCTTCCTCTGCGACAATGCAAACGTATTCGGTTGGTAACCGTCCGACATGCCTAGGATCCCTAGGGAGGTGATTGAGCACAAATTGATGGTTCAACCCAACATAAAACCCGTCAAGCAAAAATTGTGTCACTTCACTCCAGATAAAGCTGGCTTCATCTGAGAAGTCCTTCATCCATAGTGGCTCGCAAACCCAGTCATGATGCGCAAGGCCAGTGACAAGTGGAGGATGTGCGTAGACTTCACCTATCTCAACCAAGCGTGCCCGAAAGACTACTTTCCCCTTCCACGCATCAACCAACTGATAGATTCTACTGTCGGATGCGAGTTGTTAAGTTTTCTTGACGCTTACTTCGGGTACAATCAAATTAGCATGACCAAGGAGACGAGGAGAAGACAATCTTCATCACGTCCTTTGGTGTATTCTGCTATGTCAAGATGCCCTTCACCCTGAGCAGCGTCGGGTTCACGTACCGACATGAGATTCAGGGGGCTTTTGAATCACAACTTGGCGACAACGTTGAAGCTTACATCGATGACGTTGTAGTCAAGACAAAGAAGCGAGATCACCTCATCGATGACCTAAGGAAAACGTTCAACAATCTCCAACGACATTGGCTCAAGATGAACCCAAAGAAGTGCACGCTCGAAGTACCATCAGACAAATTGCTCGGCTTTCTCGTCTCTGGGCAAGGTATCGATGCAAACTCAGACAAAATCAAGGCCATCGAGAACATAAAGTCACCGACAAGACTCAAAGAAGTCCAGAAGCTTATAGGATGCATGGCAGCCCTCAGTCGATTTGTGGCTAGGATAGGAGAATGAGGACTACCCTTCTTCAGCCTTCTGAAGAAACAAGACAAGTTCAAATGGACACCAGAGGCCGAGGAGGCGTTCCGCGCCCTCAAGCGATACCTCACCAATCCACCTATCCTCATTGCTTCAAAACCACAGGAGGAACTCTTCTTCTACATCGCCGCAACGCCGTACTATGTAAGCACTGTCATTGTTGTCAAGCACGATAAGGTAAAACCCCCAGTCTACCATGTCAGTGAATTGCTGCACGATGCCAAGACCAGATACCCCCAGATCCAAAAGCTGCTCTATGCTGTGGTTATGACATCCCGAAAGCTGCACCATTATTTCTAGGCCCACAAAGTCATGATCGTCTCCTCACACCCCCTTGGTGAAGTTGTTCACCACAAAGAAGTCACAGGACGCATTGCCAAATGGGTCGTTGCGCTCAGCCAATTCGATGTCCACTTCATCCCATGAACAACCGTCAAGTCCTAGGTACTCGCAGACTTCATCATCGACTGGACCGTCCCCGAGGACGACAAAGTCGACCTAACGGACAACGAGCGATAGACAATGACCTTTGATGGAGCTTTCAACAGCTAGGGAGCAGGAGCTGGATTCATCCTAACCTTGCCAACCGGTGATCAGTTTCGACACGCCATGCTATTAGACTTCCGGTCAACCAACAACACCGCCGAGTACGAAGGATTCCTCGTCGGTCTAAGAGCTGCTGTATCACTTGTGGTCAAGCGACTACTTGTGAAAGGAGACTCAGAAATAGTCGCCAACCAAGTGCATAAGGACTACAAGTGCTCCAACCCCGAGCTGTCCAAGTACCATGCCGAAGTCAAAAAGTTGGAACACAGGTTTGACTGGCTCGAGGTGCGCCATGTCTACCACAAGGACAACTTCGACACTGACAACCTCGAGGTGCGCCCGTCGAGCTCCCAGAAGAGAACCAATAGAACCCGGCACATTCCTCGAAGTGCTAACCAATCCCTCAGTAAAGAGTTTCCCGATCGACAACATCGACAGCACCACCAATGATGGCTCGGGTGCTATCATTCAGGACAATAAGCCCGTCATGGACATCGAGACTGCTACGGATTGGCGCACTCAACTAGTCGAGTTACTCAACACTGACAAGCTACCGAACGATGACACGGAAGCAAAGAAACTTTCCCGACAAGCCAAGGCCTATTGTATGATCGAGAACGATTTATACAAGAAGGCGGTCAATGGAGTACTGCTGAAGTGCATCACGTCTGACGACGACAAGGAGTTACTGCTTGACATCCACGAAGGCATCTGCGGATCACATGCCGGGGCAAAAATGCTGGTCGGCAAAGCCTTTCGACAAGGTTTTTTTACTGGCCATCGGCTCTCTAGGACGCTTCCAATATGGTGCAAAGGTGCGAAGCTTTCAGTTTCATAGCAAGCATATAAAACTACCAGCTCAATCCCTTCAAACCATCCCTTTGTCTTGGCCTTCTCATGTTGGGGGCTTGACATCCTCGGACCCTTCCCAAGAGGGCAAGGCAGCTACAAGTTCTTATTCGTGGCTATCGATAAATTCACCAAGTTTATTGAAGCGGAGCCAACAAGAGAAATCAGAGCCGAACATGCAATCAAGTTTATCAAACGGATATTTTTTCGATATGGGCGTTCAAACCGGATATTGACAAACAACGGCTCCCAGTTCACGAGCGCCGCCTTCCAGGACTACTGCTCGGACTACGGGGTCCAAATTTGCTTCGTGTCAGTGTCCCATCCTTAGAGCAATGGACAAATCAAACGAGCAAATGGATCATGCTCCAAGGGATCAAAACATGTGTATACGATGGATTCATGGCCTACGATTCACGATGGGTTGAGGAACTCCCCTTGTTCTATGGGTTGTCCGTACCACTCCGACTACACCAACCAAAGAGACCCTGTTCTTCCTCGTGTTTGGATCTGAAGCTATGCTCCCCACCGAGCTACACTATCGATCAACACGAGTTCAGGAGTACTCAGATGAGGACCAGGATGACAGGCGAGCAAACAATGTCAACTTAATCGAAGAGCACCGAGAATGAGTTGTCATTCGAAGCAGCCGGATACCAGCAGGCTTTATGTCGCTATCACGAGAAGCGCATTCGAGCCCATACACTTGACATCGACGATTATGTCATCCGACGAGTACAAAACCAGGCAGGGCGCAACAACCTCTCACCTAAGTAAGAAGGACCATACATGGTTGTACAAGTGCTACGACCAGGTGCATACAAAATTGCCGACGATGAAGGCCATGAATTATCTAGTTAGCGCCAATGTGGTTGGCGCTGAGACCCTGCCATGTAGGCGCGGGGATCGGTTGGGTCGTCACGTTGGCAGTGGTGTCAGTGCCAAGACTGTTGGCGCTGAACCGTTAAATTTCAGCGCCAAGGAGTTTGGTGCTGAGTCCGCGGCCTATTTTTGGTTGAAGTTTTTGGCAGGGTCTAGTTTTGAAATAAGTTTTCTTCAAGGACCAATTTGCCAAAAAATGGGATGAAACAGCCTAAGGTGTTGGTGCACATAAACTAACTCACTCAACCCCTAGTCGAGGTAGCACAGCTACAGCTACTGCTACTGCAAAATGAATGAAACAGATACATATAATTAACTTGGGATTTCTAGTCTATACTCTATACAAAAAGAGAGAGATGGTAGTTTAGATAGAACAACTGGTTATGTGTAACATTTCAGGACAAGTGGACAAAAGGAGAGATGGCAGAGATTGACAGGGAGAAACAACAAAAGTTCATGTTCGCCTGCCGCCTAGCTGCCGTATACTTCCTCTGTCCCACAAAAAACTAACCTAGGATGAGATGGGACATAATCTAGTAAAACAAATCTGGAACTGCATGTCCAGATTCGTTTTACTAGATTATGTCTCATCCCACCATAGGTTAGATTTTTTTGGGACGGAGGGAGTACATTATTACTACAGAAAACTAAAAAAAAACAACGATAGATATATACTCGAAAATAACAATGTAAATTTTCATTGACTTCTTAGGTAATCTATAGCAGTAGTATCTAGGAAGGTAATATACTGTTATCATTGCATGGTGGAGAAGAAGAAGGGAAGGAGAAGGAGGCTAGAACATGGAAGAGGTAAGAAAAGATTCAAATTAGGGCCGTTTGGGTCCTTTCATTTTGGAGGAATTTGAATCTACTTAATGGATTAGGCTATTTGGCTTGGAATTTATTATTCCACAACTTTCCCAAGTTCACATATAAGCCTATCTCAAATTCATAGGGTGGAAGATGGAAATTGATAGTATAGATCAACATGCTATGTTTTTACTCTGCAACTTATAGCACGTTTTTCAACTCGCTTCCCTACAATAGAAATGCAACATATAAGTATCTCCCTTGTATGGCTAACAATAGTATACAAATATATTCCATATACAACCATATTAGCTTAACTAATTTGTGCCTAATTTATAATTATTAGAATGAATTCAATTCCAAGGATCCAAATGGGGCCTTAAGGTAATTCAGTTTTACAATTCTCCGATCTCTCCTCGCTACTCTCATTCTCCTTTATATTCAGGAGCTCACTTACATTGTCCACTCTGGGCCTGACACTCTCGAATTGGGCCTTGTAATCCTTTTGGGTCTTGACTCGGCTTGTCCTATGGCTTCCTCTGATGCCGTGCAGTGAATAGGTTCAGATGCAGAGTCTGAAGAAGGGTTGCTGACAATTCCCCCTCCTTTCGAACCGGCATGACCCCAGGCCGGTGCTCGAGGAAATTGCTGTCGAAACTGTTCCAGAAATTCCCAGGTAGCCAAGGCAGGCGGCATATGCCACCATTGTATCAAGCCTTGCTCGACCGGATGCTCGCCTGAAGTCCAGCGGCGCTGCAGCAGATGGACAGGCACCTGAAACTCGACGAACTCATTGGGAAGATAGGGCAATACCTGTGCAGAACCCAACGAGCACTTGAGTTGGGAAACGTGGAAGACCGGATGGATCTTGGCACCAACCGGAAGCTCCAGCTCATACGCGACTTGTCCCACCCGATAAATGATGTGGAAGGGCCCAAAAAATTTGAATGACAGCTTCTGGCAAGAGCGTGAAGCCATCGAAGCCTGAACATATGGCTGTAATTTGAGGAATACCATATCGCCTGCAACAAAGCTACGCTCAGAGCGGCTCTTATCCGCTTGGCGTTTCATGCGTTCATATGCGCAGTGCAGATGTTGCTGGATGAGCTCCTGCATCAGGTGCCGCTGGTCGAGCCACGACTGCAGTTCTGGAACATGAGAAGCCATTTCTGGATTCAGACCCAAGTGGCGTGGATATACATATCCACTAAGCGGTTTATTAGATAGCAAGTAGAAGATAGTTTAAGAAACCACTGTAGAAATTTCTATAGTTCTGCAGGAGTTTCATTTGTAGACATTATCAAAGCTATCTTCTACTTGCTATCTAATAGGAGCCCTTACACATAGCCTATATATATAACGCAGGAAATAAACGACATAGCCTATGTATATCTTATTCAGACCACTGCGGTTAAACGACATTCCTAACCGCAGTGCGTAAACTGATTCCGAGCTGCCATCCAAACCGGTACGATACCACCCTGCCACTCAGCCCTGAGTCACCCCAGAGTCCACCGGCATGCTGAGACTGTGAAACGTAGTACCGGGCCTCCAATGGGTCACCACGCGGTCTCGGGAGGGTTAGAGGATACGCCCTTACCTCCCTACACTATCACCTACAACCTAAGCAGTGATGGTATTGCCCTAGCCAGATCACATCCGTCTCCTACCTCACCAGGAGCGAGTGGTGTGTCAGGGCTCCTATGGACCGGTTCTCAAATATCCTGTAGAAATTCCTATAGGCGAGAAAATATTGGCATGAGAAGATAGTTTAAGAATTGCATATGAATTTCCTTGGAGATTTGCTAATCCAAGATTAAGGACCTCATTAGTGCATAGAGAGTAGCAAGTGTGCATCCACTCTTCTCATTAGGCTTGGTTGAGTCAAGTGAGAGTTTGTGCTTGTTACTCTTGGTGATCGACATCACCTAGACGGCTTGGTGGTGTTTGGGAGATTGGTGATCACTTGGTGGAGCTTGTGGGTGACCCATCTCATGGTGTGAGCAGTTGTGGGCGATTCACCGCGTCGGAGTGACAAAGAATCAGCCGTAGAAGAGCACTCGGTCCTTGCGCGAATCGAGGGGAAGCGATACCCTTGCGCGGGTGCTCCAACGAGGACCAGTGGGGAGTGTCGACTCTCTGATACCTCGGGAAAACATCGTCGTGTTCCTATCCCTCTCTTTACTTTGAGCATTTACATTTGAGCAATTTCATACATGTTTTTACATTCCTAGAATTGCCATGCTAGAGTAGGATTGGAAAACACTATTAGGCACAAGGGGTGAAATGGGCTAAGCGGTAGGACTTAATTGTTGCAAGAAATTTTAGATTAGCCCAATTCACCCCCCTCTTGGGCATCTTGATCCTTTCAATTGGTAAAAATGTCTCCCCAGCTCCACTGAAGTCCATGCCGGACTCACAAATGCCTTCCAAATCACACCTCGTCTGCCACCAACAAAAACGCTACACAGCGCTTTCCCACCAAACAGCCTCCGATAACACCCAGATCCACCACTTTCCGATGCACCAAAGCGCAAAGCCTGGCCGGTTGAGTGTCTGAGGCCCGGCCCATTTAGTGTCGAGGCCCGCGGCCCACCCACCAGTGATCTAGTCTACCCCCACCCCACTATAGCTAGCCAAATGGGTCGTGCCAAGCTGGTCCGGCCCGAGCACGGTACTGTAGCCAGCCCAGGCCCGGCCCGGCATGCCAGCCTGTGGGCCATGTCGGCATGGTCCGTTTTCCCGTGCCGTGTCTAGGCCGATGCCTCAGCCCGTGGGCCGGCACGACATGACACATTTGCTGTAGCGGACCGGCACGGCATGGCCCAGGAACACGCGCGGCATGACCCGTGCGCAGACGCGCAGTGTCACGCCCCAAACTAGCCCCAAATGGAGGCCAGAATAAGGCGATCCAAATTAACCTGTATGCTTGTACCAGTTCCAGGAAATAGCGCTGGTACAACAGGAAGATAGAATATCACAACAACAGCGGTCTCTTTATTAAGAGTAGAATTTACAACCAAGGTTGGAACTGTGGACAGAACCTGAGTTCGCAATAGCATTACAAAAAGGCGGAAGCGGAAAGAGGCGGAGACTGGCCCTAAGCCACAAGCAAAGCCTTGGGGAAAGGCCGAAACCCTACTACTGCTCGTAGCCTGCTTGATCCTGGAAGAACTCCACTTCAGCAGGGTCCACTTCTTCGTCTTCGAGAACTGGGGGGGTTTAATTATATAGAGCAAGGGTGAGTACGGGAGTACTCAGCAAGTCAAGGGAATTAAGTGTTTGATGCAAGCTTCAAAGGAGAGCCAGTTATTTTTCACATTCGATTTTAGTTTAAGAAGTTCAGAAACATCTAAGTGAGTGCTTCTCAACGGCACGAACGAGAAAGTGCGACTCATCCGGTCGGAGCAGTGAAATTGTATCGATTGATTCTTGTTGGCACGAAAGGCTCCCTGCCAATCGTTCACCGGCACCGGCTGCACCAACAGCCACAAGTCAAGCACGTCGGAACGAGAGGCTCCCTGCCAATCGTTCACCGACACCGGCTGCTCTAACAGCCTCAAACCAAGCATAGAAGGGAATTCTCACACCAACAGCAGTTCACAAGAAGTCATCAAAACTACGCTAAGGAATCACCTCACATCCGCCCATGACCGTGGGCACGGCTGTTCGAACAGTTATTAACCTCTGCAGAGGGGGTACACTTTACCCACACGACGTTACTAACCCCGAGCCACCCAGCCCGCGACTCACAGCCACGTCTGGCGACCTTGAGGCGTTCATGACAAGGCATTTCGAAAGCCGACTCAGGGTCATCTTATGCCAACGGGAGGGGTCCCACGGACCAACACCAGATTAGGTCCCAGACCATACTGTGCCAGGAAGCCCAGGGGTCTTCCCCGACACCACCCCAGCGAATCCACTTGTCCCTTGGCA
The DNA here is from genome assembly GCA_008326285.1 of Oryza officinalis. NCBI lineage: Eukaryota > Viridiplantae > Streptophyta > Magnoliopsida > Poales > Poaceae > Oryza > Oryza officinalis. The sequence goes on from BDMV01000003.1 coordinate 35,056,683, forward strand.
TCAAGATTTCCCTGGCCTAGCTAGTTACTCAGCCAGGGGTGTCCCATATCACCCATGTGGTCGTACTTGACATATGCTCGGATGTAATTCCCAAGGAATCAGTCCTTAGGGCGAGAACGGGCAGACCGTACCTCCAGTACGTCTCCCGCACCGCGAGTTTTAGAAACTCACTTTCTTTTCAAGGCACCGACCCAAGTGTCGGGTTTTCCAAGCATTTTGTAAACTCATGTTTTACCCAGTTGATCATTTTAAATTTGAAGGGGAGTCTCGATATTCGTACGTGAGGTGCGAATACCGAGATCTCACCTGAGGGGTGACAAGGGGTGATAGGGTGATCAATAGTCAAGGAAGGTAAATGCAACAAGTAGGTAGGGCCTATCGGTTGTATTGCAAACCGAGGCCAAGTGTCATGTGTAACCTAAAGAATGCATGGTTTGCGGAATCAAAATACTTAATTTTCAATTATAGGTTCAATTGATCAAAGGTGACTTGCCTTGCTCGAGATCTTGAGCTTCTTCCTCGAAATCCGCGCACTGCGGGTCTTCAGGCTCCGAAGCTACACGCGAAACGAGGCGACTCAACACAACGGGAAAAAGAAGCTCTATTAATGACCACTAAGCGTGCCATTGGATAGATCTCGATTTTTGAGGAATTTTGGAAGTTGAACGGAGTCAATCGGACGAATGGTTGAGAAGATATGAATTTTCGAAGATTAAATGATTTTCTGGAATAAAGAAAAAGGAATTATTAATTCCCTGGAAAAAGAAAAAGGAAGGAGGGACTTGAATTGGACTTTAATTTGGGCGGCTAGGCACGGCCTAGAGGATTTGGCGCGGGCGCGGCCGAACGGATGGGCCGACGCCCGAAGGAATCGGCCCACGGCCGATCGGCGCGTGAGAGGGAGGCCGATGGGCCGAGGCCGAGGGGGTCCAGAAGGCCGACGGCCGATGCGGCCTGGCCGATGGACGTGGAGGACGATCGAGGGAGGTCGGGTGGGCCGAGGCCGATGGGCCGGAGAGAAAGGGGAGGCCGACGGGCATAAGCCGATCGGGGAGGGAGGCCGATGGGCCGAGGTAGGCGTGGCCCATGTGGGCGGCCGGACCAGTGGACCGAGGTCCACCGCACGGCGCTAGGGCGGGGCCCGGCCGTCAGTGGGGGAAAGGAGCTCGGGAGGGGACGGCAATGGCGGCCGGCGGAGGGGGATTTAAAGGGGGGAGCTAGGTCGGTTCGGGGGGGGGGGCGAAGAGGCGGTTCGTGGAGGCGGTGGAGCGCGGGGAGGGGACCACGCTGGCGCTCTCCGTGCTAGCGGCCGAGCGGCGCTGCCGGTGACGTCGGCCGGTCGGGGGAAAAAGGGAAAAGGGGGAGAGGAAAGGAGGGTGGCCTCCTTGCCGCTTCGGGCAGGGGCGCGCGCGGGGAGAGAGAGGGGAGTGCGCGCGCTCTCTCTTGGCGGCACGCGCGCAGGCGGCGGGGCCGGGAGGAGACGGCGTCGGCGGGATGGAATGGAGAAAGAGAGAGAACGGCGAGGGAGAACGGGCGAGGGAGAGAGAAGGAGAGTGCCCGCTCTCTCGTGCGCGCAGCGCGTGCGGCGCACATGCGCGACGCGGTTGGCGCGCTCGGGCCGCGCGGACCGGGCTGGGCGAGCGCGGCCCAGCGGGAGGAAGGAGGCCGAGCGAGCGGCTGGGCCGAGCGACGGCTCGAGAAGAGAGGGAAGGAGGAGGGAGAGGCAGGCCGAGGGGGCGAGGGGAGACTGGGTCGTGGCGGCCCGAGGGAGAGGGGAGGAAAAGGGAGCAGACCGAGAGGCAATCGGCCCAAGAAGGGTGGGAGGAAAAGTAGACTTTTCTTGAGAGAGAGAGAAGGAGTTTTAGGGTTCGGATTCGAAATCCGATTTCACGGTTTTCTCCGGGATTGAGACGAGAGGGGAAACACGAGACTTTGGCACACCACAAGACTCAGCCGAAGAGCAAAACTTTCACAAATAGGGTTTTTAGCAATTAGGATTTCCCGCTAACGCCGCGACAAAACGGGCGTTATACACAGCGTGGTCAGAAGCCGCCAGCAGCAGAGCTGAGCGCGGGGCCCACGGGCGCGGCGCGTCAGCGGCTCAGCACGTGGTGGTGCCGCGGGCTGGCTGCGACGCTGCGACGACAAATCCAAGAGCGCCATGTGTCCCGGTGTCCCCCAACGGCTAGTCTAACGGTTATTTTTGAGAAGTAGCCATTGGAGCGCGAAAAAAATAAAAAAAATATGAAAAAGTCCAAAAAAATTTGAAATTTCTTTCTATAAATAGGGCTCCTACCCCCAACATTCTGAATCATCCAAACCTCCCATTTTGTGCTCTCTTGTGCTCTTTTGTGTGATAGTTTGATTTTTTGATTTGTCTAAAATCAAAAATAGTTTGTGACTCAAAAATAGTGCATACCAAAAGTGTAAAGCCAAGGTGGTAAGAAAGAAGTACGTCATATATTCATATTTATGTATTATTTGTATTTTATGTTATGTGAATAAATATTCTGAAATTTGTTTATGTTGTTTTAACATTTCAGAATGGACGATCCGAACCTTCCGTCATTCACGTTAGGTGATTTCGACCCTAATTACCTGTCGGGGTCATTCCCAACTAGTGAGTATGATTGTCATGCCCGGAAATTCAGTACCAGAATTTCCGAAACTGAATGTGTATTAAAACCCCTGTCCAGGACCAGCCAGGGTACACAGACGACAATGTTGACATACAGATCCACGTCTTACAAACACAGTAAAAGTCTTACAGAAATGCAGCGGAAAGACGAAAAGACCAACTAGACTAGAATGGGACTCTTGCAGCGGGCTGGCACCATTCCACAGGCATCCTTGACAGCGGACGAAACCTACTCCTCTGAGAAACCTCCATCGGACGCATACTCCTCTTCTGGTGTGGGGAAAAATTAAGCAAGGCTGAGTACTACCCACTGTACTCAACAAGTCATGCCGGAAAAGGAGGCATGATGCAAGATATTCCAAAGGAAAGCAGGGGTTTATTTGCATAAAGTAAGCATTTAAAAACAATAGTTGAAAGCTGTAGTAAAACGTTGAATTAATTGACCAATATTAAACCATCACTGTCCAACGCTATATCCACGTTGCGACAGGCCCAAACCAGGCGTGACAATGATGCCACCGGATCGGCTCCAACACCACCAGTTGTGGAGGAGGTACCGACGGGTTCAGAAGGATCCGACACTATGAGCGGGAGTGCATCGACGAACACTAGCTCAAAGAGATCAAGAACTTCTGGCGTTTGGCAACATTTCGATGAAGTGGCTATGACAGGCCCTGACGGAAGGCAGGTAACATTCGCGAGATGTAGAATATGCAAAAATAAGTTATCTGCAAAATCATCTCGTGGAACAGGACACTTGAAGCGGCATGCTGAGGCTTGTGCAAAGAAGCAAGGAATCCAACTATGACAGTAGCAACTACTACTAAATCCTGATCGTACGGTACGTACATGGGAGTACGATCCTATGGTAGCTCGGGAATCTCTTGTCCATTTAATTGCTAGACAAGATTTACCCTTGAACGTTGATGAGAGTGCTGCATTTAAAAATTACATCAAAACTTCTCATAATCCTAGGTTTCAAGCTGTTAGTAGACAAACCACAACCCGTGATTTGAAAAATGTCTATGACAAAGGTTGTGAATCACTAAAGAAATTATTTAGTACATGCACCTTTTTTGTTAGTGCACCTCAGACATATGGAGTAGTAGGGCTAAAGAGGATTACCTTAGTGTAGTTGTACATTTCATTAATGATGACTGGCAAATGCAAAAAAGAATTCTTGGGTTAAGGTTAATTGATGTTGCACATACTGGTGAAAATATAGCAAAGAGAATTTGAGAGGTTATTAATGAGTATAGCCTTTCAGATAAAATCTTTGCTGCAACAATGGATAATGCATCTGCAAATTCTAGGACCATGAAAATTCTACCGTCATTATTTTGTATTTATGCTCAATCATTTGTTCTTTTTTGAGTTTGCAAAAAAAGATTTTTTATAGAATACTTTTTTTTAGAATACTAATGTATTCTAAAAAAAAGAATCGAATGGATTATATAAATAATAAGAAAATAGCAAAAAAGGAGAAACAATTAAAAAGATTTGAATTTTTTTTCCGATCCTCGTGGCCTTTCTATCCTTCAGCAAGAAAGGATTTATAACCCGTTCGCCAATGAAATTGATTCACTTTTATGAAGCGAGGAGAAAGAAGGGATCAATCGAATGCAATAGCATGATGAACCAAGAAATCTCCAGGTCCTATTGTTAAGAAAAGCGAATTACTATTCTCGTTAACAGCATTCAACCATCCAGGTAACCATAGGGTTCGACCCGCATTGAAAGCGGGACCGCTCGTTGAAGATAAGAGTATATCGAACCCATATGTCGTCTTACCATGAGCCGATTGTATCCATTGAACAAATATAGGTTCAATCAAGATTTGCTTTTCTAGAGTACCAAAAGCAAGCATGACGTCATTATGAACATAAAGGCCCAAGGTATGGAATCCTAGGAAGAGACTAGCCCAACTTAAATGAGATATGATAGCTTCTTTATGGTCTAACATTCTTGCCAATACATTATCCTCATTTTGTTCCAAATTGTAATCCCTAATGAAAAAAATAGCTCTATGAGCAAAAGCCCCTGTCATGGTGAACCCTGCAATGTATTGGTGATGAGTATATAAAGCTGTCTATTGAGTCTCTGCACCTATCCTTTTCCTTTGGGTTCTAGTTCAAGAACTGCTTGTTTTCTCAAAACAGGGATTTGGCTCAGGATTGCCCCTTTTTTAATTCCAGGGTTTCTCTAAATTTGGAAGTTGCCACTTAGCAAGTTTCCATACCAACGAAAGACAATAACTCCCCCCCGAACACAGCTTACAACTTTCATCGTACTGAGCTCTCCAAAGAGCAACTCTTCTCAAAATCTCAAAACAAAAGGTGCTGAGTTGGAATCCCATTCTAAGGATTCTTGTGGTTCTGGGGAATCCAGCTACAGGAGAACCAAGAATGGGGAGCTCTCCCCTTTTTCTGCCCGACTCTTTGATCTTAAACTTAAGAATGCTGGTTTTAAGAACGAGTGATTGCCCTTCTCCGACCCTTACTGCCCAACCGGAGAGTGGACGGCTAATGTGTTCCACTTATTGAACAGGGTCTATGGTCGGTCTGTGACTCCTGGATGCTGAAGGCGTCCTTGGGGTGATCTTGTAGTTCCTACGGGGTGGAGATAATGGGGTCGGTCCATGGATTTTCCTTCCTTTTGCCACATTTCGCTCAAAGGGTTGAAGGGAGATAGTGCATCAAGCTATTCACAAGGGCCAACTTGATCCTCTTCCCCAGGGATCCTAGATGAGGGAAGCCTAGGAGAGCCGCCAACTCCAACTATCATCCATGCACAACTAGATCTGACCAACTGCCCATCCTACCTCCTCTACCTTTTTGACAGCCCATCTTTTTGTCTCAGTAGAGCAAAGTTACTATAGGGATAACATGCTGATCTTCCCCAAGAGTCCACATCGACAGGAAGGTTTGGCACCTCGATGTCGGCTCTTCGCCACTTGGAGCTGTAGATGGTTCCAAGGGTTGGGCTGTTCGCCCATTAATGCGGTGCGTGAGCTGGGTTCAGAACGTTGTGAGATAGTTCGGTCCATATCCGGTGTGGGCGTTAGAGCATTGAGAGGACCTTTCCCTAGTACGAGAGGACCGGGAAGGACGCACCTCTGGTGTACCAGTTATCGTGCCTACGGTAAACGCTGGGTAGCCAAGTGCGGAGAGGATAACTGCTGAAAGCATACAGGTAGTAAGCCCACCCCAAGATGAGTGTTCTCTCCTCCGACTTCCCTAGAGCCTCCGGTAGCATAGCCGAGACAGCGACGGGTTCTCCACCCATACGGGGATGGAGCGACAGAAGCATGGAAATTTTCCTTTCATTAAGGTACGAGGTACGAGGGCTTCTTATTCCACAAGAAAAGCATGAAAGCTATAAACTTAGAAGAGGAGAACAAATTGAAGAAATGAAATTAAATCTTTATGTACTGACTCCTAAGCGAATTATTTGGGATTATGAAGTGATGTGCGCAAGGGTGTCCCGATCTTTCGATGAGAGGATAAGTCGATTGGATGGAGCGACGTTGGCGATCCGACTACAACTGTCCAGGGACGCAGCGCCTTAGCAATCGTTACACCAACTCCAGAGACAGTCGTAAATCTCAACGGATGCACGGTCAGCCCAACCACGAGGGTATTTGTTCCTGCAAGCAATCGAGAACTAGCAAGAACAGGATAAACAAGCAACTCAATTTGCGGATTAAAGATGTAGGATTGAATCAACAAAAGTATCAAAAGGTGGGGTTCCGTAACGAGCAAATCGGCGATCTAACCAATCACGGGATTACACGGCAAAGTAGCGAAGCAAAACTTTAATCTAAACAAAACCGAGAAACCCTAAAGGGGTACCTAGCTATTTAAATGGGTGTTGGGGTCGTCCTCTTACCCTAAGACACGTCCCTAGTGGAACCAACTTGATACACAGCCCATAGGGCCTAAATAAGGTGACACAACACCTTTGACAGAAAAGGACTCGGTAGTAAAATGATGATTGCGGTCGCTCCATAACATATATGGACATGAGGCCAGATCCATTTGAAAGTAGACTTGATAAGCTTTCCATGAAGTACTTGCACGCCCAAAACGGAGTCCGTATGAAGTCGTGGCAGTCGTCACAAGTCGGTGCTGTTCTACAGGCTGAATCCAGCCCGCGCGAATATGTTTCCTTTTGGGTCCTGTCCATTATTTCTAACCAAAACAAGAGTGCAAACATTTCCATGGTCTAAATAAGATGGACAAGAAGATAAGAACGAACTCACTTGGTAGTTTATTTGGCATGCACGAGCGTGAGTAATTGGACCGGAAATCTATTATTGTTGTGTAGGCGTGGATGTATCGATCGCGTTGATGTCCTCATCATGAAATGAAAGAAATCATTTTATCTACTAATAGTGGCCAAATTGGCGTATTATCAAACCACGCCCCCATTAACGACGGTTTTATGGAGCGGTTTTGCCAGAATAGTTAATAATGAGATCATCATTTTAGGAAATGATGCGGAACTGGGTAGTGACATTGATCCGGAAGAAGCTCTACCTACCGGTATAACCCCTTTAGAATAAAAGCCTTTTTTCATTGTAGCAAAATTCTTTTTTTCTATTTCTACCTGCTCAAGGTATTCATCATTCCAGTACAACTGTTACAGTAGAATGACAACAGATTTGTGTATAGGGAACAAGATTAGCTTAGCTACCTATCTAATTTATTGTAGAAATTCTAGGATCTGTGATTGGACATAGAAAATAGAAATACTTTTTCTTGGATAAAGGAACGGATGACTCAATCGATTTCTGTATCGATCATAATACACGTAATAACTCGGACATCTATTAATGCATAACCCATTTTTGCACAGCAAGGTTATGAAAACCCACGAGAAGCAACTGGATGAATTGTATGTCAAGTCCTAGGCAAGCAGACCTAATTTTAACAGCCGGTATAGTAACAATGAAAATGGCTCCCTCTTTAGTGAGATTATATGAGCAAATGCCTGAACAAAAATACGTCGTTGCTATGGGAGCTTGTACTATTACTGGTGGAATGTTCAGTATGGATTCCCATAGTGTATGAGACAAATGTACGCATTTTGATTAGGGTCGTATTCTATGGTTACGGTTCTACCAGATATGTCTTTTTGATTCTGTCGAAACCGATTTTATGGTATAAGCGCTTATGACCTCCCCCTCTATGACTTGCGGTAATGATTCCTCTGGAATTACGACCTTTACCTTCTCGGTCCGAGAAGTGCATTGTTGGAACTGGATTGGAACGCCAAATAGCTCTAGATTCAAGGGTTTCTGTTATAGCCGAATGCGAGGGAAAGATCATTTCTACTAATAGTCACAAGATCCTTTTATCAAGTAGTGGGAATACTATAAGTATTCCTTCAGTTACTCATCGGTGCTCTAGCATCAGCGTTGTGCATGCCATATTATTAATCTAATTGTTAAATGTGAGTTTAGAGAGTGAATGTACACATCAACGCCATTCGTCAAGCAATCACATGGTTAACTGTTTCAAACCCACGGATTGCACAATGGAAAAGGTATTGTTGTGCATCGGGTAAGTCCCCACGTAAGATTTTAACAGATGCGAAACATCGATGGAATGCCACTTATTATATGTTAAAGGTTGTATTACCTTATCAGGAATTACTTACTGTTTTCCTTCAAACACATAATGGCCCAAAAAACAGTGACGGCCAGCCAATACTGATTGACCATACCTGGCACATTGTCGAAAGGTTCAATCAATTTCTTGAAACATTTTGTGACTATACTCTTCTTTTATCTCAAGTATATTATCCAGTAGCTAATTTAATTTTGCATAATATTCTTGAAATTGTCACTTTGTTGAAATAGTATGAAAATGATGAATTTTTAATGCCCGTAGTCTTTAGTATGAAAAAAAATATCTTAAATATTGGAAAAACATCGCCATGAGTGTTTGGAAAGTATGAATTAAAGTTTCAGGGAGTTCGCTTGCAAAGACCCCCACCTGCCCCTGCAGCAGGTAAGAAAGTTACAGTGGAGCAGAAGAGTTCGTCAGCCATGGTAGTGGTAGCAGTTCGTCAGCAGCAAGTGGTGATGCTAGATCGCATGGTCCCGCTGAAGAGTTGTCCAACTATTTAGATAGCGACGCCATCAAGCATGAGTCATCAGACTTTAACGTACTCGAGTGGTAGAATGATCACAAGATGTCATATCATGTGCTTTCAAAACTAGCATGGGATGTGTTGACGGTGCCCATATCTTCGGTATCCTCCGAATCGGCCTTCAGTCTATGCGGAAGAATTATCGAGTATAGGAGAACAAGTCTTAGCAGCGATCACGTAGAAATGCTACTAAGCGTCAAAGACTGGGAGCTAGCTACAGAACATGCCCAATACACTGCTGACAACCAAGAATTGGCCGCTTAGTTCGAAAACCTTTATTTAGATGACGAACAACTAGAGTAGCTAATTTCTATTTTTTAAGTATTGACCCATAGGCTATAATCTTTTCTTTGTCATGGTTTTCTCAAATATGAGTTTTTGCATGACAAAGTTTTTAACGAGGCAACATGTATCATGTAAACATCAATAAAGGTCATTACTCTTTTTTTCCATACTTTTTTAATATTTTCCTAAGTCTAATTATTTTATATTTTTCTCTAACTATCCATTAATTTTCCCTTGCCTCAGTTAAATTTTTTCCTTCCCTGTTCCCTGCGGCCGCCTACTCCCTGGCTCCCGCGCGTCCCCCATCCCCGGCCACGTGCCCGCCCGCTCCCACGATGGTGCGGTCCCGCTCTTGCCTGGCCGTCTCAAAATTTTAGCTACGCGCGCGCGACCGCCCGCCCGACCGGCTTGCGCCTCCTGGGTCGACCGTGCCAACAGGCCGACCACGGCCCACAGGTCATTGATGGGCCCGTGCGGGCACGGCACGGCACGACACGACGTCCCCTTGGGCCATGCTTGGGTCGGGGGGACGACACGTGGATTGGCATGGCACGGCCTACTACAGGAGTCGTGCCTAACGGGTCGTGCCCTAGCTGGCTATGCCGGTGTGCTCGTGCTGTGCTAGGCCGAGCCACTCGTTTGGCCAGGTATACACCCCACCCTCATCGTCGTCGTTGGCGGCGATAGTATGGGGTGGGGCTCCACGGTTGCTCTCGCGGTGGCGACGGCGGTGCTGGTGTCGTTGCCGACCTCGGACACGTACGAGCAGGAGACTCGCCGGATGTTCGTGGAGTGGAAGGCCAGGTACAGGAAGACCTATAGATACGCCGGCGAAGAGGAGTGCCGGTACGTGGTGTTCAAGGACAGCTGCCGGGCCGACCACATTTGGCCTCAATGGTCTCAGCGACCTCGCTATTGAGGAGATCTACCTCGGGCATGGGGTCTGGATGGGGGAGAAATCGTACGAGTAGGAGACCCGCCGGATGTTCGTGGGGTGGAAGGCCAAGTACGGCAAGACCTACAGAGACGTCGGTGAGGAGGAGTGCCGGTACAGGTTGTTCAAGGGCAACCGCCGCGTCGTCATCCGGCTCAACGCCGCCGCCGGGCAAAACTTGTACGACCTCAATCAATTCAGCGACCTCAACAATGAGGAGGTCCAAGAACGCTGCTACCCGGAGATGGAGGACCAAGAGCTGAGTGCCAGGTGCCAAGTCGCTGTCCCCGTCCACGACCCAGGATTTTTACATTTTGGTCCTTTAGAAAAACTTATTTCGCAAATAGACTCTTGGAAAAACTTATTCCAGGAATGTCCCTTTTGGTGCGCCAGAGACTCTAGCGTCGCCCCCCAACAACACAGCGCCAGCACTGGTGGCGCCGTCGGGGTGCCACAGTGGCACCACGCATAGCGCCGGAGCCGACGTGGCGGCATGATGGCGCCAAGGTAGCTGGCGCTCCACCACCAACCACGGCGTCAATGGCACTAGCGCGCTCCCCCGGGGTGAGGGCTCCTTACCCTCCTACGGGCCCCACCCCGCCTCATCCTCCCCATTCGCCCCAAACTTCCTAGCCGAGCCCGAGAGAGCTGAGAGCTCTCTCTCTCCCCCTCTCCCCTCTCCTCCTCAAATCCACTCAATTTGGAGCCGTTTTTCATGGGATTTTTTATGGAAATCCCAAGGGCAAGGTATACTCCTCCATTCCCCCCTCTTTTTTCTCGTTTTAATCGGTGAAATTTGTAGATAGAAGGGTAACCCTAGAACCCATATTTTGCCCAAATTTTTGATTTTGAAGATTTAAATTGGGGATTTGTTGAGTATGGTTTGGACTTGAATGGATGGTTGTATGAAAAAATTGATGTAGGTCAAAATTTGTAGCTATGTGCTATATGGAGGATAGACAAATTTGGTGTCATGTTAGAAGTTAATTGTAGGTAAATATAAATCTATAAATTTTCATGAAAGATGACAAATTTGATATATTGACTTTAAAAATGTAGGCGGTGTTTTAGTGCTTAGTAAGTTAATTATGTTATAAGATAGTGGTTGATAAAATTTCACAATAATTTACTTGGCGGGAGATAATTTTGGTTTTGTAGAATGATAAGGAAGGATCATACTGGCTATTGCCCTAAGTAGCTACCACCACCGGATGCTATCCGTCCCATGTGTTGGTGCTGTGACGAATGTCGTTTTGCAAAAAGTGATGACCACAAGACATACCACCAAAGGTACTGGATGTGTCGCAATTATAGATACAGTGCCGAGAAGCCTAAGCCTAAGCCTAAGACAAAGGAAAAGAAAGGAAAGTCTCATGTTTTGGTGCTTTTTGAACTATTTTGTTCCGGTGAAAAACATCGTACTCAGTGAGCCAATAACGACATTAAATGTAGAAAGTTCGCCGCGCGTGTCACGGAGAGATTTTTCGAAACGAATGCACCCAATCCACTCCAATATGTCCAAGTCTCATGTTTTGGTGCTTTTTGAACTATTTCGTTTCGGTGAATAACATCGCATCCATGTGAGCCAATATCGGCGTTAAATGCTTCAAAAAGCACTAAAGCATGAGACTTGGACATATTTGAGTGTATTGGGTGTGTTTGTTTCAAAAATATCTCTGTGACTCGTTCGGCGATATTTTCGCATTTAATGCCGATATTGGCTCACGTGGGTGGCGATGATTTGCACCGGAACGAAATAGTTCAAAAAACACCAAAACACGAGACTTGGGCATATTGGCGTGAATTGGATGCGTTCGTTGTGAAAAATCTCTCCGTGACTCACGCGGCGAACATTTTGCTTTTAATGTCGATATTGGCTCATGTGGAAGCGATGTTTCTCATCGGAACGAAATAGTTTAAAAAGCACCAAAACATGAGTTTTGGACATATTGGAGTGAATTGGCTGGAATCGTTTCAAAAGATACCCAGGTCCGTAGATTATTTAGCCACGCCATTTAAATGCGAGTTTCCAAAAACTCTTTGTAACTCGCGCGGCGAACTTTTTGCATTTAATGCCGATTTTGGATCATGTGGATGCGATGTTTTTCACTAGAAAAAAATAGTTCAAAAAGCACTGAAAAAAGAGACTTGGACATATTGGAGTGGATTGGGTATGTTCGTTTCGAAAAATCTCTCCGTGACTCACTGGCGAACTTTTCGCATTTAATGCTAATATTGGCTCACGAGAGTACGATGTTTTTCGTAGAACGAAATAGTTCAAAAAGCACCAAAACATAAGACTTGGATTTATTTGAGTGGATTGAGTGTGTTCATTTCGAAAAATATCTCCGTGACTCGTGTGGTGAACTTTTCACATTTAATGCCGATATTGGCTCACGTGGTTGTGATGTTTTGCATCAGAATGAAATAGTTCAAAAAGCATCAAAGCATGAGACTTGGGTATATTGGTGTGGATTGGGTGTGTTCGTTTTGAAAAATATCTCCGTGACTCGCGCGATGAACTTTTTGCTTTTAATGCCGATATTGACTCACGTGGATGGGATGTTTTTGATCGGAACGAAATAGTTCAAAAAGCATCAAAACATGAGTTTTGGACATTGGAGTGAATTGGGTGCGTCCGTTTCAAAAAATATCTCTGTGACACGCGCGGCGAATTTTCTGCATTTAATGTCGTTATTGGCTCACGTGGGTGTGATGTTTTTCACTGGAACAAAATAGTTTAAAAAGCACCAAAACATGAGACTTGGACATATTGGAGTGGATTGGGTGTGTTTGTTTCGAAATCTCTCTCCGTGACTCACGCGGCGATCTTTTCGCATTTAATGCCGATATAGGCTTACATGGGTGTGATGTTTTGCACCGGAACGAAATAGTTCAAAAAGCACCAAACATGAAACTTGGATATATTGGAGTCAATTGGGTGTGCTCGTTTTGAAAAATCTCTCCGTGACTCGCGCAGCGAACTTTTTGCATTTAATGCCGATTTTGGCTCACATGGGTGTTTTTAACCAGAATGAAATAGTTCGATAAGCATCAAAACATGAACCTGGACATATTGGAGTGGTTGGGTGCGTTCGTTTCAAAAAATATCTCTGTGACACGCGCGGCCAACTTTTTGCATTTAATGTCGTTATTGGCTCACGTGGGTGCGATATTTTTCAACAGAACGAAATAGTTCAAAAAGCACCAAAACATGAGACTTGGATATATTTGAGTGGAATTAGTGCGTTCGTTTCGAAAAATATCTTCATGATTCGCTGGCGAACTTTTCGCATTTAATGCTGATATTGACTCACGTGAGTGCGATGTTTTTCACCAGAAGGAAATAGTTCAAAAAGCACCAAAACATAAGTTTTTGACATATTGGATTGGATGGGGTGCGTTCGTTTCCAAAAATCTCCTCATGACACGCGCGGCAAACTTTTCACATTTGATGTCGATATTAGATTACGTGGGTGCGATGTTTTTCACATGAACGAAATACTTCAAAAAGCACCAAAACATGAGTTTTCGACATGTTTGAGTGGATTGGGTGTGTTCGTTTCCAAAAATTCCACGACTCGTGTGGTGAACTTTTTGTATTTAAAGCCGATATTGGGTCACGTGGGTGCGATGTTTTTAACCGGAACGAAATAGTTCAAAAAGCACCATAATATGAGACTTGGACATATTGGAGTGGATTGGGTGCGTTCGTTTCGAAAAATCTATCCATGACTCGCTGGGCGAACTTTTTGTAATTAATGCTAATATTGGGTCACGTGAGTGCGATGTTTTTTTACCGAAACAAAATAGTTCAAGAAGCCCCAAAACAGGAGTCATGGACAAAGCTTGGGAATTTTGCTAGTTTTTTTTAAATGTTGCATCGTTTGCACTCATCCAGTTGTTGTGTACAAACTTGTCCATATGTGGTTGCAAATTGCTATTGTCCGGAGTAAGATGCTAGGGTTTAGGGTATGATTAAAACAAGAACTACTCATGCGTAACCGCAGTTGAAGTTGGGATGCAATTCTTAGAAGGATCTGAATTGATTTTTATATCCTGGTTAGCTTAATTGAACCAAATGCTACTTCGAAAGAAATATAACCTTACATATTTATTGCCGCCCTCTGATAATGTCAAAGAATTAGTTTGTCCTTGTCCATACATAAATTTGTGATTTGGGATAATGTGTGGCTGATGTGGCGGTCTGCCCTATGGAAGATTGTCCTCCTGATCAGTGAAAGAAAAGAAAATCATAAGAGTTAACTAAAGATATTTAGTATTATTTGTTGCATAAGTATACTTTGATCCTATCCATGTCCATGGGCAAGTGGTCCAACCATGCGAACAGTGTCTCATATCCTTGATAAAAGGAACAAAATCCGAGATTAAAAATTTGATGTTTTGTGCTCACCATTTTGCCTTTTCAGTTACCATCAGTTCACTTGGTTTTCTCCTGTGCAAAATGGTACGAGTTGGAAGCAATGTTTAACAGAAATGCGACATATCTAAATTTTATTTTTGAACTAGTAACATGGAAGGAGAAAAATAGAATAGACCGGTCCTCATATTTAGCATACTGTGCAGCTGCAAGTGTATGTTTGCAAAACTGAATTGGGAATACTTACAGTGAAAATAGATTTGGAATATATACCGGGTAGATAGAAGGGACAACAATTTCTCTTTATAAAACAAACTACAATTGGACTAGACATTATTTCCTTGCACGGTGTTCTAATAAGTGATTCTCTAGATTGAATTATGGTGTCCTCAATACTGCTTGGCAACTATAAAGCAATTCATGATTCTATAGAGCACTCAGTGGCCCTTTATAGACAAGATCAGGGACACAGAAAATGCATGTCACGATACAAGCAATTCATGATTCTATAGAGCACTCAGTGGCCCTTTATAGACAAGATCAGGGACACAGAAAATGCATGTCACGATACAAGAACAGTTCTGAGCATTACATTGATATTCTGAAATGATGTGTCAAAGCAGACAATGCATTTCAGCTAGTGGTACTGTGTGTGTAGTTATGCAGTTTTGACACTATAATAACAGGAATTGGCTGAAACCAATATATGCCTCTTGTTGTAAGAAGGTTGGAAGCCACAGCTTGGGCATTAAAAATTGCATAGCACTTGTCCACAAGGTCAACACCCTGAACTTTTATATGTTCCTCTTGCCTTGTTAATCTGATGCATCTCTCAGCTTGGTCTAACTCTGTGTCTTTGGATCAGAAAGAGCAGTTGAGAGAGATGGCTGGGTTACTAACATCTGGAATCATAAAGTGGACAGCAAACAAGCTTTCTTCCTTGCTTTCTCCTCCAATCGTTTCATCGTCATCTGACGAGCAGAGTGCTTCGTTCAGAGATCTAAGAGTTCTGCAGAGGACTATGGCAGGGATTCAGCTGACCCTTGATGCCATGGATGAACATAATATAAGAGATGAAGCCGAGAGACTTCGCCTGTGGGAGCTGCAGCAGTTTGCATATGATGCCCAGGATGCTGTCGATGAATACAGGTATGAGTTGCTTCGACGGAGGATGGAGGACCAAAACAATCAAGAGCAGAGCAGCAGAAGTCGCAAGCGCAAAGGTGACAAGAAGGTAATATTATCCCCTTATTCTAGCTATAACCAATGCTACATTTGGTTTATCAGAAAAATAGTCTGTGCTTCTTCTTTGATGAAATAAAGCTTCCAAATTGCAGAGGCCTCCTCTCAAAATTTCTTTTATAAAAAGAAAAGCTCCCAAGCAATTTGTTTCTCTGAATAATACACGAGCAATCTGCATAACACCAGCATCTTGCAGAAGCAACCATTGACATAGCCATATAAAAGTATTGGGATAGTAGAGGAGCAAAAAAAGGTCCATAAAGGAGCATGTACATATGTGTGTTTTATTTAACTCATGTTAGTACACAGTATACTACATGCCTTTGGATTATAATAATATTAGTGCATATACAGGAACCTGAACCATCCCCTATCAAAGTTCCGGTTCCAGATGATCTGGCAGCACGGGTGAGGAAAATTTTAGAAAGATTCAATGAGATCACAAAGGCATGGGTTGATCTCCGATTCAATGAGAGTGACGCACCAATAAGGGAGAAGGACTATGACATCAAGATATCTACAACCCCACATGTAGGCGATTTAGACATAGTTGGTAGAGAAGAAGACAAGGAAAACATCATCGAAATATTACTTTCCGATGAAGCTGCTCAAGCAAATATGTCTGTTGTTTCTATTGTTGGCATGGGGGGATTGGGTAAGACAACTCTAGCTCAAATGGTGTACAATGATGAAAGAGTCAGTAAGTACTTTAAACTAAAGGGCTGGGTGGATGTATCTGAGGATCATTTTGATATTAAGGCAATTGCAAGAAAAATTGTCATGTCGTTCACTCGGAATCCATGTGATACAGAAGATATGGGTAATCTCCAAAATATGATAACGGCGCAAGTACAAGAAATGAAGTTCTTTCTAGTTCTTGACAATGTGTGGAATGTGCAGAAGGAAATCTGGGATGCTTTGCTTTCCCTCATGGTGGGTGCCAAGTTGGGAGTGATCTTAGTAACAACACGCGATGAAACTATTTCAAAAATGATAGGAACAATGCCTTCTTATGATCTTAGCTTCCTACCTTCTGAAGAATCATGGCAGTTGTTCAGGCAGATGGCCTTTGGATTTATAGATCAACATATGGATCAACAGTTTGAAGGATTTGGTAGGAAAATTGTGGGAAAATGTGGAGGCCTACCATTGGCAATTAAGGCAATAGGATCTTCTCTTCGTGGTGAGACAAATGAAGAGACATGGAAAGATGTCTCAGAGAGTGATCAATGGGGGTTACCTGCGGGAGAGGATCGAGTGCTGCCAGCACTAAAACTGAGCTATGATCGAATGCCAGTACAATTGAAGCGCTGCTTTGTTTTCCTTACACTGCTCCCTAAGGGGTACTATTTCTGGAAAGAAGATATGATAAATCTCTGGATGTGTTTGGGACTCCTCAAGCAATACTGTACTGGGCGCCATGAAAATATTGGCAGGATGTACTTTGATGATTTAATTCAGAGGGCAATGATTCAACAAGCAGAATCTGATGAAAAACTGGAATGCTTTGTCACACATGATCTTATCCATGATCTAGCACATTTTGTTTCTGGAGGAGATTTCTTGAGAATAAATACTCAATATTTGCATGAAACCATTGGAAACTTCCGCTACTTGTCATTGGTTGTCAGTTCTTCTGATCATACAGATGTGGCACTAAATTCCGTGACGATACCTGGAGGTATAAGAATCCTTAAGGTTGTCAATGCACGAGATAATCGAAGATGTTCCAGTAAGTTGTTTTCTAGTAGCATCAATATTAAAATTCCTACCGAAACATGGCAAAATCTTAAACAGCTTCGTGCATTGGATTTCAGTCATACTGCACTTGCACAAGTACCTGATTCAATAGGAGAATTGAAACTTCTCAGATATCTTAGCTTTTTCCAAACACGAATTAACACTATCCCAGAATCAATTAGTGATCTCTACAATTTGAGGGTCTTGGATGCAAGAACGGAGAGCCTTAGAGAGCTCCCACACGGCATAAAAAGGCTGGTCAATCTCCGCCATCTCAATTTGGATCTTTGGTCCCCACTTTGCATGCCATGTGGGATTGGTGCACTAAAAATGCTACAGACATTGCCAAGGTTTAGCATTGGAAGCGGAGGTTGGCATTCCAATGTTGCTGAGCTACACCATCTGGTGAACATACAGGGAGAGTTGTGTATTACTGGACTACGGAGGGTTATAAATGTTGATGATGCTCAGACAGCTAACTTAGTCAGTAAGAAGCAATTGCAAATCCTGAGATTAGACTGGTCTGATGGTGTTTGCCCCAACAACTGCAGTCATCCTAGCAGCCAAAATGATGTGCCTACCCCAGACCCAGAGCATGAGGAAGAGATCTTTGAGAGCCTACGACCGCACAAGAACATCGAAGAATTGGAGGTAGTCAATTATAGTGGATACAAATATCCTAGCTGGTTTGGGGCTTCTACCTTCATGCAGTTAGCAAAGATAATCCTATGTCAGCAAAGCTGCAAGTTCCTTCCTCCACTTGGGGAATTGCCTCGCCTCCACATACTCTCTATGGAGTATATGACAGGTGTGGAGCATGTGCGACAGGAGTTCCGTGGAAACATCACCACAAAGGCATTCCCAGCTCTTGAGGAGCTGGAGTTTCAAGAAATATTGAAATGGGTTGAGTGGTCTCAAGTTGGTCAGGATGACTTTCCTTCACTCCGCCTGCTGAAAATCAAGGACAGCCACGAGTTGAGGTACCTCCCGCAGGAGCTATCTTCCTCCCTCACAAAGTTAGTTATCAAGGATTGTAGCAAACTTGCTAGTCTACCAGCTATTCCAAACCTCACTACTTTGGTCTTGAAGAGCAAGATAAATGAACAAATTCTGAATGATTTGCACTTTCCGCATCTCAGATCACTGAAAGTGTTACTGTCACGGAGCATCGAGCATATTTTACTTGACAACCAGAATCATCCATTGCTCGAAGTATTGGTTATCAGTGTTTGCCCACGTCTTCACTCTATAATGGGTCTTAGCAGCCTTGGGTCTCTCAAATTCCTGAAGATAAATAGATGTCCTTATCTGCAGCTATCATCTGATAAACCCCTGTCACCACAGCTTCAGCGACTTACCATCACAAAGTGCCCATTGCTAGCAGACTGGTTGGAAGTCCAAATTTCACACCAGCAATACCAGGTATAGATCTCTCTCACTCTCTACATATAAATATTTTATGCTTTAAGTTTTATTAATGCATTTGCTGTACTAGGACCACTGTTTATTTTCTTAGTCCCTTCTTCTGAATTTCTTATTTATAATAATTAATGTTCCTTCTCTCAGTTACATGAGTCTAAAGATGCTTGGTATGAAGAACAAGCTGATGCAAGTGAGGACGAACAGAGAGAGGAGTTTGGACTATTGTACGAAGATGAGAATGGAGAGGACAATGATGAGCAAGATCATGAGCAGTCAGAAGATGAGGAAATTCAGTACAGCAGTGATGGCAGTAGCGAAGAGGATGAATAGATAGCTTAATTTGGGAAAAATTAGAAAGAACACCGCAACCTATAAGTAATAATTACCTAATCAATGTCATGCTTTACAGTTGAGGAGCTCATACCATATTAGCTGCATATATATTTTACTCTGTCATGGGTCATGTGCTGTGATTGTGTGAATTAAACAACTATTTACAATGGAAAAACCAGCTGCATTATTATTATTTACTTTTTGTGGAGAAAACAGCTGCATTATGTGTTTTGGTTCCTGAGTGTTATAAGGCAGTGTTCGGTAGCCAGAGTTCCCAACTCACTCTTTTCAAACGGTTAAACGGTTCGTTTTTTATAAAAATTTCTATGCGAAAGTTGCTTAAAAAATCATATTGATCTATTTTTGAAAAAAAAGCTAATACTTAATTAATCACTCGCTAATGGACTGTTCTGTTTTTCGTGCGTAGGAGATTTGTTTCCAACTACCAGCAACGAACACAACCTAAATGGTGTAATTGCTACTATTTGGACACTCGTAGCAGCCTGGTTCCTTTTCTCTTATCACTGTAAGAAATGGCATGCAAGCCTTCTACGTATTCTTAAAAAACAAAAGATAGTTGAAGTCAAGGCTTTGGATTGAATCAGGCTAGTCATAAACCTGAAATGCATATAATGTATAGAAGTATATTAGCTGCAGTAACAAATTATAACCCCAGTTCTAGGTTCTAACTCGACCAAGAGATCTGAATGGCAACATAACTGCATCCTACTGTAACTGCTAAGAGAAAGATCTCCAATCTCCAGCTCAGCCAAACAAACTATGGAGCAACTACTTAGCTCAAATGTAGATTAATTGCGCATTTGCTCATTACCAAACAAAATTAATTGTAAAAAAATAAGACGGCATTTATCCAACTCGTTCAGTAAGTACCTATCGACGGAGGAAGAATTTACCTACACATATCGCCGGCGGCGAGAACTGAGAGGCTGTCAGGACTAGGGGATGGAATTGGAGGAAGAAAGCCTGAATATTCAGAGAGTTAACTGAACTACTAAAGAAACACTAAAGGAAAGACAAGGAAGGAAGAGTTATGATAATCCAATGGCTCTGATTGATCTCGAAGGGGTACGGGAGACATCCAACTGTCCATTTGTTGTGGGGGGACCACTGTAGCTCTCCGTTGTCGTCTTCTTTATTTTTGAACTAGATGCAGCTCACCTAGTTCAGGGTTTGATTCCCTTTTTGATTCTGAGTTGTAATCTTTACTTATTCGAGCCATGTGGCCATTAACCGATATGAAAAACTCAAATCATTTATCTTGTTCTTAGGAGTAGAGTAAGGTAGAACCCTAGAGCGAGTCCTGCGGCAACCACCTCAAAAACCTCTGTTTTGCTCTGTTCCACCACTGAAAAATCAGAGTGAATCCATTTCAATGAGGGAGATAGCTCGATCCTGACAAAGGTATCAAAGCATCGTCGAATCCTTGGCTCTTGAATCCATCTAGTAAGGGTTGGTGAAAGGCGGCAGTGAGATCCACTGTAAGATTCCTGAACTGGGGTGGATTCAATCCGGTGGTGTGTTTGTAAAATCAAGGTGTTTGATTCTTCTATTGTCATGAACAATTGGCATCTGAGGTTATTGGTTTTGATATTTGGAGATTATTAGCGAAGTGGTTTGAGATGATTGAATTTTCAGACGGTGAACAGGGATTGCTATTTTTGTTGGGTCCGGTCAGACCGGGCAGGCAAGGCCGATCAGACCGAAGGTGTGTGCGCGGTCAGACCAGCCAGCCCGCGGTCTGACCGACCAACTCTGTGTCGGTTTCGGTTTCGGGTTGTTTCATTGGATATCCGTGGTTATTTCATGTTTATGGCTTCTAAAGGGATACTATGCGTATGTAATACTGTTGTGTGCTAACATTGAGTCAAGTTTGGATAGTTTGTGCTCGGATATGATTTCTTTGTTTGATTCATGTGTAGGTAATCTTTACGTCTCGGGAGAGTATTGCCGCTGATGGATTGAGAGTCAACTTGGAGATAAGGTGACGTCCGGACGATCAGAGATCATACGGAATACTTAGGCTAAAGATTAATGCATGTGGTTGGTGATGATTCCATATGGCATACGATGGAGATATGGTGTGCGTATAGGATGCGGAGTCAAATTTGGAAGGAGTCCAAATTTGGTATGATTGGAGTATGTAAAGTTGGTTTCTTGTATGGGAAGGTTTCCTAGGTAGATTAGGACTTCTTGTATGAGTTTGGTTCGTGACTTTAGGCTGCCTACCTCGTGGATAAATAGAGAGGCAGGGTGTTGCTTCCCAGTATCGCTTTTGAGAGCTTGGAGTTGAAAGTTTAGTTAGGGTTTCGAGTTTAGTCGAGATTTTTGTGAGGAGTGCTGTTGTTGCACTTTGTAAACACAGAGAGAAGCAATAAAGTTTTCATCTACTTTGAGAGATCTTCAATTTGTGTTTGCATGGGTTTTGGCGGTCTAACCGGCGAGACATCGGCGGTCAGACCGGCGGGTACGCGGCGGTCAGACCAGTGACGGCGGCAGGAGAAAGAGACGACTTTGAGGCGGTCAAACTGAGAGATCAACTCCAGTCAGACCGGCGGCACAGGGCGGTTTCGGTCAGACCGATCTACATCGAATTTGAGAGTAACTTTTAATTCCGCTAAAAGTTTTAATTTTTGGGTACTCCAACCCTTCACCCCCCTCTGGTTGGCTTAGTTCTTGTTCTTCGATCCTACAAGTGGTATCAGAGCCTCGTTTTCTTCTTTGGATTTTTACCGATCTAGAGTTTTAAGCCATGGCTAACAAGTTTTCAACTAAGCCACATTTTTTCGATGGTTCGGATTTTGCTTATTGGTGTGACAAGATGCAATCTTACATTATGGCACAAGATTATGATGTTTGGCAAAAGGTTGCTTTTCCTTATGAGATTCCTGATCAAATTTCTACTGAAGGTTTGAAAACTGAATTTAATAACAATTGCAAAGCCCGTAATATTTTGTTGAGTGGAATTTCTCGTTCGGATTTTGATCGTGTGTCACATCTTAAAACTGCTCATGAGATTTGGATTGCTTTGAAAAACTTTCATCAAGGAACTACTAATATTAAAGAATTTCGTCAAGATCATTTTAAAAAGGAATATATCAAATTTGAGATGAAACCTGCAGAAGCTTTGGATGATTATCTTGGTAGATTTAATAAGATTTTGAGTGATCTTAAATCTGTTGGTTCTTCTTATGATTTAAATTACACACAATCTGAGGTTTCTAGTCACTTTTTGAATGGTCTTGATATGTCTATTTGGGAGATGAAGGTTACATCTATTCAAGAGTCTGTTGATATGTCTACTTTGACGTTGGATTCTCTTTACACAAAACTCAAAACTCATGAGATTAATATTCTTTCTCGCAAGATAGATTCTAAGTCTAGTGCTTTGATTTCTCCCTCGACTTATTTGGATGTTGGTGCTTCTTTATCGAACTCTACCGTTCTTGCTTTAATTAATGCCATGTCCGATGAGCAACTCGAACTGTTTGAGGAGGAGGACTTGGCTTTGGCTGCTAACAAGATTTCTCGAGCTGTGAACAATATCAGGTACAGGAAAAGAGGAGGTCAAACTCGTTGCTTTGAATGTGGTGCACTTGGTCACATTCGTGCACATTGTCCTAAGCTTGGGAGAGGCAAGAAGGAAGACAACGGTGGAGAGAAAACCAAGAACGACAAGCCTAAGTCGAACAGCACGTTTAAGGGGAAGAAATCCAAGGATATGGTCAGGAAGGTGTTGAGTCAAGTCTATGCTGTTTTTGAGCCATTAAGCGACATAGATTTTAATAGTGATGAAGACAAAGAGAAGGAACAGAACATCTCCGGCGTTTGCCTCATGGCTTGTGGTGAATCGGATTCAGAGTATGAGGACAATGAGGCTTTGGTGGCGAGGAAGGAGAATGTGTGGATTGTGGATTCCGGTGATAAAAATTGGTTTTCCTCCCTCAAGATGGCATCCAAGATGGAATCGATTATCTTTGGCGATGCTTTTACTAGTGCCGTTCTTGCTATAGGGTCTGTCAAGGTAAATGACAAGTTTGAATTGAAAGAAGTAGCTTTGGTTAAGGATTTAAAATACAATTTGCTTTTGGTTTCACAAATTGTTGATGAGAATTTTGAGGTTCATTTTAAGAAAACTGGAAGTAAAGTATTTGATTCTTGTGGTGACTCTGTGTTGAATATTTCTCTCTTTGGAAGAGTGTTTAAAGCTGATTTTGAAAATCTTGTTTCACCTGTTATAACATGTTTAGTTGCTAAGTTTAACAAAGAT
Organism: Oryza officinalis; assembly: GCA_008326285.1. Taxonomy (NCBI): domain Eukaryota; kingdom Viridiplantae; phylum Streptophyta; class Magnoliopsida; order Poales; family Poaceae; genus Oryza; species Oryza officinalis. Next base: position 35,080,102 of record BDMV01000003.1, read on the forward strand.
TTGATGTTTTGGCATCGTAGATTTGGACATGTTGGTTTTGATCATCTCACTAGATTAAGTGGTTTGGATCTTGTTCGTGGTTTGCCTAAACTTAAGAAAGATCTTGATTTGGTTTGTACACCGTGTCGTCATGCTAAGATGGTTGCTTCTTCACATGTTCCTATTGTTTCTGTGATGACGGATGCACCGGGACAGCTCTTACACATGGACACTGTTGGTCCAGCTAGAGTGCAATCCGTTGGAGGAAAGTGGTATGTGTTGGTTGTTGTTGACGATTTTTCTCGATATTCTTGGGTTTTCTTTATGGCAAGTAAGGATGAGGCTTTTGGACATTTTCGGAGTTTGTATCTTAGATTGAATTGTGAACTTCCCGGTTCTTTGAAGCGAATCAGAAGTGATAATGGTGGTGAATTTAAAAATGCTTCTTTTGTACAATTTTGCAATGAAAATGGTCTTGAACATCAATTTTTTTCTCCTCGTGTTCCTCAACAAAATGGTGTTGTTGAAAGGAAAAATCGTTCTTTGGTTGAGATGGCTAGAACAATGCTTGATGAGTATCATACTCCTAGAAAATTTTGGGCCGAAACTATTAATACTGCATGTTATATTTCCAATCGTGTTTTCTTGAGATCGAAACTTGGAAAAACTTATTATGAGCTTCGTTTTGGACATCAACCCAAAGTTTCACATTTGCGTGTTTTTGGTTGCAAATGCTTTGTCTTGAAATCTAGAAATTTGGATAAGTTTGAGGCACGTTCTACTGATGGAATGTTTCTTGGTTACCCCGCTCATTCTCCTGGCTATCATGTACTTGTTTTGGAGACTAACAGAATTGTTGAGAGTTGTGAAGTTACTTTTGATGAGGCTAGTCCAGAAACTAGATCAGAAATTGCAGGTACATTGTCACAGGTTCAGGGGGAGAATGGTCGTATTTTTGAAGACGAGAGCGACGATGATGACGATGAGGTCGGCTCGGCCAGTCAGACCGGGCATCAGGCCGGTCAGACCGCCGGCACACCTCCGGTCAGACTGGCACAGGAGACGCGGTCAGACCCGCCAGGGTCATCGGCTTTTGGTTCTGTTGATGCTGATCGGGATGGTCCTCCAGAGGCTACTACTTCGACCAGTGAGGGTGCAGAACGTGAAACAACTTCAGAAGTCACTGCTCCTTTGCACATTCAATGACGTCATCCGCTGGAACAAATTATTGGTAATATAGGTGAGCGGACTACAAGGTCTAAGGTAACTACTCATGATGATTGTGCAAATTCTGCATTTGTTGCTTCTTTTGAGCCCAAAGATGTTACTCATGCACTAACTGATGAATCGTGGATTAACGCTATGCATGAAGAACTTGAAAACTTTGAGAGAAACAAAGTTTGGACTTTAGTTGAACCACCTTCTGGACATAATATTATTGGAACCAAGTGGGTTTTCAAAAACAAACAAAATGAGAATGGTTTAATTGTGCGAAATAAAGTTAGACTTGTTGCTCAAGGTTTTACTCAGGTGGAGGGTTTGGATTTTGTTGAAACTTTTGCTCCTGTTACTAGATTTGAGGCAATTAGTCTTTTGTTAGCTTTTGCTGCTTCAAAAGGTTTCAAATTGTATCAAATAGATATTAAAAGTGTTTTTCTAAATGGCTATATACAGGAGGAAGTTTATGTTAAACAACCACCGGGTTTTGAAAATCCTGATTTTCCCAACCATGTTTTTAAATTGTCTAAAGCTTTGTATGGTTTGAAACAAGCACCTAGGGCATGGTATGATAGACTTAATGCTTACAAAAAGTTTTCAAATGGGAAAGATTGACAAAAGGCTTTTTGTTCTTAAGCATGATGATAATCAACTTTTTGTTCAGATTTATGTGGATGATATCATCTTTGGTTGTTCTACTCACGCTTTGGTTGTGGAGTTTGCTGACACTATGCGCAGGGAATTTGAGATGAGCATGATGGGTGAGTTATCGTACTTTTTGGGATTGCAAATTAAGCAAACACCTCAAGGTACGTTTATGCATCAAACGAAGTATACCAAGAATCTTTTGAGACGTTTCAAGATGGATAATAGCAAGCCAATCTCTACACCAATTTGTTCTACTGCTGTGTTGGATCCTGATGAAGATGGTGAAGCTATGGATCATAAGGAGTATAGAAGTATGATTGGATCTTTGTTGTATCTAACTGCTTCTAGGTCAGACATACAATTTGTTGTGTGTTTGTGTGCACGCTTTCAAGCTTCTCCTCGTGCTTCACATCGTCAAGCGGTCAAACGAATAATGAGGTATTTGAATCATACACTTGAATTTGGAATTTGGTATTCTACTTCATCTTCTGTATGTTTAAGTGGATATTCTGATGCTGATTTTGCGGGCTGTAGAATTGATAGGAAAAGTACTAGCAGAACATGTCATTTTCTTGGTACATCATTGATTACATGGTCATCTAGGAAACAATCTAGTGTAGCCCAATCAACTGCTGAATCAGAATATGTTGTTGCTGCTAGCTATTGTTCTCAGATTCTTTGGCTTATTTCAACTTTGAAAGATTATGGTCTTGTTTTTGAAAAGGTTCCTCTGTTATGTGACAATACAAGTGCTATTAACATTGCTAAGAATCCTGTACAACACTCACGCACAAAGCACATTGATATTCGCTTTCACTTTTTGAAAGATCATGTTGAAAAGGGAGATGTTGAATTGAAGTTTTTGGATACAAAATTGCAACTTGCGGATATTTTCACTAAACCATTGGATTTATCTTGTTTTGCTTTTCTTCGTGGAGAATTAGGAGTCATTCATCCTTTTGGCATGATTTGAGGGGGAGTTTTTGTGCTCTTGATTTTATCAAGCAACAATTGAAAGAAACAAATTGAAAGAGAGCTTTGTATTATGCATATAGTGTTTTTGAATTCATGAATCTTGATTGCATTATTGAACTTCATTGTAAAATCTTTGGTTTATGATTATACTCTAGTTTATGCTTGCTATATAATTGATGGGTTTATCTTCTCTTTGTTGCGATACATGACATGAATTACTATATGTATGTTATTAAGCTCTTGGATATTCACTGCACATCATTCCTATGCTTGATGAAATCATTGTCAAAAGGGGGAGAAGAGGTACAAAACATGACAAACGAACGAGATGCAAGTGTTTTTCTTTGTTTTTCTTTCAAAGGAGGAGAAATTTTTTTTTATTTTTATTTTTTCAAACACCAAAAACATTTTTGATGAGTTTGCCAATGTGTTCATCAAGGGGAAGATTGTAAAATCAAGGTGTTTGATTCTTCTATTGTGATGAACAATTGGCATATGAGGTTATTGGTTTTGATATTTGGAGATTATTGGCGAAGTGGTTTTTGAGATCATTGAATTTTTAGACGGTGAACAGGGATTGCTGTTTTTGTTGGGTCCGGTCAGACTGAGCAGGCAAGGCCGGTCAGTCTAACCGGAGAGACACCGACGGTCAGACCGGCGCATTGCAGCGGTCAGACCGACGGGTACGCGGCGGTCAGACCAGTGACGGCGGCAGGAGAAAGAGACGACTTTGAGGCGGTCAGACCGAGAGATCAACTCCGGTCAGACTGGCGGCACAGGGCGGTCAGACCGGTCGATCTACTTCGGTCAGACCGATCTACATCGAATTTGAGAGTAACTTTTAATTCCGCTAAAAGTTTTGGTTTTTGGGTACTCCAACCATTCAGCCCCCTCTGGTTGGCTTAGTTCTTGTTCTTCGATCCTATAGTGTTGAGTGGGCACAGATCGATTGAGCGAGCGAGGGTTGGTGAGCCATCTCCCTGAGGTGTGCACTTGTGAAATCTCTAGAGCTCTAGATCTGGGCAGGCGGCAGTAGATCGAACTGCAAGAAGAAAATAGGGGAGGGAACTAGTTCCTGAACCTTTCTTGCAGAAAGGTGGATGGTTACTAAGACCCGTTCGAATGAGTCAATGGTGGATATGGAGGAAATGAATGAATTTCGTGTGGACATGGCGGTGCTGAAGAAAGAAGTGGTGCTGAAGAAAGAAGTGGCACATCTCAAAGGCTTGAAGAGTGAGGTGAAGGAAATTAAAGGGCTTTTGCCAGACTTATGTAAGAGAAGGGAGGTTGAGGAGGTTGAAGCAGCTGCAACAGCAGTGGGGCAGGAAGAGGGAAATGAATGAATTTCATGTGGATATGGCGGTGCTGAAGAAAGAAGTGGCATATCTCAAAGGCTTGAAGAGTGAGGTGAAGGAAATTAAAGAGCTTTTGCTGGATTTGTGTAAGACAAGGGAGGTTGAGGAGGTTGAAGCAACTGCAACAGCAGTGGGGCAGGATCCACCACCTCCAGGAGGTGATCTAGCTGAGACCAGCACTCGAGAAAGAGGTAACCCATCTACTACTGAAGCGCAATTTGCTATTGAGGTGAACACTGTAAGGCTCTGTTCGGAAGCCGGTTAATGTGGCTGGGCGGCAGCAACATGAAGAGTTCTTCTATTGTTGATTCCGTTGTTGCAGACTTGTGGTACAACGCCACGGTTGCGCAGCAATTGCTGCCAAACACAGCCTAAATCCTTCTTTGCCGGTGAGTCAGTGGATTCCTCCCTGTCCTATGACAACCAATGTTAATCTGGGTCACAATCCACCACCTGTGAACTTTGCTTGCCCTCTTATCAATGTCCACCATGGACAAAATCCCCCACCAGTTCCCACAGTACCACCACCAGTGCCAATATATCAACCTTGGGGTGATAGAATTAGGGGACCTGCAAACATGTTTCATGTTTCAGGGAAATCCTGGGTGCATATATTTGACCAACAGAGAAATATTTATTTTGGACACCAAGATGATGGGAATTATTATGCAGATGTTGTTATAAAAAGGCCAAGACTAGAAATTCCCTTTTTTGCTGGAGAGGACCTCATTGATTGGTTAAAGCAGTGTGAGAAATTCTATGAAATCACTGGTACACCTATAGATCAATGGGTTAACCTGGCATTAGCTCACTTAAAGGGAAAGCAGCTAAGTGGTTCAGAGGTATTGGTATTCCATGGCAGCTGATATCTTAGCAACAATGGTGTGCTATGATGTGCACCAGATTTTCGGCTGCTAGCAGCCATGAATCAGTGGAATTATTTCAAAATGTCAAGTAATATGGGACAACTGTGGAGCAGTACATAGACAAGTCTGAGGAGTATGTGGATTTGGTAAGAAGGGACCATCCTTACCTGCAAGAGCAATACCTGACCAGTTGTTTCATTGGAGGACTTAGGAGGGATATCAAACATGATTTGTGTGGCCATAAACCTCAGGGGTTATTGGAGTCATACTGGTATGCTTAGAATTATGAAAGGGCTGCTAGTGCAAGGAAGGTTGTCAACAACTTCAATAGAAACAGAAATCTAAACCCAAATGTGGGAAATCAAGGGAGAAATGTTGGGAAGAGGCCACTTCCCAGGGGAGAAGGAGAGAAGAAAGAAGAGAAGAAATGTTTGTTTTGCAAGGAACCATGGTTTCTTAGACACCAATGTAAGGTCAAGCAAGCCATACATGCTTTGCTGGTAGAAGGGGAAGAACAAGAAGATGAAGTTGAAGAAGTTGTTGATGACTATCAGGCTAGAGAAAATGACAGGGGAGAGAATCAAGAAGCCCCCGCAGATGTACCACCTAAAGAACTTGTTACAAAGGCCATTACTTGGCCATTATTTGACCTCATCAAGGGCAGCAATCAAGAGAATGAAATGACTTGTAACAGCCATATAAATCATCCTTATTGCTCCTTATTGCAATATTAATGTTGCTTAGAATCCTAGGCATGTATCTCCCTATATAATGGAACATTTGAAATCAATGAAATGAGAGCAATTCACTGTTTTCACTGTTCATTCCTAACACGTTATCAGCACGCTCTAACCGAGCAAGAACGGTGAAAGCACTCACCGACACGTGAAGGGTAAGATGGCTCGTCCCATTCCTCTCGATGCCAAATCCTCCCTTCCCCGCAACCTCCGTTGTCTCATGCAACAGATCAAGCGGATTCTCCGAGCTCCGGTGCACTGTCCTCGACGTGGCAGGGGCCGTGGTGCCGGCATTGCCTCCCATGGCCCCCATTCTCCTCCCTCTGGCTTAGCCAAACGAGGAGGACGACGCTGCGACGACAGTGCCGCTACTCGCGGCAACACCAGAGCCGACAGCGCCAACTCTAGCACCCTCGCAACTCGCCAAGGGACTCCGACGGTGACTGACGTGTGCACAGCACCAGAACGCTTTTTGTGGAGTCACCGCGTCACTGCGAGTCCCATGGGTGGACAGCAAGGGTGCGGACGCAGCAAAAGAAGCCCGACGTGGTGACGTCCTTTTGCCCTCACCACGGCTGGACAGAGCATCATCGCCGCGCCATTTCACCATCACCGTCACCGGACTACTCACCGGCAACACCGCTGCACACACCGACACCAGCTGATCCACCAGAGTTCCTCCTCAGAGGCACCATCGCCGCACGCCGCGGAGCCCGGCCCTTTTACATGGCAGCGGGCGCTTCCAGCAGCTTTGCGATTGCACCTCCATCTCCACCCCCAATCCCTCCATTCCCCGGTCGCCCGACCGCAGCCGCGGCGGCGAACACACGCCCCGGCCTCCGCCGCATCATCAAGATCGGGCATGTCTCGGCCAAGACAAGCGGCGGCGGCAAGGCCGGCCGACCCCCACCCTTGGGTGAGGGGGAGGCCTGAGCAAGGGAAGAAAAGAGGTCAGGAGGTGGGAGAGAGACGGGGTGCAGGACGACGGCGGCAGCAGCAGATCGGCAGTGTGGCGGCGGCGACCACGGCGGCTCCGGACAACGCTAGCCGCGCACCAGCCACGCGGGCGCCCGATGACTGCGGTGGCGGCAGCAGCTGCGCCGGCGCCCGACGAGGCATGGCTGCGGGCGGCGGCGGCCTCCCCACGGAGGCTGCGGGCGACGGCATCCCTCCCCATGGCAGCGGCGGCGCCCGTCCCTCCCCATGGCGGCGGCGCGCCGGCCTCCCCACGGCGGCAGCGGCTGCAGGCGGCCACAGTGGCGGCTGCGGCCGGCCACGACGGTGGCTGCGGCTGCGGGCGGCATCGGCGGTAGCGGCGGCGGCGACGCCTGCCGGCGGTGGGGACGGCGCGCCGGCCTCCCTCCCTCACAGGCAGGCGGCAGCGGCTTGAAAGGGAGGAGGGGTTAGGGTTTGCGCCCCCCCCCCCGCATGCCCTTAAGCCGGCTGGGCCAGGCCGGCCCATTAGCTGCCCCCGCTAATGGGCCGCCACCCCGCGCCAGCCACTGGGCCAGGCCGCCTTGCGCACCCGCGCCAACCCCTCGACCTCTTGGACCAAAATCGGCCGATGGGCCGAAACTGAGATTGTTTCGGCCCACTGCCCAATTATCTTTATAATTTTTCGTATTTTACATTTTAGTACCTAACCTTTAGTCAATTTACTTTTCGCAAATAACTAGATAATGTACACTTGCTCTTAGCACCCTGTAATTCTCTGTTATTATAAATATGAGTATATTTTCAACACTCTATGTATTTTCATGTCTTTTATTTTACAATTACTTTGCAACATGTAATTTATCGCTCTATCATTATTATTATTATTATTTTAATGCAAATATGCCATAATGTCTCAAAATTTTGGCTATCACAATGTAGGTGAGATGGCAACCAAAGAGTTTGATATTCTCGCTCTTGATGGTTCCAATTTCCCTGCTTGGGCGATGGATGTCAAAGTAAATTTGTCGACAAATGGACTATACAGATGTATAGATGAAACAACTGCGGACAACGTTACCCCCTCTAACATGTCTAAATTCTCCGCCTTAAAAGTAATAAGGAATCATATCCATCAGGATTTGAAAATGGAGTACATGTATGAGGAGGACCCACGTGCTTTGTGGATAGCTCTCAAAAATCGATATGAACAGCATAAAGCTATCCTCCTCCCAGAGGCAACGCATGAGTGGAACCACCTACGACTACAGGATTTCAAAACTGTAGATGAGTTCAACCATGCTATTCATAAGATATGCTCTAAGCTCCGGTTTTGTGAGAAAGAACCTTCTGAAGCGGATAAAATTAAAAAGACTTTGTCTACAATGCTCCCATCAGAACGGATCATTACTCAACAATACCGTGAGAAGAATTTCACAGTCCACTCTTTACTCATTCAGACATTGAAACAGGCAGAAAAATCATGAACTCACTGTATGGAACTCGAACCAGCGCCTGTTGGGCACTGCACTATTGCCTGAAGTACATGTGAATGTAAAGAAAAATGTCCCGAATGAGAATGCATAGACTGAAAATTCCTTTGGCAAGGGCAAGCGCAAGAGAACCAAAAAGCCACATGGGAACGCCCAAAAGGGGAAGGCATTTCTAAGCCCAAAAATGATAGTGGCAAAAAGACCACTTGCTTCAGGTGTGGTTGCTACAATCATATTGCTAAGAAGTGCAGGACCCCTAAGCACCTTGTTGATCTATACATGAAGTCCATGGGTCATACACAGAACACTCAGAAGCATGAAGCACACTTCATCTCTCAAGCACTGGAGACTGGAGCTATGGACCCCACCCTTGATAGAGCGGGACCGAGCAAAACCAAGACTCCACCAAGTGAAGAGGAAGGCTCTATGGACATCGATGACATGCTCGTGGAATATGCTTCCAACGACATTTTTGGAGACCTCAAATAGGCTCCATAGCTTTAATTTAAATTTGCAAAAGTAATCATTGTAATAAAGACATGATGTTGCCACACCATTTATCAGTTGTAATAGCACACCTGCTATCTTAATATATTCTATGTGTTTTTCTATATTTTGCCTTTATCTTACGAATTTAAATTCTGCATTATATAGATTGTTACGGGAGTCAATCCAATGGGAGAAGAGATGTGCCTAGTGGATAGTTGTACCACTAACACTATACTTAGGGAAGTCAAAATTTTCCAAACTCTCACAAAGAGAGAAGGACAAGTTTTGACCATCGCGGGACGCGAAGCTATGATTGTTGGTTCTGGTAGAGTCACTATCATACTTCCAATGGGTACACAAATAAATATTGAGGAAACATTATTGTTTCCTGATTCAACATGTACCCTACTAAGTTATAGAGATATCCGGAAAAAATGGGATTCATGTGGAAACATATGAAGAAAACAATGAGGAGCTCCTCCTCTTGACGAAAGATACTGGATATGACAAATAAACACTTGAAAAGGTGCCTTCTCTCCCGTCTGGATTGTACTACACATATATCAAACCCGTACCTTATGTTGCATACAAAGTGATTTTTCAGAATGTGGATGCATTCAAAACTTGGCATGAACGCCTTGGCCATCCCGGCATTGGGATGATGAGAAAAATCATGAGCAATTCAAGTGGACATGGTATGAGCGACAAAAAATTCCCAGAATCCTCAGATTTTGTGTGCACCTCATCTGCAACTGGGAAATTAATTTTGAGACCCTCACATATTAAAATAAAAGTTGAACCACTAAAGTTTCTTGAACGCATTCAAGGTGACATTTGTGGCCCCATTCAACCATTGTCTGGACCATTCAGTTATTTCATGGTTCTAATAGACGCATCCACAAGATGGTCTCATGTGTGTCTATTATCGACACGGAACCATGCTTTTGCAAAATTGATTGCACAAGTCATCAGACTTGGAGCAAATCAACCTGAACACTAGATAAAATCAATCAGATAGGACAACGCTGCAGAATTTTCTTCCAAAGCCTTCAATGACTATTGCATGGCTTTAGGAATTGAAGTTCAACATTCTGTACCATATGTTCACATACAGAATGGATTAGCCGAATCTCTTATCAAGAGAATAAAGCTTATTGCTAGACCACTATTGCAAAATTATAACTAACGGAGCTTGAAACTCCTCACCGGGAGACCGCGCAGGTCCCCATTTGCCGGTTCGGCCGGGAGCGCAAGGCGAAATTCTTAGCCCCTGATCTGTGGGATCTCAGTGGGAAAAACGCATGGACGCAGGCGATTTAGACAGGTTCGGGCCGCTAAGGAGCGTAATACCCTACTCCTGTGTTCTGGTAGATCTGAGAGTATGATGGAATCCAGAGAGAGTCCAGAGAGTCCCCGAAGAGTCTCCAGCCAGCCTTCCTCTTTTCTTAGGCCTGGGCCTCCTTTTATATGGCAAGGGGCTACCACATGGGCCACGAGCTACCTAAGAAGGAAAGTATTCTTTTACATTTAGGGCTATCCTATTGCCGGAAGCAGCCTCTGACAGACGTCGCAGCATGCCTTCACTCGGTCAGTCGACCCTTCCCGGGGGACGCCCGTTTCAACCTTTATTAAATGACGGGTGACTTCTGTGTCCCGCCTGCGCCGGAATCGGGAAAGCATCTGACCGGAGCTGACATACCAACTCCGGGAGTTGGCATACCAACTCCGGCTGAGAGACGAGAGACTGAGGGCTCTTATCATTCTGATGGGACGGGGCGTGGCGTGCAGCAGGCCGCCTGGCGCGCGCGTGGCGCACAGGCATCCTGGCACCACCTAACCCGCGATCTGACCGGTCTGCGACCGGTCACTCACCGTGACCGGTCACGGACCGGATATGCACGCGCCACGCCACATTAAATGCGGCGCAGTGCGCCCGTCTGGACCGCCATAAATGTGGTTAGGTGGGCTCCGTCGAGCTCACCTAACATGCGCTCGTGGCACCAAAGCCACAGGGGGTCGGGGCGCCCCAGGCCTCGGGGCAGAAATGGGAGCGGCCCGACCCCGGGGGGAAACCGGGAGGGCAGTCGCCACGTCACCCTCGGGCCCGACCCCCCTGGGGGAACGGGCCACGTGGATCCCTGTGGCCGCCCTTTCCTTTGGTCTCGATACCCCCGGTCCCATGTCACCGACAGTAGCCCCCGGCGTCACGCCCGGGGTGGCCACACTCGGGGGGGCACCCAGGCTTGACGCCACCCCTCGGTCCTGGTGACAGNGCCGGCCTCCCTCCCTCACAGGCAGGCAGCAGCGGCTTGAAAGGGAGGAGGGGTTAGGGTTTGCGCCCCCCCACCCCACGCGTGCCCTTAAGCCGGCTGGGCCAGGCCGGCCCATTAGCCGCCCCCGCTAGTGGGCCGCCACCCCGCGCCGGCCACTAGGCCTGGCCGCCTGCGCCCGCGCCAACCCCCCCGGCCTCTTGGACCAAAATCGGCCGGTGGGTCGAAACTAAGATTGTTTCGGCCCACCACCCAATTATCTTTATAATTTTCGCATTTTATATTTTAGTAGCTGACCTTCGGTCAATTTACTTTTCGCAAATAACCAGAGAATGTACACTTGCTCTTAGCACCCTATAATTCTCTGTTATTATAAATATGAGTCTATTTTCAGCACTCTATGCATTTCCATGTCTTTTATTTTACAATTACTTTGCAACATTTAATTTATCGCTCTATCATTATTATTATTATTTTAATGCAAATATACCATAATTTCTCAAAATTTTGGCTATCACAATGTAGGTGAGATGACAACCAAAAAGTTTGATATTCTCGCTCTTGATGGTTCCAATTTCCCTGCCTGGGCGATGAATGTCAAAGTAAATCTGTCGACAAATAGACTATACAGATGTATAGATGAAACAACTGCGGACAACGTTACCCCCTCTAACATGTCTAAATTCTCCGCCTTAAAAGTAATAAGGAATCATATCCATCAGGATTTGAAAATGGAGTACATGTATGAGGAGGACCCACGTACTTTGTGGACAGCTCTCAAAAATCGATATGAACTGCATAAAGCTATTCTCCTCCCAGAGGTAACGCATGAGTGGAACCACCTATGCCTACAGGATTTCAAAACTGTAGATGAGTTCAACCATGCTGTTCATAAGATATGCACTAAGCTCCAGTTTTGTGAGAAAGAACCTTCTGAAGCGGATAAAATTAAAAAGATTTTATCTACAATGCTCCCATCAGAATGGATCATTACTCAACAATACCGTGAAAAGAATTTCACAGTCCATTCTTTACTCATTCAGACATTGAAATAGACAGAAAAGAACCATGAACTCACTGTATGGAACTCGAACCAGAGCCCGTTGGGCACTGCACCATTGCCTGAAGTACATGTGAATGTAAAGAATAATGTCCCGAATGGGAATACACAGACTGAAAATTCCTCTGGCAAGGGCAAGCGCAAGAGAAACAAAAAGCCACGTGGGAACGCCCAAAAAGGGAAAGACATTTCTAAACCCAAAAATGATAGTGGCAAAAAGACCACTTGCTTCAGGTGTGGTTGCTACAATCATATTGCTAAGAAGTGCAGGGCCCCTAAGCACCTTGTTGATCTATACATGAAGTCCATGAGTCATACACAAAACCCCCAGAAGCATGAAACTGTCTTCACCTCTCAAGCACTGGAGACTGGAGCTATGGACCCCACCCTTGATAGAGCGGGACCGAGCAAAACCAAGACTCCATCAAGTGAAGAGGAAGGCTCTATGGACATCGATGACATGCTCGTGGAATATGCTTCCAACGACATTTTTGGAGACCTCAAATAGGCTTCATAGCTTTAATTTAAATTTGCAAAAGTAATCATTGTAATAAAGACATGATGTTGCCACACCATTTATCAGTTGTAATAGCACACCTGCTATCTTAATATATTCTATGTGTTTTTCTATATTTTGCCTTTATTCTTATGAATTTAAAGTCTGCATTATATAGATTGTTACGGGAGTCAATCCAATGGAAGAAGAGATATGCCTAGTGGACAGTTGTACCACTAACACTATACTTAGGGAAGTCAAATTTTTCCAAACTCTCACAAAGAGAGAAGGACAAGTTTTGACCATCGTAGGACGCGAAGCTATGATTATTGGTTCTGGCAGAGCCACTATCATACTTCCAATGGGTACACAAATAAATATTAAGGAAGCATTATTGTTTCCCGATTCAACACGTACCCTACAAAGTTATAGAGATATCTGAAAAAATGGGATTCATGTGAAAACATATGAAGAAAACAATGAGTCCCTTCTCTTGACCAAAGATAATAGATATGACAAACAAACACTTAAAAAGGTGCCTTCTCTCCCGTCTGGATTGTACTACACATACATCAAACCCGTACCTTATGTTGCATACAAAGTGATTTTTCAGAATGTGGATGCATTCAAAACTTGGCATGAACGCCTTGGCCATCCCGGCATCGGGATGATGAGAAAAATCATGAGCAATTCAAGTGGACATGGTATGAGCGACAAAAAATTCTCGGAATCCTCAGATTTTGTGTGCACCTCATGTGCAACTGGAAAATTAATTTTGAGACCCTCACATCTTAAAATAAAAGTTGAACCACTAAAGTTTCTTGAACATATTCAAGGTGACATTTGTGGCCCCATTCAAACATTGTCTGGACCATTCAGGTATTTCATGGTTCTAATTGACGCATCCACAAGATGGTTTCATGTGTGTCTATTATCGACATGGAACAGTGTCTTTGGAAAATTGATTGCACAAGTCATCAGACTTAGAGCAAATCAACCTGAACACCAGGTAAAATCAATTAGATTGGACAACACTGTAGAATTTTCTTCCAAAGCCTTCAATGACTATTGCATGGCTTTAGGAATTGAAGTTCAATATTCTGTACCATATGTTCACACACATAATGGTTCAGCTAAATCTCTTATCAAGAGAATAAAGCTTATTGCCAGACCACTATTGCAAAATTGTAACCTACTAACCTCTTGTTGGGGTCACACAGTCTTACATGCTGGTGACTTAATACAATTGCATCCAACTGCATACCATACAGTTTCCCCACTGCAATTAGTTCGTGGTGATCCTCCTTGTATTTCCCATCTGCGGAAATTCGGCTGCGCTGTATATGTACCGATCTCACCACCAAAGCGTACATCCATGGGCCCTCACAGGAAAATGGGGATCTACGTGGGGTATCTATCTCCGTTGATCATTAAATACCTGGAACCCCTTACAGGGGATTTGCTCATAGCCCGGTACGCTGATTGTATCTTCAATGAAGAACATTTCCCGGCATTAGGGGGAGAATTCAAGTATCACACTGAATGCCCAGAAATAAATTGAGATGCATTTGACACCCTAAAGGAGGATCCTCGTACCACAGAATCTGAATTTCTAGTTCAAAGGATCATTGATTTGCAGGTTGCTGCAAACAAATTGCCAGACTCATTTACTGTGAGTAAAAGTGTCACAAAATCATACATTCCCGCAAGGAATGTGCCAGAAAGAATAGAGGTACCAAACAAAACTATTCAACTCCCTTCCTCAAAAGAGAGTGGGAGAAGTACGGCAAATCCTCGCAAGCACACGAGGAAACAGAGGAAAGAATCCTCTGACACAGTAAATGAAACTCAACCTCAAGTTGAGAGACACCAAGTGGATTTATCCAATCCACTTCCCACATCAACAGTGCACTCAATTTCTGATGATGGGACATTGGGACACCCCGACGCGGTCATATTGGGAAATACTGAGCCGACAACTGGGGTACATGAAATTTCCATAAACTATGTTGAGTCTGGAGAATCATTTGACCGTAAGACTACAATTGTCGACATATACTTTGCCTCATCAATTGCAGATACAATCCAAAATGATCCAGATCCAAAATCCATGGTAGAGTGCAAGAAACGCTCGGACTGGAACAAATGGAAGAAAGCAATTGAAGCAGAATTAGCCTCCCTCAATAAAAGAGAGGTATTCTCATCAGTAATACCTACACCTCCAGAAACCTTCCCTGTAGGTTTCAAATGGGTTTTCATCCGGAAGCGGAATGAGAATAATAAGGTGGTGAGATATAAGGCGAGGCTTGTAGCACAAGGGTTCACTCAGAGACCCGGCATTGATTTCAATGAAATATATTCTCCAGTCATGAGTGGAATTTTGTTCTGATACTTGATATCACTGGCAACTCAAAAGCGTCTATCTATGCAGTTGATGGATGTCGTGACAGCATATTTATATGGGTCACTAGATTCGAACATATATATGAGGGTCCCCGATGGGATCCCTATACCGAATGATAGCACAAATCGCAATATGTATTGTGTAAAGCTCAAAAGATCACTCTATAGTCTTAAACAGTCAGGTAGAATGTGGTACAACTGACTGAGCGAGTACCTTCTGCAGAAGGGTTATTCAAATAATGATGATTGCCCATGCATCTTTATCAAAAGATCCTCCACAGGATTTTGCATCATATCAGTGTATGTGGATGATTTGAATATCATTGGTAACACACAAGATATTGATGAAGCCCGCAACCATCTTAAGACGGAGTTTGAGATGAAGGATTTGGGTAAAACCAGATTTTGCTTAGGTTTGCAAATCAAGCACCTTCACTCGGGAATTTTAGTACATCAATCTGTCTATGTCCAAACATTATTGGAGAAATTCAATATGGATAAAGCATACCCAAATAAAACCCTCATTGTTGTTCGATCTCTCGATAAAGAAAAGGACATTTTCCAACCACGGGAGGAGGGAGAAGAGATATTAGGACAAGAATATCCCTATCTCAGTCTCATCGGAGCACTCATGTACCTTGCAAATAGTACCAAGCCTGACATTGAATTTGCAGTAAATCTATTGGCAAGACATAGTGCTGCCCCAACTAAGCGTCATTGGACCGGAGGAAAACAAATCCTCAGGTACCTGAATGGTACTAAGGATCTTGGCTTATTCTTCCAGAGAACTAATGATCCTAGCTTAGTTGGATACACTGATGCTGGCTATATGTTTGATCCCCATAATGCCAGATCACAGACAGGTTTTGTATTCCTTTATAGAGGAACTGTCATATCATGGAAGTCATCTAAACAAACATTAGTGGCTACCTCCACATATTATTTTGAAATCATCGCACTATTTGAGTCATCACGTAAATGCGTGTGGCTCCACAGAATGATAAACCATATTGAACAATCTTGTGGTATTGGTTTCTCAGAATCACCTACCATTATCTATGAGGATAATGTTGCTTGTATTACGCAGATGCAAACAGGTTACATCAAGAGCAACGTCACCAAACATATTGCTCCTAAGTTGTTTTATCCCCATGAGCTTCAGCAAAGTGAAGAAATAAACATCTTACAAACAAAGTCTTGTGATAATCTGGCATATCTTTTTACCAAGTCCCTACCTGCTTTCTCATTCGAGAAATGTGTTGAGGGAATTAGTATGAGACATCTCAGAGACTTGCAAGTTTCTGGGAGAGACTCTCTGAATGATGGATCTTGTTAAATGCTTCACATTGTATTCTTTTCTTTTATGAGTTTTTACCAGTAGGTTTTTCTCATACAAAGTTTTTAATGAGACAATGTCTGATGCAAGCATATGTCTTATCTCATGTTTTCCCACAAGAGTTTTTCTAGTGATAAAACAAGACATTGATTACTCCTTAAACCTTGCAGGTTCATGTTAGAGCAATTACCAGTCAAATTATTTCTATTTTTTCCCACAGGGTTTTTCGAAGAAATTAAGGAACAAATTGATCTCAATATGGACTCGATCAAAAGGGGGAGTGTTATAAAGGTCATTATTTGGCCATTATTTGACGTTATCAAGGGCACCAATCAAGATAATGAAATGACTTGTAACAGCCATATAAATCATCCTTATTTCTCCTTATTGCAATATTGATGTTGCTAGAATCCTAGGCATGTATCTTCCTATATAATGGGACATTTGAGATCAATGAAATGAGAGCAATTCACTGTTTTACTGTTCATTCCTAACAGAACTAATATGTTTGTCTCATAATGCTGTTTAGGGCACTTTCAGACCTGACACCTTCTCTGTTATTATCAAGTTAAATGAGAGAAGAGCAGTAGGCTTAGTGGATAGTGGTAGTACTACCACCTTTATTGATCAGGAATTTGACATTAGAAACCAGTGTCCATTGAGAACTGCGGGTTCTAAAAGGATGAGAGTAGCTGGTGGAGGTGAATTGAAAACCGATGTAGTAGTACCTGAAATCATGTATGAAATCTAGGGAGCGATTTTCACCAATCAGTTTAGCTTGATTCCACTCAGAAGTTATGATATCATCCTGGGAGCTGATTGGATATACAAACACAGTCTCATATCACTGGACCTACAGCAAAGAACTTTGGGAATCACAAAAGAAGGCAGAATGGTGCTGCTACATTATTTTACAAAACCTGTTAAACCCAAGAAAGTCAGTGGCCAGAAACTTAAAAAGATTGTGAAGAAGGGAGTATTGGGAATCATGATTCAGATCCATGCTATATCTAAGGAGGAGGGAGAAAAGGGAGCTGAGATTCCTGAAGATATTATACCCATTCTTCAGCAATTTCCCACTGTTCTCAAAGAACCAAAGGGGTTACCACCAAAAATGGATTGTGATCATACTATTGTATTACAACCAGGGGCAGTACCACCAAATCTCAGACCCTATAGAGTTCCAAATTATCAGAAAGAAGCTATGGAGAATATCATTCAAGAATTGATTGAAACTCAAGAAATTCAAGTCAGTGATAGTCCTTATGCCTCCCCAGCTGTGATGGTCAGGAAGAAGGATGGATCATTAAGATTATGTGTGGATTATAGACAACTGATGCTTAGACAATCAAAAACAAGTTTCCTATGCCCATAAGAAGACTTGTTAGATGAACTATATGGAGCTAGGATATTCTTAAAATTGGATTTGAGATCTGGTTATCATCAAATCAGGATGGCTGACAAGGATATTCATAAGACTGCCTTCAGGACTCATTTAGGCCATTATGAATACCAAGTCATGCCATTTGGACTGACAAATGCCCCTGAAACTTTCCAATCCTTAATGAATCAAGTACTTGCACCTTACTTCTGGAAATTTGTACTAGTTTTATTTATGACATCCTTATTTATAGCCAGACTAGAGAAGAGCATAAGAAACATCTGAAGCAAGTAATGCAGGCCTTACAGGCAAATGAATTAGTCATTAGGCTGAAAAAGTGTACTTTTGGGATGAAGAGTGTCTTACCTTGGACTTATCATATCCAAAGATGATGTGGCAACAGATCCCAAAAAGGTGGAGAAGATCAAGGACTAGCCTATTCCTACAGATGTGACTGAAGTGAGAAAATTGGTGGGAATGTCTGGTTATTATAGAAGGTTTATTCAAGGGTATGGGATAATTTGTAGACCTCTACATGATATGCTGAAAAAGGAGGATTTTTCTAGGGGGGCTTCCCAAACTACAATTTTTGAAACACTTAAGCAAAGAATGTGCTGCAATCTTGTTCTCACCTTACCTGATTTCACCCAAGCCTTTGTAATAGAAACTGATGCATGTGGAGTGGGAATTGGGGTTGTTTTAATGCAAGGAGGGAGACCAATTGTATATTTTAGCAAATCATTGGGACCCAAAGCTGCAGGGTAATCTATCTATGAAAAAAAAGCCATGGCAATTTTAGAAGCCCTTAAGAAATAGAGGCATTATGTATTGGGGAGTAAATTAATCATTAAGACTGACCAGTAAAGTCTGAAATTTATGATGAATCAGAGATTGGTGGAAGGAATTTAACACAAATTACTACTTAAACTCATGAAGTATGATTATTCCATAGAATACAAGGCTGGAAAGGAAATTTTAGTTGCAGATGCTCTATCCAAGTTACCTCAGAGAAGGAATTTTGAAGGTGAATTTTGTCAGGCCATTATTGTGGTCATTCCAGAATGGATATTGGATATTCAAAGAAGTTATGAAGGAGATGTTCAAGCTCATAAAATTCTTAGCCTCATAGGGACTGATAGTGATCCTTACATGAATTACAAATTAGAAGCAAGGCTGCTTAAATTTAAAGGAAGGATTTATGTGGGAGAACACTCTGAAATCAGACAGCAAATTGATCACAACATATCATGCTTCATCTTTTGGAGGTCATTTTGTGATGAGGGCGACCTATCATAGAATTAAAATGCTTTTCTATTGGCCAGGGTTGAAGAAGGAGGTGGACAATTTTATCAAAGAATGCCCAATCTGTCAAGTAACAAAAGCTGAGCATATGCATATTCCTGGACTATTGAATCCACTGGAGATACCTGACATGGCCTAGACTCACATCACTATGGATTTTATTGAGGGATTACCAAAGTCAAGAGGAAAGGATGTTATTCTTGTAGTGGTTTATAGACTAACCAAGTATGCACATTTCATTGCAATGTCTCACCCTTATACTGTGGAGCAAGGGTAGAAATATTCATGAGAATATTCATAGATTACATGGGATTCCTATGGTAATTATCACTGACAGAGACATAATATTTACCAGTAACTTGTTCCAGGAAGTTTTCAAGGCTATGAATGCTAAACTGAGATTTAGCACTGCTTATCACCCATAGACTGATGGCCAATCTGAAAGGATTAATCTGGAGTCTTATCTCAGGAACATGACATTTCAGGAACCTCAGAACTGGTTTTCATGGCTTTCTTTGGCAGAATGGTGGTACAACACAACTTATCACACGGCAATCCAAATGACTCCCTTTAAGGCATCGTATGGCTATTCTCCCCCTCAAATAAATGATTTTTCAGTGCCTTGCAATGTCTTAGAGGAAGCTAGGGTTACAATTGAGGAGAAGGAGGATATACTGAGAAAGCTTAAACAGAGTTTATCTGAAGCTCAAAGAAGAATGAAGTATCATGCTGATAAAAATAGAACTGAAAGGAAGTTGGAAGTGGGAGACATGGTGTATTTGAAGTTATAATCCTACAGACAAGCAGCTTTTGGAATCAGAGGGTCACTAAAGTTGAGATCAAAAATTTATGGACCTTTCAAGGTACTGGAGAAATTGGGACAGTTAGCATATCGGCTGCAGTTACCTGAGAATGCTCACATACATCCAGTGTTCCATATGAGTCAACTTAAGAAGCATTTAGGAACCCATGCTGTACCAATGCCAAACTTACCATTAGTTGGTCCAAATGGTAAAATTAAAACTGAACCTCTGGCTATACTTCAAAGGAGGATGATTCCAAGAGGAGGAGTTGCTGCAACCTAGTGGTTAATCTTATGGCAAAATTTATCACCTGCTGAAGCCACTTGGGAAGATGCATCAGTAATCTAGAGTATGTTTCCTACATTTCATCCTTGAGGACAAGGATGATTTTGAGGGGAAGGTATTGTTAGAACTAGGGGATGGAAATGGAGGAAGAAAGCCTGAATATTCAGAGAGTTAACTAAACTTCTGAAGAAACACTAAGGGAAAGACAGGGAAGGAAGAGTTACGATAATCCAATGGCTCTGATTGATCTCGAAGGGAGTTACAATAATCCAATGGCTCTGATTGATCTCGAAGGGGTACGGGAGACATCCATCCATCCATTCGGTGTCGGGGGGACCACTGTAGTTGTTTGTTGGTCTTCTTTACTTTTGAACTGGACGCAGCGCACTTGGTTCAAAGTTTGATTCCCTTTTCGATTTGGAGTTGTAATCTTTACTTATTCGAGCCATGTGGCCATTAATCGATATGAAAAACTCAATCATTTATCTTTTTCTTAGGAGTAGAGTAAGGTAGAACCCTAGAGCCAGTCCTGCGGCGACCACGTCGAAAACCTTGTTTTGCTCTGTTCTACCACTGAAAATTCAGAAAGTGAATCCATTTCGGTGAGGGAGAAAGCTCGATCCTGACAGCCCACTTCGGCAAGATAAGAGAGTCGCCAGAAGAAGATTCTGCCGCTGGTCCCCGAGTACCGAGAGGCAGGTGCCTTACGCTATGTTTGTTGGGGTGAGCTCACCTCCACTTGTTTTTCGCGCGCACGCTTTTCAAACTGCTAAACGGTGTGTTTTTTGTAAAAAGTTTCTATATGAAAATTGCTTTAAAAAATCATATTAATTCATTTTTCAAAAAAAATTAGTAAATACTTAATTAATCAAGTGCTAATGAGTCGTTCCGTTTTCTGTGCGGAGAAAATTTCTTCCTAAATCATACAAACAAACACACCCTAGTCGTTCATCATTCGTGCTTCCGGCGCCCGCCGCTGCCGGCAGCAGCACTGACAGCTTGGCCTGGGGCACTAGATGTGTGAATCCGACGGTGGGTGGTGCGCTGTATGATCAAATGGACGGACGAGCACGCTGGCCCATATGGCCATACGATGCAGATCTGGATGGTCCAACAGAAGCTGGAATCTTCGAACCTACTGTACATAAGAATGTGTTCACCTTAGGTCCCTAATCGAGTTTGTTTTACGTCCCTAAACGCAATATATAACGGGTCCCTCAATTTACAAAACCAAATTACCCAAAGTCCTAGGAAGTATTATGTCCGGTTTTAGCTGGCATGACGAGCTGAGTCCACGTGCAACTCACATGGGCCCCACAGGTCAATGACCAATTTTTTACTTTCTCCTCTCTCCACATCTCTCCCCCTCTCTTCCTATCATCTTCAGGGTGGCACACAGCAGGGGGCATGGAGAGGCGCACCGAGAGGCGCGGAGACGGGCAGCGGACGACGAGGAGAGTGGTAGTGATCGCCGGCGAGAGGCCGGACGGAGGAGGAGCAGCGAGAGCAGATGAGGCCGGGAGGAGTGAGGGGGTAGCGGAGGATGCTGACGGAGGAGGAGCGGCGGGAGCGGAGGAGGTCGGTGGAGGAGTAGCGATGGGAGCGAAGGAGGTCGGGGTAAGCGGAGGAGGCCAGGAAGGGAGAGGAGGAGCGGTGGGAGGCTGGGTGGAGGAGGAGCCGCTGGAGCGAGGTGACTGCGTAGGCAGGCGGTGGTGGTGACAGCGCCTGCCTGGGTAAGGGCGCATATGAAGGCAGCGGCCGCCGAGGCTGTGGCACGCCGCCTTTCTCCTTGCCACAGTTCTTTTTGCGCACCGCCCTTCTCCCTGCCATAGTTCATTTTGCACACCGTCCTTCTTCTCGCCAGCTCCTTTCCCATCGGCAGCTCCTTCTCCCCGTCGCCCGCCATGACATCCTTTCCATCGGTCGTCGTCCTGGAGGGGATTCGGAAGAGAGGAGAAGAGAGGGGAGAGGGGAGAGAGACAAGAGAGGCAGAGAGGGGAGAGAGAGGAGGAAGAAAGTGCCAGCCACTGACATGAGGGGCCCATGTGGGTCCCATTGCTGACTCAACTGGGTTGACTAGAGTCAACTTTCCACGTCAGCCAAAATCGGGTTAAATACTGCCCTAGGACCTTGAGTAATTCGGCTTTGCAACTTGAGGAACATTGTTGTATTTGGTATTACGGTTTATGGATGAAATTTGAACCTGATGCCAAGATGAGGGACCTCAAGTGAACTTATTCCCTGTATATAATCCTAGCACTTTGATGGGCCACAAATTGCATGTAATGGCCACATTTGGCAAAAGTTCACTTTATGTCCCTCATCTAGGGTTGAGTTTCGATTGTGTCCATCATCTTTCAAAGCCAGCGGAAATGTAGTCCCAAGATGGTTCGGACAATGGTTTCAGTTTACGTGGCACCAACGTGGCATGTTGACTTGCTCTTTGACCGCAATCACAGCACAAATCCTCTGTTCGCTTCATGTTCTCGTTTTGGTGAGTACTATATGTCAATAGGTTGTACCCGACCACGATATTTGTAGAGTATTAGGCACATTGATATAGGGCATATGTGAGATTGCGGTAAAACATACAGGAGACGAGGATTTTTATATAGGTTCAGGCTCCCTACTAACGGGTAATAGTCCTACTCCTCTTGGCCAAAGTGTAGGATGAAGGAGGCTGACTAGAAGGGGGGTGAATATGCGGTTTTAAAACTTTTGGCTAAACTGAGTTATATATGCGAAAAAGTAAATTAAAACAGTTTTCCACAATTCAAAGCCTAAGTCAACTAGTCTCAACTAAGTGCACAAAGATGCTACCCTATGTTGAGATGTGCAAGCCTAGGATGATAATAGCACAAATAATTTCTAGTGTGTAAACTTGCTCAAAGTAAACTGGCACAAATGTAAATTGCACGAAATAAAGGAGACAAGAGACAAAGAATTTTTCCACCCAATGTTCGGAAGCTTGCCGGCTTTCTACGTCACCATTGAGGCGCACCCAACTTCGTCAAGAGGTGGGCAAGGTGGGAGCTAGCCCCGAAGTGGAGTCCCAAACCTCTATCACTATGGTTGTTCTTCCTCCACTCCGGAGATGACGAACACCAAACCACTCACAATCAACACCGAGCCTCCTCCACAACCTTTTTGGAAAGGTTATCGGGCAACTCCTCCAAGCCGTCTAAGAGGTGACAATCTCCAAGAGTAACAAGTCTAGGATGCTTGCCAAGGATGATCAAGTGTCACACTAGCTCTAACAATAAAGCAATGCACTTGGATTGGCTTAACTCACTCTCCAACACCTCACTTGATATACTAAGTGCACAAGGGTGTGAGAGCTCTTGCAAGGGTTCAAGATAATGCAATAGAGTGCCAAAACCTTACCCTTGTTGTTGGGGAGTGGGTATATATATCCCCAACCACCAAAACTAGCCGTTGAGGGCGAAATCCCAACTCACAGGTGTAGGTCAGTCAAACCGTCATGGGGTGGCCGGTCAGACCAGCTTCCAATGCAACGGCTAGAAAACTAGCTGTTACAGTGCACTTAATGCACTCATGATCTAACCGCAATAATTCGGCCAGTTAGACCATGATCAACTCCGGTCAGATCGAGCTGTCTCCGGTCTAACGGCTCTGTATCGCCAAGGCGAGACCTCTCTTCAATTTCAGGGCAACGATCAGACCACCATGAGAGCTACAGTCAGACTAAACAATACATTATGGTCAGACCACCATAAGGGCTGTCAAATTCTGACCGCAACCCTTATGGTGGTCTGACCACAATTCACTTTTCAGCATAACCGACCGTTAGTAAAATAGTGATTTCTCTTGACTCAAATATCAGAATTTGACGTTCTTAGACTCTATGGAAAGCTTATTCAAAGGTCTATCCAACCCATGAATAATCATTCCTAGAATCACAACTTTTCTCAAGAAGAAAGGGCTCACACTCCAAATGATACTTCACATGACAAAACCACAAGAGGCTACCCATTCCTATAGGATGTGCCCACTTCTCTCTTTGTTTGGGACTTGAGAAAACTCACCACACTTGGCTAGACAAGCCAACCTAATGCACCCACATGTGTATGAACTAATATGGCACAAGATCATCCACATGCTCACTTCATAGGCCCCTCTTGATAATATGGCGCCTATCTAACAAATCCGGTCTACACCAAACACCAAGACAGGAAAAGACTAAAAAAACATTGTTAGTTCCATTATACTTTTGCCTTGCGCCATCCAACTCGGAATCAATGCTTGAGCCAAGATCAACACTTGTGACCATCCGGTTGAACCAAGTTTATACCGAGGTCTTGACCATCCTTTGACAAGACTTTCTTCTCATCACAAGCTTGACTTTATTCTTGTCAACATGTCAATGTCCTTAGCTTGGTGACCATCAACTCATGGTTTCATCCATTTGCCTCATCACAGTGGACCTATCCCTTTGCACAACTCAAAGAAAAACATTAGTCCCAACAAATCGGTGGTCATCCTCCACTTAATGAGCAACCGGTTGCATATGAAAGATATGAATATGTTTGTTGAGTATCCATTAACACCATAAGTGTCATATACTCGCATTCAAGCTCAAGTGCAAAGATCCAATATAAATAATAGGTGAACAATATGGATCTAGAACATACACAGCAATGTATACGATTTTCTCCCCCTAAATATATGCATACAAAATAATATCCATGAAAGGAGAGTATATGCATAAATAGAAAAGAACCAATGGGAGTTTATCCTATACACATGAAGAAGGCATGTAGCAATGATAAAGACAAACATAAATATATACCTTCATGAGTTCCATGTAAAGGAGACTATCTCACACTTATGTATCGATAACATGGAAATCATATATATGAACCTATCAAAAAGTAGGAGATAAGAAGTGATACTGTCGCTTGATCTTCGTGCATTTTATCCTTGTCATGATTAAGCTCCATCACCAAAGAATGCATATCTTCCACATCTCATTATCAGGAAATAACCTAGTTGACAACTTATGTAAAAGAGAGGTTAATCCCATAAACATCGGTATATCATCTATCACTAAAGCAACAATTACACAAAATGTTTAATCCAAGATCTTTCAATCTTTTCTCTCTTTGGTGATGGATAATTACCCGATATAAACAATATAGAGAAATGATATGAAAGATGATTCTAAATCAAAGTAGAGATCTTATAATAAATAAAATATAGAATAAACTTCCCCTCAAGATGTGCATACATATGGATATCAAGAAACATATATGCACATAATCAATTAAGATCAATGAGGGAGTTCACACTATATTTTTGATCCATAAGAGAGACCAATTTAGAATATGTGAAGTTTAATACATACCTCTCATTATTTTCATTTTCATATCCAAATGAGACTAGTAAAAAAAAAGCTCATAAAAACTTTAGTCTGATATAATTAGATTTATCATTAATCACCAAAACCAAATTAACGCACTTGAACTTACACAAAGCCAATGTTACCATTATATAATCAACTAGATGTAACCCCGCGCATTTTGTTGTGGGAGTTCTGTATGATAATAGTATAAATAACATGTAAGATAGCTAGACGACATAACTTTTATATACTTTATATAATTTTCATAATTGATTGACCATGGAAAAAGTCGTAAAACAATTAAGATGATGAGGTTTATAACAATTTAAATCATATATAGTTTGATAATTCAAAAGCAAAACTAAGGTGATATGCCTCAATGACAAAAGTTATATGAATTTAATCTTTGATTGACCATGGAAAAAAAGTTATAAAACAATTAAGATGATGTGGTTTATAATAATTTAAATCATATATAGCTTGATCATTTAAAAGCAAAAACTAAGGTCAATGACAAAAGGAAAAGATGGGAGATAATATAGATTGATCATCCAAATATAAAACTAAGGTGATACGACTTCATAGGAGAATAAAGAGAGATAATTCGGACCATAGATCAATCATCCAAGAGCTAGAAATAATTTCTCTTTCTTAATGAGAGAAAAGAGAAATAGAATTAACTATACTTAGTGGGGACGAACTTTGTAGATACTAGGTAATTCCCCATGCTTTGCTGCAGGAATTACTAAGTAATCTTTAATATTTTTTTATCAACAATCGAGTAAGGAGCACTTCTACAAAAACCATTTTTTATGAACCCACGCTTTTATTTTTACTGATGGATTTAAAAAATATACGCTTGTAAAAATTGCAATTGGAGGATTCTATTCACCAACCGTTAGCAAAAATAGATTTGTATTTTCGCTAGCGGTTGCTAAAGAGCACTGCCAGAAAAAAAATCGCCATATAAAATGGCGGAGTCTCTATGCCAAAGCCCCAAACAGATAAGTCCCTTTCCTCCCTCCTCTTCCTTACCACTCCTCCCTCCCTCTTCTCCTTCCTCCCTCCCCTCCTCTCCCTCCTCGGCGATGACGACGGCGGCTGCGGTGGCAGCCGTGATGGCAGGCGTGGGGACGACTGTGGCGGCAACGACTACCACGAGATCGGAGGAGTGAAAAGGGCGGATCTGCCACTGGCGGTCTCGGGAATGGCGGATCTGCCACCAAACCAATGAGCTCGAGAGTGACGGATCCAACACCAGCGAGCTCAGGAGCGGGAGATCCGTCGCCTGGGCCTCGGCTACCATGAAGGGGAGGGGCGACGGTGCTCGAGACCGATGGTAGTGAATCGGGAGCTTGTTGTGGAGGCATCGCCGGCCGACGAGCACAGCCTCCCACTGGGTCGAAAGCGGCCAGTGAGTGCACTCCACACCCACGTGCATTTCCTAGTCCTATGTGAGCCCCCGGTTTTGTATACCGGGAACCCCATGTGTATTACAATACCATTCCCTGGATCAGTAGATGGTACACACATGGCACAGTTGTATATCTCAAGCTGACATCGTCTTACAGGTCTTACAATATATTAATAATACAAGGGTAGCCCAAATGGAACCCGAATAGACCAAGCATGGTCGACAGCAACACAAAATACCAAAACAACTAAATGAAGTAGCGGAAGCGAAGCAGCGGCGGTCCATCTTATCCCACACGCATCGACTGGTGAACCTAGGTCCCTATTCCACCTCCTCGGTAACTCCTTGCCAGCATAGCACATGTACAGGTCGACACCAACACCTTTCTAAAAGATGTAAATAAGCAAGAGTGAGTACCAACCGTACTCAGCAAGCCACCACTACAGAATGCATATAATGTTCATAGGGGTTCAAGGATGGCTTGGTTTATTTGCATAAAGCTAGTTTTCACAAATTATTTCACAAACCTATGCCAAACAGTTTTAACTGAAAACCACGTTAAGTTGAAGTTTCATTAACCTGCGAGGGTTCATCCACCTTCCCCAAGCCTCGCTTGGTCCGGTTTACCCTCGCATCCAATTTCCACAGTTTTAACCACTACGACCTTTTTGCACATCAGGCAAGGTCACGCCTTCCATACCCATCATATTTTAAGCAATATTACAAATTGACGAGGCTAGTCAAGAGTAATGCAAGTCCCGGCGCTCATTAACCGCGAGCACGGCTATTCGAATAGTTTATTTACTCACACTGCAGTGGATGTACGCTTTTAATCCCACACTCCGTGACGCACCCAACACATGAGACTTGTCACGGCCCGGTTTTTCAGTTACCCTCGCATGGCGGCACCCGCTCCAAGGACTATGAATCCCCATTGCACCCCCGGCGCCACATTCCTACCTCGAGCCGGTTGTGAGGGGAGTCCTGGCGCTCCCGAGATTGAAGGTTACATCATACATATATAAAGCTTGACGTCATTAAACCACACACTTCCACATTTCCATACCGATATCCAGAACCTACCATGTCTGGGGTGCCACCCCACGAGAATAACCTAGTCCACCGGGTCTAACCCCACTCAAGAAGTGTGGTCGTACTCGGTTCGTTTCCTGCTTAGCTTCTTGACTCGGTCCTTAACTGACCAGGGTCGGCGGCTTACCGTTCCCAGAACCACCCATATTCTATCCGTGCCGCCCCAGTCGAAATCACTTTTGTTTAATTAAGTTTTTGGGTTTTCACAAAGGTTTTCATGCTGTGGGTGGCGCTTATGTCTCCACCCGATCTCTATCAATCACTCCCATCGAGTGATCAGTGTAACCACATCCACATATCCCACATATGGAGTGTATAACGTCTATGTAAGCAGGGCTAAGCAGTGAGTAAATAATCACGCGTAAAGTAATATACTCAGGTCACAAAGGTGTGTAAATACATAAGGATAAACAATATCAAAGGTAAGGCTTTAAGCAAATGTAGGTATGTGTTTTATAATTAGCATGCAATTTTATTTGCAATCAACACATTTATAAAAGTAGGATCAACATGTTCGAGGAAAGGGGCGTAGTGACTTGCCTTGCTCAATTGGGGGTTCGTTCTCGATTAGCTCAGTTTCCTCCTCGCAGATGTACCCTGTCCGGTTGAATACTAACGTCACAAACTACTCGCTAACACAAAAAGAGCCCAAAATTCTAGAACAATCAAAAATAACCAAACTAGTGCCATTGCGTAGATCTTGATTTTAGAAAGATTTTGACAAAAGTTTCGTGCAAATCCGACTTAAAACGAGGGAGATATGGAATTCAAAAGATTGAAAAAGTTTTAAAACAAAGAAAAGGGAAAGGTCTGACGGGTGGAACCGCCCTTAACTCCTCACGTACAGGTTTTGTTTTTAAAAGAGTGTGCGCATGGTGAGGTGAAGGGCTTGGGCGAGCTACAAGCATGCATACATATGCATACACACGGCTAGCTAGCTGCATGCATATGAGCTGCTTGCATGCATGCACACGTACAGCCAGCTAGCTGTGTGGCGCATGCATGGCCGGCGGCACAGCGGCAGTCGCTGCGGAGGGCAACCGCGTAGGGAACGGGTATGGTGTTGTGCCTCACAACGTCACCGTGCCGCGGCAACAACGGCGGTAAGGAAACAAAAGCAAGAGGAAGAGCAGGAGAGGAGCTCACCTTGCGGCAGCCGGGTAGCGGCACACCGAGCGGTGGTCCTCACACGAAACTACGGTCGTCGATGTACAGCCTGGGGACAGTCGGCCCGCGGATCGTCCTTGCACACCACGTGTTCGATCGGTGGCAACAAACGAACACACAGCGTTAAGGAATAAATGTTAGCGGGTTAGTGCAGGTTAGGGGTTAGGGGTTAGCAAGTTAGAGGTCAGCGGGTTAGTGAGTTAGAGGTCAGCGGGTTAGTGAGTTAGAAGTCAGCGGGTTAGTGAGTCAATGGGTCAAATGTTAGATGTTAGAGGTTAGCCGTCCAATAAGTTAGTCGTTCTCGGGGTTTAGATGACGGCGCGGCGCACGACGACGTCGTTGCCGGAAGTAGTACCGGGGAGGAGCATTAGATTTTATCTTTTTATTACTTAACCCAACAGGAATGAATGGCTTGGGGAGGCAAGATGGACTTCAATAGAGGGGGTTGGGTGAGTAGAGGGATATATGTTAAACTTTGGTAAGGAGGATGGCTTGTTGGTGGACTTTAGCCCGAAATTTGCAGAAAGGGTGACATATAGACTTTTGGCAGGGGATTGATCTTTTGGGCTCAGCCCAACGAAGGATGAGGGACGCCATATAGACTTTGTAGTCGGCAGCCCAATGGACGCAGAGAGACGTTTGGTAAACTTTTTGGGAGGCTTTATGGGCTTTGCCCGACAACGAGAGGGAGGTGATACAGACTTTTTCAAAGTATTGGTCAAGATGGGGCCCACGGGTAGAGAATAAAACGTGGGTCCCACCTCTTTCTCTTTTTTTTCTTTTTCTTTTTTTTCTTTTTTTCTTTTTTTTTCTTCCTTTCTCCTCCTTATCTCTTTCTTCTCTCTCCTCCTTCCTTTCTCTGTCTTCTCTGCTTCTCTGCTGCACAGGAGGAGCGCCCGAGGGGAGGGAAGGGAGCTGGCGGTGGGGCGGCTGGGCGCGGCGCGGCGACGGCGGCGCGTGCGCCAGCCACGGCGCTCGGCCGAGAGGCGGCCCGACCGGGACGCGGCCTGGACGACAAAGCCGGGGGACGGCGGGCGGCTCAGCGAGTTCGGCGAGCCTCGGCCGGGACGGCGCGGCGGTGGCGCGCGGCGGGCTGGACGAGGCAGCGCGGCGCGGCTCGGCGACTGGGAGCGGCGGCGCCGGCTCAGCAGCGTGCCGCCGGGCGGCGGCCGGGCAGGAAGAGGCGGGGCGGTGGCGCGGCACGGCACGGCGTCGGCCACGGCGCTCGACCAGGAGGCCGGGCCAGGCGGCTTCGACGACGCGGCCGGGGCGGTCACGGCGGCTGCGGCCGGGCGGGGCCGGCTGTGGCCGGGAGGCCGAGGTGCCGGCGGCCTGGCACGGCAAGGGCGGTCGGCTGGCGTGCTGGCCGGCCACGGCGTCGGCCAGGCAGCGACGGCGGGGCTCGGCTCGGCCTGGGCGACGGCCGGGCTGAGCGTTCGGCCAGGTGGAGGCGGCGCGTGACGCAGAGCGGCAGTGCACGGCAAGAAGGCGGCCGATCGAACGACAACGGTGTCCGGCCCGTCGGTGTGATGGCAACAGTGAGCGAAAAAGGGCGGCTTTTATAGCCGTCGCAGCCGGCGGACGGCGACAAGGGCGGCTCGGCCGAGCGGGGCCGACGGTCCTGTTGGGCGGTCGCAGAGCGAGGACAGTGGCTGGTGCGGCATGGGTGAGCTCGGTTCACACCTTTCGGCGTGGACGAGTGACACCGGCAAGCTCGTCGCGGTGCCATGGCGCACTGGACCGTGTGTAGAGATGGTCGTATGCTTGGCGGAGAAGGCGGCGACGGTGCCTAACCATGCTTAGTGTACAGTGCAGGACGGGGCCTAATCTCCGATTTGCAGGGACGGGGTAGTTGCAGCGGCCGCGCGGGTTGGTGCGCATGCCAGCTTAGGCTCGACTAGCCGCTTGCATGCAGGCATACGCATAGCTAGCCAGCTGCATGGTGCATGCTCGTGGCTGACTTGCTTGCATGCATGCACATGCACAACTAGCTTGTTGCATGGCTGGCGGCGGTGCGAGGTTGAGCAGGATGCGCGTGGAATGGCCGGCAAGCTCGCCGGTGAGACGGGAGCGGAAGATGGCAGCCGGTGGTGTCGCAGCGGCCTCGTCGTAGCGGCGCGGCGTGCGGCGACGTCGCCACCGAAAACAGTATGGGGGAAGAATTAGACTTTATTTTTACTACCAACCCAATAGGAATGAAAGGGCTCGGGGAGGCAACATGGACTTTTCCAGAAAAAGCCCAGCAGGAAGGCCACGGTAGAGGGAGTGGAAATGAACTTGTTTTGCGGAATGGGTTGGGCTAACAGAGGGAAATGTGGCCCAAAGAAATAGGATGTTCGAATATTTTCTTTGGGATATGAAATTTGGAAATTTGAAGGGGGTTTGAGATAGAATTTGTACAGAGGACAACCTTTTCGGTAAAAGGATTTAATCGAGATCTTTTGGCACAGATTCTAGACACACACAAATAAACAATAAACAAGCAAACTAAAATTATGCCTGAGGACTAGACTTTGTCTGAGGAGGTCATATCCTTGAAAATAGCCTATTAGGAATTTATATTTCGCAATTAAGGTTTCTAGTAAATATTTTACCAATAGACATTATTTTGCAAATAATTTCCAAAAGCGTATCACTCTATATAAAGGTGCATAGAAAATAATCAAAGCTATTTCTTTAGTGGAACAATATTTGTTTTAATAAACTATCCCTTAATGGGTTTTATCCAAAATGGTGATACATTTAGATATATAGCTTTATTTATAAAGTAAATATGCCCGAGGGTTTTTGTTTTTCGAAAATAATTGGCATATGCAAATCATAGCTCCTTGAATAAATAATATTTGAAATCAAATACCGACGTATCCTCAGACGTTCGTCTATTAGCCCACGTGTAAACGAAAAACGACAGATCGAATTGAGTTAGTTCAGGCATGAATGTATTTTGAAAAAGATTTTTGGTTATTCTGAATTTTTAATTCCGTATTCCAAAGTCGAAATATTCATGATGTTACATCCTAGATCCAGATGTGCTTCTCCCTGGCGGAGAAGGGAAGGGAGCAACGGTGGTGGAGGAGGGGGAGGGCAAGGCCTCAAGCTCCAGCGGTGCTAACCCTCCTCTCTCAAATCCACATGGCCCACTGGCTTTGGCACCGGTGTTCGCACGTGGCTCAGTGATGGCGATGACCATGGCTTAGCAACCATGGATCGGTGACTGCATCAGTCGCCTCCAAGACCTCTTATCTTTCATATTTCTTGTGCATTGCTAAATCTTGGACGAAATTTTGAATGTATTTCTTACAAACAGTCGCTGCATGTTTGCTTGTACTTCTCTGTTCACAATTTTTGTAAGAAACAGCGAGGAGAACAGACTAATTGCTAAATCTTGGAACACCGATGAAATTGTGAATGGATTTCTTGTACATCTAGGATGAAATTGTGATGAATTGTTCTTCCCATATTTTCTTGATTTTTGGTTTGATATGTGGAAATTGTGAATGCAACTACATGTGGGTATTTTTATTTTTCGTTTGCCAAAAATTAATCTTTGCAGGCTGTCAGAGGGGAGCTGCAGGGGGTATTTTTCATATTTTTTTTTGGCAAAAATGATTTTCGCTGGTGGTTGACTTAACCTAGCTCTGTCAGGGAAAATCATTTTCACTCGCGGTGCGCTTAACCTAGCCGCCAATGAAGATTGTGTATTTTCTTAGGCCTATGGTTGCTAACGGCTAGCCTAGCCGCTTGTAAAAACTTATTCTGACAGCTAGGAAAAACCTATTTTGTAATAGTGGAGTAAATAAGATATTAGTTATTAATAATAAATAAAATTGGTTTGCCTAGCCATATATGGAGAGAAATAAATTTAATAGACTCTAAAGAAGATGGTAGATGAAATATTAGGCTGTTAGCCAAGATTTGCATCGCAAGAAGCGGAAGATAGGAAACAAATGATGAAAAGCTGTTGTTTATTAGTACTAATCATGAAACAAACTAAATAGTACCCCACGCTTTTGTATGGAATATATGGATGAATATATGTTAAGTATTAAAAAAGTGATAGATAGATATGTTGAAATATTGTGGAAATGATAAGAGAGGTAATGATTAGACAAGTTTGCATGATGATTTGTAGAATTCAATAAATTATAGATGATATTACATGCTTGCATGAGCATTTCGATAAATAATTATTGCTAGTGTACAATGATGTGACATGTTTGCATATTGATAAATAATTATGGAAATTTGGGATGATGCCACGTGGAAGGTGAAGATGAGGGTGGTTCGGCCGACCCCTAGGCCCTATTTCTCTCCACCGCCTTTCACCAAGGACTAACATGTGAGCCCCTAAAGCAGTGCATAGTGGTTTGGCCCCACTTTGAATCGGTTTGAGCTAACTTGTGCGCCCATCGATCTGTGTGCTCGCACGTGATTCGTCAGAGGTGTATTTCTTTACATGCCAATTCATTTCTCCTTCACTTTAGTACTTTTACCTCTCTTACCTTATTTTCCATGGGGCTTTTAGCTTCTTCCTATCTTGGATAGTTGAGAGATAGAATAAATCGTAAAGCACTAATCACTTACTCTTTGTTCAACTTTTTTTTCGGACGTTTTCATGAATTTTGCAAATAAAATCAAATTTCCTCAAATGATACTCTTAGATCGCTCAATGTGTATAATTCCTCACCAAGACATTGTGTTGTCTCTTTTTCATGCTACCTCTAAAAGGTTCATATGTGGAGCTGAAGGTGGGGAAAATATGATGAGGCAATACTTGTATCCCATATGTTGCAAAATCAAAAAGAAGATCTAAAGAAAAAGCAAATCATAATCTGATCAAGATGTACAAGTATGTGGCTATATGGTGGAAGATGATATGTGATATTCCTCGTCATAGACTCTCCTTTATTTCTAATTAGAGATATGGCTATCCTTTCTTCTATCTATTTTTTATGTTGCCCAAGAACAATGGTGAGCATACACTCATTCTCTTCTTTTTCTCATTTTTTTCTTCTCATAATGGTTTGAGAATATTTTCTGTTTTGTATCTCTTTTTTTTCTTTTTTTCTTATCACAGCCATTTCTTTTGCAAACTACTAGGAGAATTTTTTTTTGTTGACATGAATGGAGTATTTATTTGGTGGATGGAATGTTGCTAATCCCTAGTGTAGAGATAAAACAACTATGGTGGGTGTGTTGCATGTTTTTGCTAACCTCCAATGTAGAGATCAAGCATATATGATGGGTGCGTGTGTGTGATCTTGATCAAGAAAGCATGAAAAAATTCTCACAAGGGTCACAACAGTTTGAAAAAGCACAATGCAATAACAAGTAGCATATGTGTGAAGGCTTTGCAATATAATTCATCATATGACTTTGTTAGTAATTTGTCATCATTGAGAAACTTATAAATTTTCATTCCTTTTAAAAAAAATGGCTCCGGATGTCAAGTATCACTTGAAGAAATATCATAGTAACTCTATTTCATCAACTCATTTCTCACAACAACTTAGACTTAGATCATGCATATGCAACCCACAAGTTTCGAATTCAAGGCAAAGATTTTTGACCAACAAACTCAAGCTACCTTATGTGTGGGGGTCCTCCCCCAAGCTCATTTCTTACACATGGTTCATGATAGGGATTGAATCCTTGCGATTGGAAGTAGGCCAACATGTCAAATTGACCGCATGGTGGCGCTGATGTTCGCCAATTGGCCATCGGTATGCTGTTGTCATGTGTGGATCTCCTGAACATGTTGGTTCAGCATGTTCTGCTTCTGTTTGGTCCAGAGATCAAGCTCTCCTAGCTGTTGGGTGTTGTCCACAAATCATCGGCCAAAGTCATGATAACCTCGAGCCAAGAAAGAGCGGCATGTACCAAACGGAGGGGGATCCTACTAGAGCCAAAGGAGTGGTCTGCACTAGGAATGTTGTCCCAGCGTCTGCTAGGTTACTCCCAGTGGCCACTACTCATGCATTGCCAAGCCAAGCCTCCTCTTCGTATGTTGGCAATGGTTGGTCCCAACCTAGTGTATAGCCCGGCTAGCTCCAATCCGCCTACTGTGTGAACGAGTACTGCAACTGTTGCTGTGGTTGCTCCCTGGTTGCATTCCTTGACATGCTCTTAGTCATCCTGCCAAAAGAACTGCTCTTGGAAGCTATCTCTCGTGGTACAAGAGGAATGGTTAGCGCTCGACACTTATAAAAATAAAATTCCGGGTTAGGTAATGGAATGTCTATGTTTTGAATCATCCTTCAATGCTCCAACTTTGAAAGCTATTCGAGTGATTAAGGATGTACATTCTATTGGTCCTACCATTTTAAGATTTTCTAACCATTGTTTTACCATAGCTTCGACATGAGAGATTTTAATCTTTTTAACCATGGCATAAAGGATTTTCAACTCATCATTACAAATAGGCCTAACATCCTCCCGAGGTAAGAGAGTAAAAGACAACCATTTGTGTATCAAGCGCAAGGTGGGATTATGGATGTCGTTGGTTCACGGTTTCCCACACATAACCTCACCCGAAATGCGATGCCAGAACTCGTTTTTGTTGAAACCTGAAGTCGCTGACTCCAATTCCATAGAACACCGTCTATTGAATCCCAGAGAAAGATTGAGATTTTTTCCATGTGAGATAATATTCCGTTCTGAAGAATCGAAACGTAATACCATCCCCCACATCTCGCAAGGTACAAAGAAATTGTATTGTGAGAAAACGTGAACCATGATCATCTACAAGCACAAAACCTTCCTAGCCTATAGTTTGCCACACATTAGCAAAATCAATATCCACACCTGTTTTGGCGAACACCCGATCCTTGAGGATGGCGTAGTCTTGCCTCTGCTGAGTGCTCTGCAAGTCAAGCTCCATGTCAGGACGAAAGTTCGTCTCGCCTTCGTCCTCATCCATGGGCACATGGCCATGTGACTCCGCTTGCTCTTCACTCAGCGCATACTGATTGGATAGGTATGCTCTCGAGCTGTGGGAATGATGTCGTGAGCTCGAACTCGTCACTCTCTTCATCGCACTAAGTAAGTGTTTGGCGCTTTCCTTCATCTTGCACACACGAGCAAAAGACACACAAGAACACTCGAAAACGAGTTATTTTACCAAAAGCAAGTTAGCCATGTGAGAGTTAGTTGTTCTTGTGGAGCTTGGTTGCCACCACAAAATCGTCCTTGTGGGTGATAACACTTCCAAAAAATCGTTCTTGTAGGCAAGACCGCACCACAATAATCGTTCTTGCGAGGTAGGAGTACCAGAGATACCACCACAACACGTTCTTGTAGCTCAACACATAAAGGTCACTTAAAATGCAAGAGAAGAAAGAAGCAAATATTTTTGCCCAACCTTGAGACAAGAACATAAGAAGAACCTCAGGAGAAATAGAGAAATCCAAGGGCACACACTTGCAGCTTGGTTTGGGGCAATAAGAGCAAGAGCCATGGGATGGCTTTTATAGGGGAAGAGCCACCCCTCATGGCCTCCCATGCTACTTTCTTTTCAGGTATGAAACAATGACATCCTCCATTAAATAAAAGTGAATGAATGGGAGTAGGAAAAATGCTATTTCAGACCTATTAAAGTCCCCAAATAGTCTCATTTTGCTTTTCAAATAGATAAGATTAGTGGACCAACTCACATAACTCCAAAGTTGTATTTCGTGGGTTTTCATTTCAAGAAAAATCTGCCCACTCCTCGTGATCAAATCACAAATTTGGTTTTAGCAAAAGGGTTTTGAAAATGCAAAGTTTGAAAAATCAAATATGGTTGAAAAAGCAAATATGCAAATGCAAGTTGAAAAAAGTCAAATATGCAGTTGGAAAAAATCAAATATGAGATAACTACTAAGTTTACCTTTCGGTAAAGGACTCATCATTTTAAGTCCAACAAGCAGGACTTTTCTTCGTTGCTTTATTTCGTTGTCGCAGCATCCGGTTGCAATGATGATGAGACAGAGGACTGTGGTTTTGCTCGCCACACTTTCTTGATCTTCTTTTGTTTTCTTATTTTGGCCTGGCCGAAGGAAAGATCCCTCAAGAAGGGCTGGTTAGGATTGAAATTGTCATTGTTTCCTCCTTGATAGTATAGGCATGGTTGGTTTCATCCCTAGCCTCCTTGTGGACGGTACCTATTGTTGTTGTTGTTCATGAATAATTCATCCTAACAGGTCATTCTGCGAATGTCCGGTGTTACCTCACGTCTCACATGTCATCTGAATTTTCAGTGCTTGGGCAGTACCATACATCTCCGCCTTGTCACGAGCGTGTTCATCCAAGGCTTCATGAGGAGGTCCATCTTAACGACGAGCATCCCGTCTCCTTGACGGTATGCATGTCCCGCTGACAAGGTTGGAGTCGTTCTTCACTCCACCCTTGGTTGGAGACCATCTTCTTAATCAATTCTTCTATGCGAGCAACAATGAGTGAAAAGAAGTCTCCTCTAGCAGCAGCATCAATATGATCACGGATAGCTGGTGTCAGCCCATTGTAGAAGTTCTGAACGATGAGCCGGTCGTCCATCCCATGGTGAGGACAAGCCAGAATGTATTTCTAGAGCCTCTCCCATGCTTTCGGGATTGACTCATTTGATGTTTGTTGGAAGCTTGAAATCCTTCCGCAAAGGGCATTGGTTTTGCCCATCGGAAAGAACTTTGCGAGGAACGTAGTTGAACATCTTTCCCAAGTGTCCATAACACTTTTCTTGGAGTAGAACCACTGTTTTGCTTTCCCGAGTAGGGTGAACGGAAACATACGGAGCTTGATGCCATCCTGAGTCACTTCCTTGATGACGATGGTCAGAGTTCAAGGAATTGTTGGAGGTGAGCTTTCG
The DNA here is from genome assembly GCA_008326285.1 of Oryza officinalis. Lineage (NCBI taxonomy): Eukaryota > Viridiplantae > Streptophyta > Magnoliopsida > Poales > Poaceae > Oryza > Oryza officinalis. The sequence continues at coordinate 35,118,008 of BDMV01000003.1, forward strand.
CGTCTTCATTAGGTTTCCCATGGAACGAAGTAGCCTGCACCATAGTGATACGACCCGTCTTGATCCCAAAGTTGGCATTCCCAATGTTGACGGAGGGCCCAACGGGCACATACGTTGGGAGCAGAGGGAGCTGAGTAATCACGGAGGGTCTTCTGAGCCATTGACTTCGAGCGTGATGGTGTAAATGTGACTGGTTTGGGTGTCGAGAGCCTACTTTGCGGAGGAACAAAGCGAGGTCGGACACTTGTCGCAAGCTTTTCCAGCTTGTCAGCGAAGTTTGTCAGCAAGTCAAAACCAGTCATACGATACCTGTTTTCACATGAAGAGAAAATAAATCAAGGTTAACCTATTTGGACCAAGGTTTATTATAATTAATATATGTAATATACTCTTTAACTAGTGTCTTCCCCGGCAACGGATCCAAAAATGCTTGTTGGTATTTGATACGGTCATAGATAAATCCACAAGCGCACGGATACCACTGTAGCATTTCACCCAGGAGAATTCCAAGGGTATCATATTTGTTTTTCCATACGAAAGGCGGCGGTGTAAAGAGAGAGTTCATATATTTGTAATCATGTTATAATTAATATACCATAGTCTAAATAGGGGTTAATGATAATATTGATAATAATTGGGTAGTGTGACACACAGGAGATTCATCTCTAATAATAATAAACTAGGTAGTGGAGAAGGACTAACGAGAGCGAAGGTTCATATGTACTTCTATATTTATAATGTTTAGATTATACTTAACAAATATATGCCTACAAGGGTAGGACTTATTCTAGGCACCCAGGCACTACCGAGAAACCACTCCCTACTGGTCTCCCAGCGTGGTTATGATATTTTACAAACTCTTACGTCATACCCATACATGGAAGAATATAAAGGATGGACAGGATTGTCACCACCTGCCGCCTACATCACTTTTCGTGGGGTATACCCGCATCCAACGACATGTAATTAACCTAGCACCATGCTTATATTTATAAATAATGACACTAATTCTCTCGGACTCCCACCTTTCGGATGGACAAGTTAGAACTAGTGTAACCCGTCAAGATCATTGGACCGATGCCGTGGCATAGATCAACTAGCCTAATCAAGTGAAGTATATAATAGAAGTATAAGTTACTCATAGAACACATAACTAATAAACTACTATATGAACTATGAACACTAATAAGAAAAGAAGATAATTTCTTTATTAAACTCATAGTCTTACAAGAATAGTAAAATATTAAAGACATACTTGAATCTTCGAGAAGACTACGAAACCGAAGACTACTATATGCCTAACTCCACTACTACTAAAGAGATACAACTATATGGAATAAGAGAATTGTTCCTTGAGTGTGTGTTTTGAAAGTGAAGAAATGATCCCCTTTTATAGCCTTGTAAAGATGGTTGTATGGCGGTTGTAGAAGTCGTTGCAGGCATAACCGTCATTAGGGAAGGCTAGAATGATGTCACATGGAAGGTGGAGATGAGGGGCGGCCATGGCAGTTCGGCCGACATTTGGGCCCCACCTCTCTTCATCGCTTTTCACCAGGGACTGACATGTGGGTCTCTAAAACGGTGCATGGTGGTTTGGCCTCACTTTAAGTCGGTTTGGGCTGACTTGTGGGCCCAACAATCCATGTGCTCGCACGTGATTTGTCGAAAATGTGTTTTTTTGCATGCCGACTCATTTCTCCTTAACTTTAATGTATAATTCCTGCATCCATAATAATTCTCCAAGATAAGTGAAACTACATTATTTATAACTAATATATGTGTAAGAAATGTTAGTTATCTCTTTATTTGTTGAGGTAATTGACGGTCGAAATCGTTACTTAACAACCGTCAACAGTTATAACTTTATAGAAGGTATAGATTTCTCACAAGTATAATAGGGAGGAGAACCTAATCTAGTCTTTATCAGTTTGGCAGGCGTAACGCTCGAATGGTTGGTCAATAGATTGCTGTTTTCAGCTTCCTCAATTTGAAACTCGGCGATATTGGAGGTGGCTATAGATCCATGTTGTATTAGCCTCGTTTGGGCTTGTGTTGGATTGTCTGTCCCTTCTCCTTGTCGAAGGTCTTATATTTATACTCTCAGATATCTTTTTGTCTAAGTAGAATTAGGAAGACACGTATTGATATAATCCGAGTAGATCTTGTAATGCTCGAGTATGACTCTGTTTATTTTCTCTTATCCGGGACTTTTTTCTTATTTGCTCGGGACTTTTGTTGTGTGTATGAGGTTTAACTTTATATAGAACTTGATATATGGTATATGATAGCCCCTATCGAATTTAGTATAGAAGTATTGGGTATCTTATACTTAGAAGACTGACACTATAGCTGTCTGGCAATCTTCCCATAATCACTTGTTATGATTCCGACCACAATTCCTGGCAAATTTGTGACAAAACTTCAATAATCACTTGTTATGAATTTGCTATGATTCTTAGTTTCTTACCGCTACGTACCAATCGTAAGTAAAACACTAGTATACATTATTTAATTCTGTATGCCAGTACTTCAAACTTGAAAAAAGTGGAATCAGAAGCAGCTCGAATACACCGTGCAGCGCACCTACATAGCAGTGAGCTGCCTGATGTTCATGGGGAAGACGAGCGGCGGCGAGCCGTCGAACGCGACGCCGGTGAGCTTCCGTGCCGTGGCCTCGGTCGGGTGGTAGAAGTCCCAGAACACGTAGCCCGTCCGGTTGGCGCAGTAGAAGCTGACCGGGGTGCAGCCGATCTTGGCGTTCATGTCCCCAAGGCCGCAGCACGCCGCCCTCGCCTCAACGAACCCGTACGCCGCCGGCTGCTCGATGTACCGGAGCAGCGCCACAGAGGAGTCGAACACCGCGTAGCGGAGGTCCGCGTGCCGCTCGCTCATACCGTGCAGCAGCGACGCCGCCGCGGCGTTGTACCGCGCCGACGCGTCGTTGGCCTCGTCGCTGCAGTCCCTGGCGGCGCTCAGCTCCCGCAGCGACGGGCAGCAACCCACCGGCCCCGTCCCCAAGAACAACACCTTGCGCGCGCCGAGGTCGTACAGCCTCTGAACAAAGTCCAACGTACACCAGGAACGCCATTAGAATCGCATCAACAATCTGAAATTGAATTGATGATCGATTAATTAATTCACCTGTAGCTGGCCGGTGAGGGACTGGATGAGGGCGTCGACGAACTGCTGCGGAGGGTTGGTGGCCTTGGCGGCGGCGCTGGACCTGACGTAGCCGATGATGTCGTTGCTGCCGATGGTGATGGCGAAGAGGGATTTCGCCAGGTGGCTCGCCGCCTGGGCCTCGCCGAGGCTCTGCACCAGCGACGCGTGCACCTTGGAGTAGTACTCGATCTGCTTGTCGAAGCTGATGCACTGGTCCTGCATTAATGTTTAATACCAGTAATTAAAGCCAATTTTTAACTTTAAACAAATTTGCCATGTGACTGTCGACAGTAACCGAAGATGTATACCATTTTTATTAACTATTAAAAAATAAACTCTGTATAGTGCGGTGACGACTGACTTGCATATAATCCTACGTCCAGGTAATCTATGAAAAAAGTTTGTTCTTGCAATTATGTGTATGAGTTGAAAGTAATTAGAACTACCTTGTTTGTAGAGTTGAAAACTCCGGCGCCACCTGAAGCAAAGTTGACGCCATTCACGTAGTTAGCATTGCTGCTTGACGATATGGCAAGGTACGGTGGTGATGTCGCCAACCCAAGGTTCTCAGCTACATGCACCATGCATGTCAAAAAAGGCCAAGTGATAAATTAATTTATGATCGGATACAGAAGGTCGGGAAGCTTTGTAATAACATGATTAGATTGACGTACTATTTACTAAACAGGTTCAAAATTTCGGACTGAAATTTTCCAAATTTAGGATCTATCGGATCCCCCCTCCCCTGATACGAAATTATTTCACCCATTTTTTTATTTTTCAGTTTTTGTGAATTTGGCAAAAATTTTAAATTTAACCAAATTCTATTAAAAATTTAAATTATTTCAGTACCCGATAGAAATAGCCAAAATAAAATTTTGATCCCTGGTAATAAGTACGTAAGAGCTAAGTTGTGTAGAACGTACATATGTACAAGTTGAAAATTGAAATAGCCCATGACCTACTTTTTCTTTTTTTTTTTTTGTAAAAGCTGTTTGCTAGTTGTCCTCTAACACCCTTCCTTTTTTTTCTCGCCAATGTAGAGGTCTCCTTCGGAAATTGAAACTTTTTTTTTTGTGGACTAATTCATGAGAAACTTCTACCTAGCCTATTGAAGCTCCACCATGTGGCACACAACCTATATAATCCAGCAAGCTCGCAAGAGATAACTTAGAAAATACGGTGTTGTAGCCAAACTAAAGAACGATAAAATAAAATTCCAAACTAAATAACCCGGCATCTTTTTGGAACAATAATAACCGACTTGTCAACCTCAAATGGGTAAATCCGATCCTCAGCTGTAGAATAATTAAGGATGTACATATGGCAATCTGGCCCGCGAAAGTGAAGTAGAGAATGACACCAAATTTGTTCTCAACTGACTGGCTTCGCCAACGGACAACTTCCGTTTCACTTTCGTCGGGGGAAAAAAGTTATGGCCAGGCTGAAAATAACATATAAGAAAAACTCTTGGCTAGGTATCTCATATGATGTGCTTGACCTATCATTCATTAGGTAATATGTACGTCTCCAATTATCTTTATAAAAATATATAATTTGTCTCCAGCTAGCTTTAGCTACCAAAAACAAATTTTAACAAAATTAGAGAAAGCAACGGCAATACTGTAATGTGACTTCATCTAGTAGGTTTAAATCTGAGTGCATATGAATATATAGAGAAACTACACGACTGCAATTAATTAGGTGTACGTCCAATAATTACGTGAACCTTAAAATCTATATATGTCTATATATTATCATAGGTATAACAACCAAGGAAATAAAAATATCATGAGCGTGCAAGCAACGTCGGATGAACACAGCAATTGATTACAAGCTATATGGAATCATTCAACAAGTAGCCAGCGTCCATCAATCAACATTTTGTCCTTGGTTCTCAACGAAGTCGGAAAAGAAAATAAAAGAACATGAAAAAAAATCTTTTCAGTCATTTGTCAATACAAGTAGCATGTCACACCATGACAGTTCATGGAAGATATTTTATTTCAGAAAAAGATTAAACTCTGTAGAAGATATTTAGTGCCGAACAAACTAGAACCAACTAGTAAAATGAATGCATTACCTTCTTGGTTGAATTTGACTTGCATATATTTGGGAGATCGTCTCATTCGCGAAGTTTTGCCTAGAAAACATGCTGACTTAGGTTATAGCTGGGGCCCGTTGTTTGGCCTAATTTAACAGTAGTAGTCTTGTTGCTTTTATATATTATAAGCACATACTGTTAAGTGTGTGTCAATAGTACGTACGTGTTCGCCTATGATCAACGGTTGACTATATACTGTTGACACGACAGTAAGAAAGAAAGTGTACTTGGTATTGTTGACACGTAAAATTCAAATTACGTCAGATATTATAAGGACGTGTTTCTAGTTTTCTCTTTCATATGAAAATGTAGCTATTTTTGACTGGTTACCTGAATAAATTTGAGACGAGGGAAGTAGTCAGCAAACTTTATCACTTGAGGTATGTCAGCCTACACTGTTGAACGGTTGGTCCAAGTGCTTTATTTTTAAATATGTGGCAATATTAACTTCTCTAATAAAAGGTCAACACATAGATAGATCTGATGAGTAGCAAACTGGAAATCAAGAAAACAAGTCAAGCTAGGCGTAAAAGAAGACTCGACCAAATGCAACGTGACTACGCGTGACGGGCGCGGCGTATTTGTTAGGGCGAGATGGCAAAGTCACAGCCAGGGCAACCGGTCGTTCGTGCGCGCGGCTGGTGCGACACTGCACGGTGCGCTTGATTGGTCAGCTCGACGCCTCGCCGTCTAGGTCACACAGCTTTTCGCTCTCCTCTTGTCTAATCTATATGATTCAATTTGGTTGATTACGACTATAAGGAATCAAAATTTTTATTTCAAGCATATTTATTATTAATACAACAAGAAACGTTTTTGTCTTGTTTAATTTGGTACTAATTTGAAACTTCGTGGGCGTTAGGCTAATGCAAAAATTGTCTTGTGTTATGGATTTCGACTCAGGAACTCGGTAGTGATCACAATATCAATGTGCAATGATAATTGAGAACAATCTACTTACTCCTTTCATTCTCTAATGGATTTCAAAATTTGTGGTAAAATATAACTACTTCTCTAATCACATTCTCCTCTCACCCAATCACATTCTTCCATCATTCAAATTTTCTATCTACATATCCTCTTCTCAATTAATTACAACATTACCTCATTTAATTCCATTAATCTATTATCTATTATAGTCCATTAAACTTCCTTCAAGCGTTCTTAAGCCGTTATGTGGTATTCTATAAACGTTTCTAGGTTGTCACATAATGCTCTAATAAATTAGATAAATTCTTATAAATTATGATAAAAAAACAAAATATCTCAACCATTGATTTTCATTTAATCTGATGAACCCACTATTTTCAACAATCTGATACATCTTTAGACCCGTATCCCTACTACACGTGGAAAAAAATTCCATCTATTCTATCACGTATATATCCTAAAGCAAGGTCCATTTTGAATTAACTTTTCAAACATTTTTTATCCCATATATCTCCGTATATGTCTCATATCTCCAAAAAAGAGGGCACGTTAAGCCGTTAATCACACGGTCACACGGTCACACGCTAATTATGCCATAGTCCAACTTCTTCCGCGACAAAGCAAGGCGTGGTTCAATGCCTGCCTTTTTCGCCATGATCAAGTTATGAACCAATGTTGATTGGTTTATTATATTTGAATAAATAATTCAAAATTCATGTTACCCATATTTTACTGTATATAAATCAAAACATATCATTTGAACATATATTCATATCCTTTGCATGACAACCAAATAACAATAACAATAAAACATTATAAAAAATTAACAATATGTATTATATCGTCTTGAATCATTATACATCTTCTACAATGCTCTTAAGTTGCCACATATCACATCTTAAAACTAAAATAAAAATCTTTGAAATTCTTATCGAAGGAAAAAGACATCTGACTATTTGTTTCCACAAATCAATGGATCCATTATTCTTCAACCATTAGATCATCTTTTAGAAAAAAAAATAGAAAAAGTTTTGAGAAAAAACTAAAACATCAGATTATCTGTTCTCACTTATATAGTTTATGAAAATTAGAAAAACAAGGTCCCCTCTTCCTCGTCCTCCCCCTCATATGCACACAACACTTCCCGTCCCCTTCTCTCTCGGCTTGGGATCTCCACTCTCCACTCCTCTCCCCCTCCTTATCTTTTGGAGTAGCTATGGAATTAAAAGAGGAACAATCAATAATATTGAAACAACCTTATTTTTTAAAATAAGTTACACCATCTGTTCTCTAATCTAATAGTTGGTCTAGATATTCATCATTAAACCAATAATTTAAGATCCATAATATCTATATTTTGAAATTAAAATAAGACTTATATAAAATAAAACATAAAATAGAAAATATCAATAGACACTAAATTTAACCAATTGAACAACATTTAATAAAGTAAAAGAAGTGGTTCTTAGTTTTCACTTAAATTAGAACAACAATTCCTATTTCATTTTCATTGCCATTGTTAAGTGCTTACATATTAATGGCCTTCCATCAATCCTGTACTATGCAATTATGCATTTCTCCATGTATTTTATATATATATATATATATATATATATATATATATATATATATATATATATATATATATATATATAAAAGTCACACTAAGATAATTGTATACATATGGATTAAAAGTTATATTTGTTACTATTAAATTTAAATTTTAGAACTCATTTTGACTAGGTTTTTTTCTTAAAAGAAACACTATAGACCACACATATCATAGGAAAGATTTATCTTCTCTATCTTTATTTGTTCATATGTAAGTATGTGATATATCAAATTGCGTCAATGTGTGCAAACCAATAAGAGGGATGGCTTGCTTGATGGTACAAATAAAACACATTTATTAGCAACAACAATTTTTTAGGATTTGCTAAGAAAGATAACCCCTAACATTCAATTTAAAAGTTAAAAAAACACCTTACTTTTATTCACACTTAATTTGTTAGATTTGTATTCTAAGCAAACTAAGTCTAACTTCTTTCTAGATAATATTAAGTTTACGATGCTAAACTTGTATTAACTGTATATTTTAACTTGAGAAAAAATATTTTACTTTGGGTTATATTCTAAAATTTTAAACGTCACCCAAATAATCATAAAAAATGTAAAACAACTAAAACTGATATTTAAAAAAATTACCCACTGTTATGAAATTATGATATGTTAAAACAAATTTACTATTAGATTTATAACAAAAACTACAAGAAAACTAATTCCATTTATTTATTTCATCATAAAAATTATAACAAAAATAATAATACTGATTATATCATTATATATATGATAATAAAATTATATCTACGATCCCATGAGAAATAAAATGAAATATTCGAAGTAAATATTCCCTTCGTTATGAAACTATGATAAGTCATAATAACATTAAAGTCATAATAATATTAAAGTCATAATAACATTATTAGATTGTCCCTTTATTTTGCTTAATTATAGGAATGAACTAAATATTATATAATTTAAATCTAACAAATAACTTTAAAAATTATGTAAGCAATGCTGATGAAGAAAATTCATGAAAAAAATAGTACTTTTAATATGTATCATCTGTTATCCGGTTGATACTTCATCTATATAAGTTTCTCAAAGGTACCCTACAATATACGTGCCCGTGCATTCACGTGGGCTAACTTTCTAGTTTTCTTAATACCCATGTTGAATTCTCAAACTTTTTATATTTTGAGACGGATACAGTAGCTATTAGCCAGATATGTGTAGAACAATGAGATCGATCACCAGTGAAATGCAATGCACAATATAATGGTAAGTCATGAATTTGCATGCATGCGTGAGCCATGAGGCTGGATGCACGCACGCATGACGCATGAGGAAGGCAGGAAAAAAAAAGAAGAAAAAGAAAAGCTAGCGACGACGTAACGCACCGAGGAAATCGGGGAAGTTCTTGCCGTTGCTGAAGCGGCCGGTGGCCTTCCTCCCCGGGTAGTCGATCCCGTTGTGCGGGAAGTCCGCCTTGAGCAGCGTCAGCAGGTGGTTGTTGTTCCCGACGTCCGCCAGCGAGTCGCCGAGCACGTACACCGCTGGCACCGCCGCCGCCGCCGCCGCTAAAAACGAGGCGGCGGAGGCGACCAGGACGACGATGGCGACGGACGCCACAGTGATTGTGCTACCAGCATCCATCGATCGCTCACACAGCTTGCTAGCTAGCTATAATCTGCAAACTGCAGTAGTACGTACAGCTGATGCTTCTCCAGAGTCCAGCTACCGCTCGACGGTACGTCACTTGCACATGAGGGGTGCGTGCGTGCGTGAGCTTCACCGGAGACGACGCGCGCTACCTGCAGATTTATATAGCGAGAACAACTCAAGCATTTGTCAGTCGTCCACCCATAAATATTGATATTTTTCCTAGAAGCTAAACTACAAGCTACTAGCTATCAAAACGTGTGCGTGCATATATATGCACCGAGTATTTACTAGATTATGCGAACACTGCTAACGACTCTTGGTCTACACCAATCATAGACATGCACCATGCACGTAGATTTATCCAGTTCCTATATGTCGGTGATAAAATGTTTCTTTTTTAAAAACATAGTATAAATCCAGGTGCTTATAAATATGCTGACATTCATCTTCATGAACGCATACATATATATTGTATCTTTATAAACACCTATAAGAGACTAAATCGATATATCTTAAGATTGACAAAGTCATCATGCCGGTATATTTTAAGATTGATGAAGTCACCAACAAAACATCATTGTTGAGAGTAAAGTCATTCATCATTGAAAAATTAATTAGCCATAGATACGAGCACCCATGTCTAAGTCAAGAACTTGAACCCATAAGTAAGTCGTCTATCATTGTGAGCATCCATATGAAATTACTGGCGGTAAGTTGTCTATCATTGAAAAACTAATTAGCTGTAGATACGAGTGTCAAGTCTATGAGTTAAATCCATATGTGCCAAGTCTATGCCAAGTCTAGGACTTAACCCAGATGGGTAGGTTCCACTATAAAGAACCTAACCAGTTAAGCTACACTCATCGTATTAACAACAACAACAAAAAAAATTACCATAGTATAATATGGATGGAGCTATTTCAGCTGTAAATTGTTATAGTAAGGCCGGAATATATCATGTGCACACTCTATGCACACCAACTAATAAATATCATCAAAAATTGTAGAAAAAAAATATGCATACACTACGAGTAGTATTACATCTATGTATAAATTAACCACAAATTAATTTATTATATTTTAGCTGTAACAGAAAAAATTCTGACAGTTTTAAGACTATAAATCTGTCAAAATATTATCTTTTTTCTTTCCATGTATGTTGAATTTAAAGATGGAATTTCACATGTAGATGTAATACTATTATAATTTTTTTAATTACTGAAATTATATATACATATTTGTTTAGAATTTTTATGAATATTTGTTAGTTAGTGTGCACGTTATGTGTATGTGAAGGTTTGTGTGTGTAGGATATTTTATAAAATAGACACAAACACGTGCAGAACTATATACTATATACATAGAGTAGTTAAACTAAGAATTGCTGACAGCTTCGAGTAGCCTATGTGCTGCAAATAATACCACTCTACTCTTTGAGATACACATCTTCCCTAATTTGCCTCTTGAGGGTTACATGCATATGTATCCCCATTAATCTCCCCATTACACATGTAGCTAGCTAGCTAGGCTAGCTAGCTAGCTAGCTAGGGAGTATGAATGTATGATCGATTGGGAGATAGGAGGCACACAACGTACGTTGTTGTCTTGCGTGTGTATGCGGTGTTTGACTGTTTGGTGTGTTCCGAGAAGACGGCATGTCAAACTGGCAATAGCAAGGCGATGGAGATAGGTATATAGGCATGGTAGTTCAACGTCCAAACGACCGAGCGTATGGGAGTGGGACTCGACGGAATTTTATTTGGCTTGGTGTACGTACCTCCGCCTCTTATCTCTTAGGATATGTGTTCACATATATACGGCCAATCCTGGACGACGATAAGTATACGCTTGTGTGAAACAAAATCGATGTATTTTTTTTCGAAACACACAATACGTTCGAACACTGATACCGCCACTACTACAAATTCGATTTTTTCGTATGACCAAAATCGATTTTTACATGAGGACGAATGACCCGCATGCACCAAAGGTCTACGAAAATCAGGATTTTTCATGCAGCCAGCATAACCGCATGCGAAAACCCGATTTTCGTATGTGGATGCTTAAGCCGACTACATGAAAAAGAAAAAAATCACAAAAAAAAAATTAAAATTTCCGAAAATCAGAAAAATGTTCCGAACCCTAGAATCCTCTCCGCCGTCATTGCCGTCGTCCTCGTCCTCCAGTCGCCGCCGCCATCGTCCTCATTCTCTAGCCGTCATCGTCGTCGACATCATTCTCCTGTCGCCATTGCCATCGTCACCATCGATGGATCCACGCAGGGAAGGGGCACCGCCGTCGGATCCAGGCGAGGGAGGGCCGCCGCCACCGGATCCGGGAGTAGGAGGGCCACCGCCGCCGAATCAGGGCGGGGGAGGGCCGCAACCGTCGGATCCAGGCGGGAGAGGGCCGCAACCACCAAATCCAGGTTGGGGAGGGCCGTCGCCCACACCCACTCCCATTGTGGCCCTCTCCTGCCGCCGCCATCGTTGTCCGCGCCCGACGCCGCCCACTCACGCTCGGTGAGGAGAGAAAGAGAGAGATGAGAGGAGAGGAGAGGAGAGGAGAGAAAGAGATAGAGGAGAGGAAGAGAGAGATGGGAGAAGGTGAAAAAATTTGAAATGTTGAAAGGGAAAAGAGAAAGGAGGGTAGAAAAAAAATGTGGAGAAGAGGAGAGTATTTTCGCATGCAGACCCGCATGCGCAAATAGGTTTATTTTTGCATGTGGCCCCTTAAGAGGTCTGTCTGCAAAAATCAATTTTTGCATGCTGACCTCTTGAAGAGCTGTTACGATCAATTACGATCCGTATGCAACCTATAAGGGTTTTCGTTCAGAAAAATCGTTTTTAGTAGTGCACACATATTCTATTTGTATAGTAATTGGCTATAACACACTATGACCGCTATTTTAACGTTTTTACACCTATGACAAGTTGCATGCTGGTTCCGAGTAAATTTTTGTTCCAAATTTAAAAAATAAAAAATATTTTGGAAAATTTCTGAAATTTCAAAAAAAATTGAACACGAAAATTTGAATAATATTTATCTAAATTTTAACAAATTCGCAATTTCAAAACTCTTCCCAAAATTGTGGAAATCAAAAATATTTTTGGGGACCAACAGAATGGAACATTTCAAAATTTCAAAAAACTCAAAAAAATTAATATTTGAAGAGATATTGGCTGAATTTAAACATTTTCTTGAAAGCCAAAAAATAATTTTGAGTAGCAAAATTTTGATGGAGTATTACCAAAACAAAAATAACCCTTCACAATTATTAAGTCAAGGAAATTGAATGAATTCAATGTTATTTACTTTTTGGGCTCGTAGTACTTCAATTAGTTTCTCATATCGGGCGTGTTCGGGAGAGATTATTGTGGCAGCTACAGCTAGAAGACTGATGAGTACTGTTGGTGCTAATTAAGCAGCTGCTGCCGTAAGTAGCTGCAGCAAACATGCCTGAGATTACCTTACAGTAGAAAAATTGAATGGTATTTGTACATATTTATTCCATGCATATAGATTGCAAATCAATAATTTTAAATATGAATCAGTTTGCGTATGAATATTTAAAAGTAGTATTTCTAAGCTTACGTTTACATATGTTTTCCAATAAAATTTCATAAAATTATTAATTATGCAAAGTGTAGATTTAGTTGTTTCTGCAACCATTCATCCCGCTCTGGTTATTATAATTATAGGTTTAAGAGTTTTGGTCCTACAATTTAATGTAGCATTATCTGACCTATAGAATTAATTGTCACAGAAAAATACTTTTGGATTATTTTTATTTTGTAGAAAATATATTTTTTTATTAAGCATCTGGCCTTTGCATAGAGTAAATGTACAGTGAAGGATCATTCAATTATTATTGAGTGTGAACAACTCTTATCTTTCAATTCCATCCATCTCAAATTCTCAATATGTCTCTAGGTCCATTTGACTGAATGTTTTTCTATTAATTTGGTTCTTCCAAATAGAGATATTAACTGTGGTGGAACAAAACTTAATATTCTACTCCATTCTTTCGTTTTAAATTGTAAAACACATTTATTTTTTATAGATTAAGCTTCTTTAAGTTTAATGAGATTTATAGAAAAATATAGCAAAATTTTCAATACAAAACAAACATTACCAAAATGTATTTAATAATGCATTTAATGATACTAATTTGGTGTTGTTGCTAAACTTTTTAAGAAATTTAATTAAACTTAAAAAAGTTTAACCTGAAGCGTCTTAAATTATTGTATCCACGCGCAGCATGTGAAGCACCAAACTGCTAGCTGCATTCCGATCGAACAGGAGGAAGGGGAAACAGCTAGAACAATGCACCCCTGTGTTGCCGAGCAAAGGAAAACGATGCGCCCGCGAGACGGAGAATATATAAAAGGCGCAGCGAAATCAGGAGCCACACTGTTATGATCTATCCGATTATCCCCTCCCTATTGCTAAGCTAGCTTTTCGATCAAATCGCCGACGCGCGATCGATCGATGGAGACGTAACGTGCGGTTCGGTGGTCTTATATGCGATATATCGGGCAACTTAAGCTTGTGCATGGGTGGTCACAGCTAATGAGCTAAGCTTGTACTATGTGCAACTTTTTCCATGTAATCTTGGCTGCATTGTTGTGTATGTATTCATGGGTGCATAACTGCATACGCGTGTACTTCTCCGACGAACTGGCAGGAAGATTCCAGCTCATATATGCTGTGCTGTGGCCAGTCTGCGTTGACCCAGAAGCTTCTGTAAAAGAATATCTTTTTGAAAGAACTCTGCGAAAAGCTCCCCCATTATTCGCAGCTATGTACGGTTACAATGAAATCGGTGGAGAGTTTGGTCGTGTGGACATGGCCTCCATCAACACAAGTGCAGGTTTGGCGATGTTCGAGTTGCATTCTGTTTACATGTGGACGATGGACTTATGGGCCAGTACACACCACACAGTGATTTCACTTTCAGTGTACAGTATGTGCTTGGTGGAAAACTGGCGGTGGCAGCTGGAGGCTTCGACAAGGTCAGTGTGCAAGCATGCGTGTCTGTTCGTCATTCTTTGTGATCTCCACACAATATGTATGCGCGTTTCGGATGAATAGTTTTTCTTTTTTTTCTATTTTCCTATTAAAAAATAAGAGGCATGAGGCATGTTTAATCAAATCTTCTATCTATCTATCTATTATATTATTAAGACAGCTCGAAAAGAAGACACCACGTTAGCTGTGGAGGTTAGAAATTCTCACATTAATCAGAAAAAAAAATCCAAGTAAAAATACAATCTAAAAAATAACTAAAATTCAGAATTAAAAATAAGCAATATTGAAATAAGACTCCATATAAAAGCCCAATATGTGTTTAATTAAAATTTGGAATAAAAAATTCCGAAGTTAGAAAAAGTAAAAAGGGAGTTCAAGTAGGAATACAATCAAAAAATAACTGCAATTCAAAATGAAAAATAAGAAATATTGAAAAAAGAGTCCATATATGAACCCAATACATGATTAATTAAATTCAAAATAAAAAATAAAAAAAATTCTAAAATGAGAAAAAAAAAGAGTGTTCAAGAATCCCACATTAATCGGAGAAAAAAAAAGTTCAACAAGCTAAAAAATAACTAAAATTCTGAATTAAAAATAAGTAATATTAAAACAATACGTAAATAATTAAAATTCAGAATAAAAAATAAAAAATTCTGAAATTAAAAAAAGAAAAAAAACTCAAGTAGAAATACCATCTAAAGAATAACTGAAATACGTAATTAATTAAATTCAAAATAAAAAATAAAAAAAATCCAAAATCAGGGAAAAAAAGAGAGTTCGAAAATCCCACATTAATCGAAGAAAAAAAAAGTTCAAGTAAAAATACAAGCTAAAAAATAACTAAAATTCAGAATTAAAAATAAGTAATATTAAAATAAGAGTCCATATAAGAACCCAATACGTGAATAATTAAAATTCAGAATAAAAAATAAAAAATTCTGAAATTAAAAAAAGAAAAAAAAGCTCAAGTAGAAATACAATCTAAAGAATAACTGAAATACGTGATTAATTAAATCCAAAATAAAAAATAAAAAAAATCCAAAATCAGGGAAAAAAAGAGAGTTCGAGAATCCCACATTAATCAGAGAAAAAGAAAAGAAAAGTTCAATTAAAAATAAAATATAAAAAATAACTAAATTCAAAATTAAAAATAAATAATATTGAAATAAGAGTCCATATAAGAACCCAATATGTGACTAATTAAAATTCAAAATAAAAAATTAAAAAAATTCTGAAATTAGAAAAAGAAAAAAAGAGTTCAAGTAGGAATATAATCTAAAGAATAACTGAAATTTGAAATTAAAAATAAGTAACATTGATAAAAGAGTCCCTATAAGAACCGACTACGTGATTAATTAAATTCAAAATTCAAAATTAAAAATTTTAAAATCAGAAAAAAAGAGAGTTCGAGAAGGAATAAATTTTAAAATAGGTAAAATTCAAAATTAAAAAAAGAATAAATCTTGAAAGAACAATCTATCTCGAACACAACATGAGTTTAATTAAAATTCAAAATAAAAAAATAAAATAAATTTCTAGATTAGAAAAAGGAAAAAGAGAGTTTCAATGGGAATACAATTTATAAACAACTGAAATTCGGAATAAAAAATAAATAAAGTTGAAAAAAAGACCATCTAGAAAAAAGAGAAAAAAAGTCCAACTAAAAATACAATTAAAAAATAACTGAAATTCGAAATTAAAAATAAGTTATATTGGAAAAAGAGTTCATATAAAACCCAATATATTATTAATTAAAATTCTCAATAAAAATAAAAAAATCTGAAATTATAAAAAGAAAAAAAGAGTTCGAGTAGGAATACAATTTTGAAATAACAAAAAAAATAAAAATGATTAATAAAATCAACAGTACATGTAAAAATATAGTACGAGGTAAAATTTATAAAGAAAATAAATTCTGAAAATTAAAAAAATAAAAGTTCAAGTAGGAATACAATTCATAAATAACAAAAAAAATCAGAATGAAAAATATTAAATTTTGAAAGAACAATCCATCTAAAACACAACAGTAGTAAATAAAAATAAAGTAGGAAGAAGCAACAAACCCATAAAGAAATATGATGAGAATGGTTGATGGGATATCTAGAACTATAAACTAAACCCTAAAATTGATTATATTCATTTTTTAAATCCCAATGACGATTAAAAGGAGGGATATCAGACATATCATTAAGCAGCTCAGTCACAAACAGTTGGTGGGAATTTTAGAAGTAAAAAATGAACCCCAATGATAATCATTTTCGATTTTTAAAATCCCAGTGACACTAAAGAGGGGAGACAGCGGATGGATTGTAGAGGAGAATAACAACGACATGCAACGACATTTGACAGAACTTTTAAAAATTATAAAAACGAAACGCGATGAGACAATAATCTCTAGGAACTAAAAAGTCTAATTTTTGAAGGTTCTAAGGATGATAAATAGAAACTACGATAGATCAAGCAAACAAATAGAGGAATAAAGGATAATGACTAGTATGAATTTTAAAAAACTATAAATTAGAAACCTTGGGATGATAAGTTCGATCTTTGAAAATCATAAAATAAGAAAATGGTTATTTTATAAATTTTAAGTAAAATCATGTGAAAAGATATATAATTTTGAGGGTGCTAGCCGCGCAATTGCGCGTGTCATCCAGCTAGTTAAAGTAAAATGGCCAAAACGGCCAGGATGAAAGTTAAATACTCAAGGAAGTCTGAGCTTCTTTGCGCCCACTATATATGCACTAAGGCTGCGTTTGAGAGTTGTAAACGTGCATGCTTTCCAAACTGCTAAACAGTATTTTTTTTTGAAAAAACTTTATTAATTTATAATAAAAGTTACTTTGAAAAATCATATTAATTTATTTTTTAAGTTTAAAATAATTAATACTTAATTAATTACATACTAATAACTTACCTCGTTTTACGTATCTTCTCACTCTTCTCCTCTGTTCTTCTCTTCTAAAAACAGCCTAAGTGCAGGCTTGTTCCTTTATTTTTTCAATAATAAGCACTACAAGCTCAGATACGCGCCACTGAAAAATCTGTGCATGTCGCTCCTTTCATAATCCAAGCCACGCACTAGACTGATTAACATGGACCAAACGAGACTCTTGTGTCAGTATAGTAAACCAGAAATCCAAATCCCGCTAACCGTTAGTTTTATCTTGGCCTTATAGGCTAATGGGCTTCACTAATTATGTGCATGTGCACGTGACTGTTGAATCTTGCTAGCATATCCTATGGCCCAGCAATAAGTCCAATTATCTAGCGCTGCATGCAAGAGGGTAGGCATGTGTAATCATGCCTATACCCGTCTTGCCCATTTATCCATCTAAGAGCAACTCTAGTAAGGCCTCTACATATAGCCCATAAATATTTTTTGGTTTGACGAAAAAATAGTCTTACAGTGCTCCTACTAGAACCCTTTAAAAAATAGAAAGGCCCTCAAATCCTAACTCACAGCCTAAACCATAACCCGCCCCCCATCGATAGCTTCTAGGCGCAGGAGGAATATTCGGATCTCATGCCCGTGCAGAATTCACCCCGCGCGACCGCGACACCTGCTCCCGCTATGCCTGAGGCCCACCCTAACTACTAGAAATCCCCTGTCCCCTATTGCTTTTTCTAGTAGGGAATAAGCTGAAACTAGGGAAACAAGTTCTCCAGGCTTTTTCGTAGGGAAAACTTTCATGAAAAATTATTCGTCGGGAACTAGATGCGCCTTATGATTTTAGTTGTGAAAACGTAGGGAACACAAAGATTCCCTGAGGTTTGAAATAACGAGGAACTCGACTGACATGACATTGTATTAAGTATTAAAAGTGATTTTCTTTAGGTTTCTAAAACTGTAAAAATTTGTTTGTTTAATATATTTTTTCTATTTGTGCCACCTCATCACAATTATTTTCCTTCAAAACGTTATAATAGTAGGGATATTCTTTTATATGCAATATCTGAATATTAAATTAAATAGTCAATCCACTCAAATTTGAAATAATTCAATGGTCAATGTAAATCACCAATCTAACAAACCAAATGTCACACCCGAAAAATAGAACACTATATTCCATTTGTGAGTGCATAATTCCTTGTCCCAGGAGGCAAGGTACACATTACAGAATTGGTAAATATCAGAGTAAACAAGCAGAAGCGAAGGTAGAGTACTTTATTACATGGGTGACCAAAGGCCCAACACTGAAAGATAAACAAATAGAAGGCGGCAGCTATGACGGACCACCACAGGCACTTTGATGGCAGGCACGAGCTAGACACCAAAGTCTTCAACTCCAAAGTACTCCTCTGCTGGAAGGGGAAAAAGAAGCAAGGCTGAGTACAACCACCATACTCAACAAGCCATGCCGGGAAAAATGCAAATATAATGCTAAGGAGTACAAAGGATTTATATATAGGGATATTTTGCATAAAACCAACATTTCGAGATA
Source organism: Oryza officinalis (assembly GCA_008326285.1). Classification (NCBI taxonomy): domain Eukaryota; kingdom Viridiplantae; phylum Streptophyta; class Magnoliopsida; order Poales; family Poaceae; genus Oryza; species Oryza officinalis. Next base: position 35,136,908 of record BDMV01000003.1, read on the forward strand.
TTGAAATATTTTAAAGGCATTTTAATCCCACGCGAACCTATCTGTAGTCAAAATTATCATCAAGCCGCGCACCGATGCGATCTTGCCTTAACCTAGGCCAACAAGTGCTAACTCCAATTATTTTAGTTTTAAACATAATTAAATTCTAACTTGGGTACATTGCTCAGCTTGCCCACAACCGAGGGCGTGGCTATTCGAATAGATTAAACTCTGATCAGAGGTGTACATCTTTACCCACCAGATATGTCTTCCTCACGTGTTGCGACGTGCCACATACCACCACGGCATACGGACGAAAGTCATGACATAACTCGTCGTTTAGCATTGCCCTAAACAAAGAAGACCGACATAGACTTCCCCCGTCAGGCGCCCTGGGTCGAGCGGACAGTCTATGCCCCCGGGCGTACTGCCAGAGACGTCAACCCCACCAAGGGCTTCATCCATCCCTATCCGCGTCTTTTTTGTTCATGACCGTACTAGACAACGTGTTAAGCCTTACCCATTAGACAAGTGGTAGTACGGAATATGCTTTGCAACAGAGGCCCGAAGACTGGTCCTTATGACGGCCGAGGTGCGACTAACAAAACCAAGCACCCCAAGCCCAGCCGAAAACAAGTTTGAGGAAATTTTGAAGGGGAAACATCACTTCATGGCTAAACAGCCGCTAAACCAAAATTACCATTATTTATAAATTATTCCTAATTCTAATTATTAAAAAGTAACTCTAATTGTTTCTATGTGAGCAAGGCTAAGCATATTCCTAAAGTTTCTAGTAAGCACCACATAAATAAAGTCCTCACTAGTTTTATTTTTCCTAGGGTTATCAAGGATCAAAATAATACAAATAGTAAGGTCGTAACAAGGGAAATCGGTAAGGCTAAATAAAACGGTAATAATCACGGGAATTTAATAAAGCGAAATGCAATAATTTAAATAAACATAATTTTGTAAACTGGGATAGCAATATGATCAAAATGACACAACTTGCCTTGCTCGCTACCAAAGTCTTCAAGATCTACCTCGAGAAAGAGTGGCTCTTCCGGATCTACAGCGTCGACCCGACATACGCAAAGGAAAAAGGCCAAAGATAAATAAAAGCCATATAAGATGCAACAACAAAACATACAAATGAGTTTTTTTATTAATTACGGAGAAATTAGCAACTTGAACGGGTCGATTCCGAATCCAAATAGTCAAGATATGACATTTTGAATTTCGACTGTTGTTTAAATGGAATTTTGTGATTTAGTGAATTAATTTTCTAAAGGAAATTTAATTTATTGCGTCGGCCACAGGGTGCACTGGGTCCACCGTGAGCTGGGCAGGAGCGGCGGCCGGGCGACGACGGCCTACGGGGTACGAGAGGGGAAACCACAGAGGGAGGAGAAGGCGACGGTTCTCACCGTGAGGTCACGGCAGCGAGAGGACAACGGAGTTGGCCGGCGGCGAGGAAGAACTGGTGAGAAGCTTTGGGTCGTCGGCGTCGTCGTGGTCCTCGTGCTTGACGGGTGTGTGGACGGGGAAGAGGAGGAGGTGGCGATGCTAACCGCAGCGACGCCGGGCTCCGAGGAGGTCCCGACCGTCGGCAAGGGCAGCCGGAGTTGCGACGGCGATGGCGCAAGAGAACAGTGGCGCGGCTGCTCGGGAGAGTGGGAGAGGAGGGTGGTGGTGTGCGGGGAGGAAGGAGGAGGCCAAGGGCTTCATCTTATAGGCCGGAGGGAAGGGAGACGGGCGCCGGGGAGGGAGATCGATGCCGGCCATGGTGGAGCTCACCATTGATGCGAGCTTTCAAAATCCACCACGAAATAATGCCGATTTGAGTGGGATTTGTTGGGGGAATTGATGAGGAGGATGTGAGGAATCCATTTTCGCAATTAAATCGGAGGGGAATCGATCGTGGAGGGAGATCAATCGGTGGCGGCGGCGTCTCTACGTTCACGGGAGAGAGAGAGCCGACTGGAGGTTGAAGACACCTCCGACAGGTGGGCCCCACGGCCGGGAAGGAGGCGGTGGCGAGCTGGCGGGCTGGCTGGGCCGGGAGGGGAGGAAGTGGCGGCCTGGGCCGAGAGAAGGGAGGGGGCAGCCTGGGCCGAGGGAAGGGAGGGGGGGCGGCCTGGGCCATGCAGGCCGGGGTGGGGAGGAAGGAGGGAGAGGCCGGAGTGGGCCGAGAATGGCCCAAGAGAGGGAGGGAGGTTTATTTTAATTTTGTTCCCTTTTTAGAGAATATGAGAAGTGTTTTTGTTGCATTAAAAATATTTATAGTGCTCTGAAAATTCGAGTAAAAATTGTTTAAATATTTTGAAGCATGAGGAATTCAACAAAAATTCCCACACTTCGGTTCGAGTTGGATCTTGGGGATTTTTAAGTGTTGAAGGCTAAATTTGATTTTTACAATTTCTAGGAATACATTAAAAGGTGAAATTTTAGGGTGATTTTCAGGGCGCGACACCAAATCAACACAAGCTCACACAAATTTTCTATGAATGACCATTACTTTGATAAGTCACATGACATGTAACCAAATTCATGGAAAATAGAGTCATAGTTTCATAGAAATTTAATAGATAAGCCATCGGGTTCCAAAATAGAGGGCTTGTAGCTAGCAGTATGAAACAAAACTATCCAAGAACAAAAGAAGCTGCATTCAACACTTGCATCAAGGTTCACACTCCAGTGCAATTCTTCCAAACATTCTAAAATCAAGCTCTTCCAAAGGAGGAGAGTAGTTTCCACCAGCACTGCTAGATGCATTAACATGCCCTCCAAATATGCCTAGAGAAATTCTGGCTTTCTTCTGGATTCTCTTCACCAACTCCAATGCCACCATTATTCTCCTCTCTAGCTGCAATCCCACCATGATTCTCTTCTCCGGCTCCAACAGCTGCAGTCCACGCATGATTCTCTTCTCTAGCTCCAACAACTGAGCCACTGCGACGAGCCTATCCAACACAGAAATTTGAAGGTTTTAATGGTTGTCATGTAATAGTAACAAATGGTACTGAACAAAACATTAATTTGCAGTAGTGAGTCTAGAATAAACTAGATGATGAGCATAAAGACCACTGAGACATTACACTATTAGTATCAGTTACACTGAAATCAATGATATATGGTTGTTGATAAATATGACACTTGTAAGCACTTGAATGGATGCATATGTATGGTAAACGACAATGAAATGACATTGAAATTACTGGATATTGCAAGAAAAAAATCTATCTCTAGGGCATATCAGCAATATCAATAGAAACATGACCACATACATTCACCGTAGATTGATCTGCAGAATGATAAGCTCCATATGTAGGGGGTGGCGGCGGTGGATGTGGAATTGCAACAGGCATAGGCATTCCTGTATGCTGGATAACACTCTGCAATTGAAATATTTAGCACACAAAATTAAAAACTAATGCTTTAGAATTATGGTAATAAAAATGGTAGGTATATGACAGATTGCACCTCAAGAATAAGTTTTATACTGTTGTTGTAGTTGTCTTGGCCACTACTCCACTCCAACACTCGTTGTGCATATTCCTTTGCTATATGAGCATCCTCGATCAGCCTTGCTCTTTCATGGTCGTCTTCTTCTTGGCGTTGACTGACGCTTGTTAGCTGTTGAAGATGTATATCTTCTCCTGATCTCAGCCATGGCCTTGCTATCATCAACCATCCCATTAAATGTAGCCCATTTTCCATGCGGTCTACCGCAAGAGCATTCATATAAGGCTTTTGAGTCCATAGGGGAGTTCATCCAATCAAACTCTGGACCATTCAACTCCATTGCCTTGGTTTTATATCGCTCCTGTCCAGGTAGGAGAACAAATAGAGAAGAAATATTATATTACCCAAAAACCTTCTTCAACTACATCAATTTTGCTTCTCTCGTTTGTGTCCTTGTCTGCTTTGTAGTGGTTCCAAGTTGTAGCAATCACTGACTTGTCTTTATATTGGACTATGCCTGGATAGTTCTTCTTTAGTAGGCAAGATAGGACACTTGCTGGCCTTCTTCCCTTTTCTACGGTTGGAATTTCAAGCCATTATCTACAAAAGCAAAATAACTTCAATTTAAACACCAGAGGTAAAAGCTATGTTCAAGAAAACACATTGTACGATGAAAACTCACATTTTTCCTTCAGGTTGAATCAGTGGACGGTCTTCTATGTTGAGGATAATAGGTGGAAGTTCTGAATAACCTCACAAGTGAAAATGCACATCTTTGTCAACTCCATCTAAATTGGGAACATCATTCTCATTTGAAGTTGCAGGACTATTGGAAGATGACCAGCTTCTTCTTGAGCTTCTTGTATTTGAAACTGTCATCCTGCGTGTTTTAAAAATATTACTCATAAATAACTTTTCTAAAGAAATGTCATAAAACAAAAGAACAAAAGCACATAATAATCATGCAATTAGAACTAGGAAATTGAATATAACACTATATACATATACCTAATTATTAATATATATATACAGCAAACTTAGAAACCATCAACTTCTTGTTGGTATAATTCATTTCAGGAATTGATTCAATATCATCATCACTTTCTTCATCTTCAGATACTAGTACATTCTCTTCACTCATATTAGTATTCCGATTATTTATTGTTGATAGGTCTTGTTGATCAGTGATCTCATCTACATCACTAGTGACAATATCATCTAGACCTTGGCCAATGTCTATGATGAATTCACCTTCTAAGCCATCTTCCTTGAAGACGTCAACACAAGATGGGTCACTGCTATTATAATCATCCAACGAGGTAATGGGCAAGGTATGCAACCCACCATGCATTAAGATTGGGATCAGTGGTACATGTGTATGGAACATAATACACCTGTGATACTTGACTAGCAAGTACAAAAGGTTCATACGTAGGATTGCATGATGCATGTGCAACCTCAACTAATCCAAAATTTTCTAAACGGCGTACTCCATTGATAGGATGAAACCAATAGCAGTCAAATAAAACAAGCTTAAAATTTTCATCACCATCAAATTTCAATTCAATAATGTCCATTATAGTACTCTAGCTCTTTGCCTGTGTTATCATCGATTCCAACAGCTAGCACCCCTGTGTTGACAGTAGTTAGATTTCTTTTGGATTTCTCATACTTTTCAGACCGAAATCTATACTCATTGACTTCATAAATATCATATGACTTGACCTTTAGGCCAAATCCATGTGATAAACGACGCAAATCATTATGTATACTAGCATCCTTGGAACACTGCAAAATTACAAACAAAAAGTAAAAACCTGACTATAGCTTAGTTGTAAGTTGTAAGGTGTAAATGTTTATATATAGGTTACCAATTTTTTGAACCAGTCCAATAAGTTTGGTTTTCCATTTCCAGCTCCGTTCCACATCAATTTATCTGGCTCCTTCTGATTTGGTGGTCTTGAGCGCATCCATTGTTCTTGTTCAAACTTCCTAATAATGATGCATTACTAAACACATTTTATAACAGATTTAATATCTTATTACAAATTTAGAATACTTACTCGACAAATCCATCCATTTCACTCATGTTTGTGTATATATATATCATTCCTTTCTTTTGCTCTTCAAAAGTTAAAGTTCTAGATATTCCTCTATCGGTCTTCCACCCTTGAACTTGGAACAGGCTAAGGTTGCTTTCACTAGCAGGGCCAACTTGAGCATACTGATGTGGACGGTTGCGTGAGCTAACAATGAGATCAGGTAAGAACAGTAATGTGAAGTGAGAGATCTCCTATACAAGATAAGCCTCCACTATTGATCCTTCAACATGGGCCTTGTTGCGAACTTTTTGCTTCAGTTTTTTAATAAATCTACATAACAGGACATGTTAGTTTGTCACCTAACAGAGGATGTGACTTTATATTGACAACAGGTGGAATTTTAGTTACCTCTCAATTATATATATCCAACGATACTTTACAGGACCTCTTACTCTTGATTGGTATGGCAGATGTATGATTAGATGCTCCATATAATTAAAGAAGCTTGGTGGGAATAATTTCTCTAGTTTGCATATAGAATTGGGATATTTTTTTTCCATCTAAAGCATTTGAGTTGGATCGACCTCTTTAGCAGAAAGTACCTTAAAAAAAAGGCTAAGCTCAGCTAATGCCTCCCATACATCCTTATTGACAAATCCACAGATCATCATAGGCAGTAGCCGCTCAATAAATATATGGTAGTCGTGACTCTTAAGCCCATGTATTTTCAGTTGCTCCATGTTGACCCCTCATCTTATGTTTGTTGCATACCCATCCAGAAATTTAATCCCCATAAACCACTGCATGATATCCGTTTTTTGGGCTCTTGTCAAGCAATACGGTGCTCTAGGTTTCTCCCATTTACCATTTGACTTCTCGACAAGGTCAAGGTGAGCTCTACTACACATTAATGCTTGGTCAAGGCGAGCTTTCACATTATCCTCACTAATGTCAAGACAAGTATTCCAAATAGCTTCAGCGACATTTTTTTCATTGTGCATGACATCAATGTTATGCCGTACTAGAATCGTTGAGAAATATGACAACTCCCACCAAATCGGCATGTGAGTCCAATTGTGTGTAGTCCCATAATGTTCAAGGGAATTATCAAATGTATTCTTAATGTAAGATTCAACCTCTTCCCCTGTCAATCGACGTGGAGGGAGGTCATGCAGCAATGTGTCCTTACTAAATGCATTCTTCTGACCCCTAAATGGATGATTGGGTGGGAGGAATCTTCTATGACAATCAAACTAGCTATACTTGTGCCCATTAGGTAGCCAAGTTGTATGAATATCTGCCATACATTCTTGACATGACAAACCACCATGTGTTGACTATCCGGAGAACATGGCCAATGCTGAAGCATCATGGATTGAAATATGGTAGGCTACCCTCATGCTAAAATTCTGCTTCACAGAACTATCATAAGTGACTACTTCTTGCCATGCTTGCTTGAACTCATCAACTAAGGGGCATATGAAAACATTCAAGTTCTTATTAGGATGGCTTGGCCTAGGGATCACTAAGCTTAAAAAGATGTTCTCATCCTTCATGTAGAGGGATGGGGGTAAATTCAAGGGTATAATAAAAACTGGCCAACAAGAATATTGGGCCCCAAATCCAAATGGATTGAAGCCATCAGTAGCTACTGCAACACGAACATTTCTGGCATCTAGTGCAAAATTTGGATGGTGTCTATCAAAGTGTTTCCATGCTTCGCCATCAGACGGGTGTACCATAATATTAGGATTAGCATGAGTACCATCCTTGTGAAACCACATGTGCTTGGTTGTTCCTGGTTCCATGTACATCCGCTGCAATCGTGGTATAAATGACAGACAATGCATAATTTTGCGTGGCAATGGTTTTCGTTTTCTCCCTTTATGTTCCTCTTTAATAGCTACATAATGATTTTCCTTACAAATGTCACATTTTTCTTTAAGTGCATCCTCTTTGTAGTATATCATGCAATTATTTATGCAAACATCTATTTTGACATAAGGCATTTTTAATCCACTAAGAAGATTCTTGCACTCATACAAGTTGGCTGGCATTTTGTGACCCGTTGGCAATATATCACCAATGAGACTAACCAAATTATTCATGCATTCTGAAGATATATTATGCTGTGATTTAATTCCCATCAGGCATGTGACCACTGTTAGGCGTGACACCTGAGTGAAACTATGGAGGTGCTCTTGTGAAGCAGACAACATGGCATAGAATGCCTTGGCATCTGCTGTTGGTTCATCCTCTAGAAAATATGTGTCCATTGCATCACCCAAATTGCCTAGCATGTCATCTTGGGGATCAGCTATGTTACAAGTCTCCTCTGGTGCAAACAACCTAACAGGATTCTCTCCATGCTTGGTCCATGTAGTGTAATAAGGCATGAATCCTCTTTGACAGAGATGCATACTCATCACTTCTTTCTTTCTTCTAATTCTATTATGACAACTTGAACAAGGACACTCTGCTCCAAATTTTTCTGCATTTTGTACTCTGCCAAAAGCACGATCGACAAAAGCATTTGTGTTGCACACCCACTCTTCAGAATGGCAACCATTATCATTCCATCCACTATACATCCAACAACGATCTTCAACTTCCATTGACATGATTAATTTTACAGCAACAAACTGGAAAACAAAAATTTTAGCTACATGAGCCATAAGCAAGACATATTATTTTTTTTAGATAATGGGCAAGACAGATTATTAAAAAAAATCTAGTTGTGTGCACAGAAATCTACATGTGCAAGCTATTATTCTACCAACTTGTACTAAACAAATCATTAGTTCTTAGTAAAAGGAGACTCACTGTAATCCCAAAGAATAATTATTTACCAACTTCATTAGACCCAAGCATGGAGCAAATAAAATATGACAATAGAGATCACAACAAATATTTCATTGGATACACACTTACTTTAAGGTTTGGTTGGTGCAAAGCTGATTAATTTGTTGTCAACATACTGTGTAATAAGCTAGAAACACAATTTGTTTTCTATTGCAACAGACGGCCTCTAGGCTAGTCACTCTTAGCGTAGGGAAACATGGCCATCTAAGATCATTATCCCTGCTAGTACAGAAGCATGGTGGGCCCTCCAGTTGTTTGTTCCCTGTGAATTTTGTAAAACCATTGGGAACAAAAATTTCCCTACGTTCCTGAAAGGATGCGGTAGGGGTATTTTTATTTTCCTTGGCCTCCACACACACTAGTAGGGAAATGATTAAACGGTAGGGAACACGGGAATTTCTAGTAGTTACCGTAGCATCTTGCTACACTGTCTTAGAAAAGAAGCCCTGCTACGTTGTCCATTGTTGTCAGTAGCGTCACTCGAGACTCTACTCTACTCCAAGCCAGCTTTGCCTAAGGCCGTCGGATCCCCAAGCTGCGCAGTCCGCGGCCCTCCCCTCCCTGCCCCACCATGCTCCCTTCCCGATCTACTTTGCCTACCATCCTTTCTGACCCATTCAAGGCATTTGCCAATAGGGACTTGTGCAACACGGGCTGTTGGGACGTGCTTATCTCCATGGCAGTTCAGAATGGCATGGAATGTTTGTTTGTTAAAATGTTCTGTGATATGATGTGGGTTCGTGTATATCTTGCTTGCTTGCTCTCGGATGTCCATGGTATAAGAGGCTAGCCAGATGCATGGTATGATAAGAAAGACAAAGTTGTTCTTGGTCTACGTTGTATACTTTGATTTCAACATACAAAAACTTTCGGTCTATTGAGCGGTCAAAGCAAGTTGGGAAGGTGGCGCAGTAAGCAATAGAAGTATTTGGTCGGCCTTCATATTGGGGGTTAGTAACCATAAGTTTAATTGTTAAGGTGGATGTTTCATGATGGCCCGGGGCCAAATGACAAATGCTAAGCTTCCGTTTTCAGCTCTATAAATTCAATTGAGTTAGGAAGACAACTTCATGCATCGATCATAAATGATGGGTTCATTCGTAGTATTCTAGTTGGTAACCCAATCTCCACCATGTACTCTAGAAGTAATAATGCAGATAGTGTCAGTGTTACGGATAAGGCATATTTTCTATACTTGGATTTGTGGTGTATAGAGATACCATATACCTAATGTTATACGGGAAGTATACTTAGATGAGGAGATAAGACGAACTCGGAAGGAAACTATCTTCATGGGATAGCAGGTGTCAGAGTCCGATCAAGAGAAGATGAAGTTTCCTCTGTTCGTACCGTGCCTGGGATCTTTGAGTTCTACTTGAAGAAGAAGATGATTACTGCTATAAATACAAGGCCCCCTATGAAGGGAGGGCATCAAATCACAAGCCATAGCCAGAGCCACACTGAGAAACAATCCGGAGAAAACTAAAGCCCTAGTCATCGTATTCTACTCGTCGAGATGTACTCAGTGGGTTCTAGTCAGCAGATTATATTAGCTTACAAATTCCCCCATTATAACCTGTGTGATATTTTTCCCAGCAATATATATAAACTAGAGTAGGGTTATTACTCACATCGAGGGTTCAAATCAGTATAAATCCTTGTCCCTTGTCTTCTTAATAGATCTTGCGTATATCCTTGTACCAACGACTCCTCTACTATACGGATACCATTGTCAGCTATAGCCCGTTGATACATAGCTACTAGGTTTTTTAAGAGATGCAGGAATCTCATGGACAACAATGGTTGCTGGTTTTGCTACACATGACCATTCATTTGAGACATTCCTAACGTTCAGGAATATGTGATGCTTGATTCTTGTTTTTTGGTCAGTGATTTATTGTCATGCATAGTTCTGAATTACCGATGTTGAATAGACATCACACAACGAGGAAGACATCTATGTTAATAGGATTATTTGACACTTCCATAGTTGAAAATTTTGAATTTAAATTATGGTATTTGAAATTGTGAATTGGAATATAGTTAATTCTATGCATCATAAATATTCATGTTTGAATTGTTGTGTGGTGTTAAACTATGCTTACACATAAAGCGTATGTTTAAATAGAAGAGAAAAAGAAATGGAGGCTGAGCAATAAAGATTGTTGCTTGAGATGGGGACATTTTCAGGGTCTTCCGAAAATGGGGAAAGCCATCATTTGGCTTTTTGTGGCTCTCAAATATGGGATACTAGATGATACCTCGCACTTTGCTACGGGATTTCATAGCTAAAAACTAGAAGGCATATGTGGAGCTGTTAAGATGGAGAATATTATAGAGTAATAAAAATTGTTGTTTTTGTTATCATGTTCATCGTTTTCTTTGGGAATGACTTGCCTGAAAATAAGAATGTACATCAGAGAGAAATAAAGGCATATGAATGCAACTCTAGCTTTTCTAAAATGTGAGAGGCTTCCTGTTGATGCGAAATTCGTCATGACACACCGATGTGATGTAGTGAGGCCAGCTGATGTCGATAGGATTTTGGTCAAGCGGCTATAGATCCAATGTAAATTCAAATAATTAGATAAACAATAAGATTTATGTTATCATCGGTTGGAACTAAATTATGCATAATCATCGATAAATTATTCTTTATCAATAGCAATCTTGATAGATCAAACCAAACCGAGACAATATAAGATTGAAGTTAATAAAGAAAAATTTAACTAAAGATTATACAGGTTTGAGTATAAGCCATTGTAACTCAAAAATAGCAATGAGATAATATAATACGAACCAATCGGCTAAAACTGATATAATGTGATAGATGTAAATCCGATGGTTAAAATATATATCGACTGGAGATCCAATGTAAGTAAATTAAAATGTATATCGGCTTACCAACCGATACATCTGATAAGTGAAGCCCTGGATAATGATAACTCATCGGCTAACACTCCGATGAACGTTGCATAAAAACCTATCGACTTTCTAGAATTAAACTCATTAGCAGCAATCTAATAGATCGGACCTAACCGAGACAATATAAGATTAAAGACAATAAGAGAAACCTATTTAGCCGATAGATATATACAAAGATGATGGATATATAAATCTATCTTAAACAACAATATGATAAGAGAAATATCAACTTAGCTAGAATATCAGACCTAACCGAGAAAGTCCTAACTAAGCCGATACAACTCTAAACAGTGATGCAGTCAAAGATAGAATTAATATATCAGATAGGCAATGCTTGTGTCAACCTAAATAGAATATCGGACTAACTAAAAAAGTTCTAGCCACGCCAATACAAACGAAGTTGACGGAACTTACTCCTTGCTGGAGATCGAACTCAACCGATGCAGCCCAACTCAAAACTAAGAATTCACCGAAATAAAAGGGTGACGATGCGTCAAAAGTAATTGTTTTGATCTGTGGAGATGTCTTACAAAGATCTCGGGTGTACATATTTATACCCTCGGGTTGATACAAGTTCTAATAAGACACTACATAGGGTTTCCTAAGGATAAAAGAAAAAAAACAAGTCCTGATTGGACACTAGACAAAACTTCCTAAAGATAAAAGAAAGTTATTAAATCTTACCTAATTAATAGAATTGTCATGCCATGGTCTTCATGATTTCTTCTGAACTCGGTCTCTTCTGGGTAAATTTTCATCGACTAATCGACTTTTTCTCTAACCAAATCTAGTAAAGAACCGTACCAAATTTTGGTGTTAACACTTCCATACTGTTCTATCAGACTGTCGGGAGGTCAAACTCCTCTAGCAGGGAACCGTAAGATCCCCTTTTTCATTTGGACCAGAGGCACGGGTGAGATCTCTAAAGCCGAAGAGAAGCAAACTTAGAGGGGGTCGGGCCCCTTGGGAATGGAAAAGACACAACTCGTTTATACAGGTTTAGATCGCCATGGAGGCGTAATACCCTACTCCTGTTTGTGGTTGATATGTGATTGGTATGTGGGAGAATACAAGTGCTTGTTCTCTCTTTTCTTTTTTTTGGTCGTCCCCTCTCTCCCTCGGCTAGGGCCTCCTTTTATATCTCAAGGGGTTACCACACAGGCCTCAGACTTGGGTTCGAGGAAAAGAAAAATAAAAAGCGCTACAGAAATGAAGACTTGGGTGCCTTCCTTTTCACGTGCTAGGACGTGCACGTCCCACCATAGTACGCCCTCAGCCGTCACTCCGAATGACCAGGCGGACACCTGGTCATTCTTCCCATTAAATGCCGAAGACTTCCGGCCTCCAGGGAAGGGGAAGCACAGCACCAAAGCGACCGACAGAGAAAGGGGCCGGTCAAACCCTAAGGACGGGCTAAAGGCCCGCATTAAATGCGATGGGACGGGGCATGCGCCGGGCACGCCCTACACCGGTAGGCATGTGCGCACGACGCGCGCCGTCACATCCGCCATCACATCTCTCCCACGCAGCCCTTTGACACACTCACCTACAGCATTGAATGCGGTAGATAGGCGCCGGCGACAGCCGCCCAACGGACGCACGTGGGGCTGATCGTTGGAGGGGGGCTCGGGGCAGCCCGACCCCTATGCGGGAGGAGGGTTCGAGCAGCCTGACCCCCTGCGCGGGAGGCAGCTGCCGCTCCACGCACGGCCCGACCCCCTTTGAGGCGTGCCACACGTACTCGGGGCGGCTTCCTCCCTTTACTCGCGATACCCCCGGACCCAGATCACCGACACAGACTATCATAGAAAAAAATAGAAAGCACTGCATTATAATTATAATTATAAAAGAAAGATAAAGGTTATGCTCGGCTTGTAGATATGTAATTGTAGACATTTAAAGATTGAAAAGAGCTCAATAACAACCATAATATTTGTAATAATTTTCTTTGTGCATATATATAAGTTCTTCTTTCGCGTATGTAGCAGGACGACATACATTTGCCTGGGCAACCCAACAACACAAAAGTTGTCAAATGTATAGAAAGATACTCGGTTTTACTTTAAAATCTACACAATGAAACTGCTCCAAACGATCAAAATCTGTACATAAGTTCACATAAACTTTTCCCTTACTGTGAAGCCATCTAATTCTGATATTACTGGCAACACAATTTATAAAGTTATTGTCGATAAAGAGGAAGCATCTTTATAGATTGACAAATTCTGTTAAAAGGGAATTCCTCTATCCTGTGGTTCTACAAATAATGGACAAAACCAATAAATGCTAGGTGAAAAACTTCTGTTTTATCCCAACATGATAATATGAGAAACCTTGTTATATTACAGGGAAAGAAAAAGTTAGTCTGGCCTGCAAAGACTGAAAATAAGAAAAATGTAGCAAAAGTATGTTTGATCCATTACTACAATAAGGGTAACAGGATAAGCTTACATTCAGCGATTGTTTGCTCCCCCCCCCCCCCCCCCCCTGGCATGAGATCATTGTCACCTTGTTCCTGATTGTATAAGACAATTAATGGACTGTAGCAATGGAAAACCTAAAATTTGCAAACTGGGAAGACAGTTCAACCAACAATATGATAAAAAATAGGCATGCTATACTTTGCTGATATAGAAAATGGACTAAAAAGAATCAACCAGTTTACTGGAAAACTAAAGCGATCGAAGCAGTGAATTGGAGGAAGCATACTGACCTGGCCTATTGTTGCAGTGTTGTGACCAGCCGGATGGATGTTTGAGCTGTTGGCCAGCACGGGGATGTATGACTCATGGTTGCAACATGGTGGCCTCTTATAAAGGATCAAGGATGGGTTGTGAGCGATTTGATTAATGGAGAAACTATCAAAGGGTTATGAAGACAATATTAAATGAGATTAATTGTGGCCTTTCCTCTGCCCATTGCTCTATGGATTTTTTGGACACTTGCTAGGAGAACGGATGCGTGCGAGGAGGAGGATCGACAGCTAGTTTTGTGCAAACGTAGTGGATTTGGGTGGAGCCATTAGTTACCGGTTGGTCTTCACTTGCCCCTTTGCACGCGTGGTGCATGGAGACGACGCGAGATGGGATACCACCTAGAGGTTGGCTGAGTTGGGCTACAACGTGGGCTTCAATTTGGCCTATTAGGACTAACCATGAGGTTTGTTTGGATTGGTTAGGTAACTTGTCTACTTCACAATTGAGATCAGATGGTCAGGGACAATTGGGATGACGTGGAAGTATGTGAAGACAAGAAAATATCATTAACTACACTAAGTGAGGATCAATTATATGGGTTACATAGATACCATACCGGATTAAATGATTCATCATTAACGGGCCGTCAGACGTTTCAATGTTAGTGGGTATCTTTGATTCATCATTGACATGTTCTAAGATAGGAAAACTAAGAGATGCCTTGTGGAGCCACTAATCTGCTATCCGATGGCTACCATTAAAACATGTGACATGGCTCACTAAGAGGCAGGAAATTATAGTTAGTGGGGATCAATTGTATAAGTATACTAAATGACACCCTGCACAATATTGGTCTGTGCAATACAATTATAAAATATCTATATATCAATATGAGAAAGACTGTTAGTTAATCTAAACCGTAAAAGCACCATCTAACGATAAGATGACAAATGTCATGACCTCTTGGATGTTTTCTTTAAGTAATAATAACTATACTAAGTGGGTTAATGAATATTAAGTTATGTAGAAACTAATGAGGAGTAAATTTAAATATTTAATATATATTGGATGATTATGATGAAGCATGGGAATAATCCAATGGCTCTTATTTTGTAGGTGATGTGGCTCAATGTATGTTAAGCTTTTGGTACTAACTATATATGATATATCATATATAGATTTATTGCTAGAGCCTGAAGATGCTCTTAACTCCATATACAGGGCTTAGTCTCAATCAAAGTATATATAGAGATAGTTTTCTTTATAGGGTTTCTATTTCTTCTCAATCAAGGATGGGTTCTGAGGGATTTGATTAATGGAGGTACTATAAAAGGGTTATGAAGACAATATTTAATGAGATTAATTGTGGCCTTTCCTCTGTCCATTGCTCCATGACTTTTCTGGACACTTACTAGGAGAACGGATGCGTGTGAGGAGGAGGATCGATAGTTAGTTTTGTGCAAATGAAGTTGATTTGGGTGGAGCCATTATATATATTTTTTCTATGAATGGGGGGGGAGGGGGAGCTGGAAGGCCCGCAGCAAGGGCAAGCTCGGTTATGGCGACTGGGGACAAGCTCCAAATTTGGTCTTCACTGTTCGTGCCATGCATGGTGTTTTGGGTCCCGATCTCGCCCTGGACCTTCGCCTCTACACCAAACAACACCTCCCAAAGCTGTTGGCGACACCGTGCATGATTCCCCTTTCGTGGAGGTGACAACAAAGCAGAGGAGCCGCTCGTTATCGTTCCCTTCGTCTCGGTGACAACATGCACGTGTTTATGACGGTGACATTGATGACGGCAATTGGAGTAGAAAATGAGAAAAAGGAAAAGAAAGGAAAAATAAGGAGAGAAGATGGACAAGGAAAAATATAAAAGAAGAAAAGAAGGAAAAGGAAATTTTCTAAGTGGGCCCTATTTGTCAGTCAACGTAGAGTTAGTAATGATGATATATCAGCATCCGTGTGCCGCATTAATATCACGTAAAGTGCAATTTCAGACTGAAATGGCACACTTTAATAAAGATCAATTTACCTTGTTCGTCTATGTTTATGGTATGGAAACAGATAACATTGACGAACAAGTTTAGAGACTGGCTATGCACTTTACACTTTTTTCAGTGATCTTTATCAGTACTATAGTCTAGATCACACATCTTTTCTCATCCAATGGACCATATTTATTTTAAGAGAGTTTCTAGATTTCTGGTACCTCAAATTTTTAAAAGGTTTGGCGACTTTTCTCATCCCTCATACGATAATCTAATGATTCTCATCACCCTATTGTTTATTAATTACAACGTCCGTTCTTTAGGCGAAAGGTTGTACAATAAATTATTCTAACCTACAAAATTTACAAAATTACATGAAATAAACATATAGCTTATACACAATACAGAATTAAATGTGTTGGACAAATAGGAACTAGGGTCCCTATTCCTTCGGGGTCCTAGAATAATATTTGTAACATCATCACTTTATAATTAGAATTCATCCCCAGACCAGAAATCTAGCATGGCATGGGAACGAGGCCCGCTCTGGCCGAGGCCCTAGGGTACCCATGCTCTTCATGGTTACACACTCCGTGTGATAAATGGAGTGTGAAAACCTACAAGATTTATATCTACAAGGTGTGAATAGGGCCTGCTTCGGTCAGGTTCCCAGGGCACCCATACTTTTTATGGTTACTTCGTGTATTAAGAGGAGTGTGAAAACCTACAAGATTTATATCTACAAGGTGTGAATGGAGCCTGCTCTAGCCCGGGCCTCGGGGCACCCATGCCCTTTATGATTACACTCTCCGTGTGTTAAGAGTAGCGTGAAAACCTATAAAATTTATATCTACAAGGTGCGAACGGGGCCCGCTCCGGCCGGGACCCTGAGGCACCTATGCCTTTCATGATTACACACTTGTGAGGAGTGTGGTAACCTACATGATTTATATTTACAAGGTGTGAATGGGGTCTGCTCCGTCTAGGACACTGGGGCACCCATGCCCTTTATGGTTACACACTTCATGTGTTAAAAGGAGTGTGAAAACCTATAAGATTTATATCTACAAGATGTGAACAGGGCCTGCTCTGGCCTGGGCCCCGGGACACCCATGCCCTTCATGGTTCCACATTCTGTATGTTAAGAGAAGTGTGAAGACTTACAAGATTTACATCTACAAGATGTTAAGAAGAATGTCGAGACCTACAAGATTTACAGATTGAAAGGTGCTCCAAGATACAACTGCATGTATTGGGATAGAACTTGTAGAGTTCAGTCCATCATAAACTCTTTCATCAAAGACATCTTTGAGAAGCTTGTCTAACATAACAAGAACTCTTACTACAAAGCATAGGAGTGTGCCTGGGGCCCAGGTCTATCCAAGGGGCCCGGGCATAGTACGTGCCGTGGGAACGGGAATAGCTTGGAAACATCATAGCCTAGGGAGTTAAATACAATCTCAGGATAAATAAAAAACATACATCTCTGACGGGGAGCTTGTTGGTACTTGCTGCCCCGGGCTCCTCATAGCGATTTCCGCCCGGGGATTTCCACTTCGGGGCCAAGACTGTAAGCGTCGTCGGTGGTCCAAGCAGAATGATGGGCCCAACGACCTAATCGAGGGTAACATCATCATGCCGATTGCAGTGCAGCGCTCCGAAAATTACGGATCGAGATTACAGCTCGATCTCATGCAACCAGGTGGTGGCGAAGTTTGAAGCCACTAGTGGTGCCACATCGCTCAAAGTAACAGGGGCGGAGCGACATGCCGCACGCTGGCAGGTGGTTTCATAACTTCGCCACCAAGCAAGGAGTTAAGCAGCGGCTCTGTTATGACTTGGCTTGGGTCCACCAAGCCCGATTTGGACTGCGTGACGAGAGGAACAAGTCCCAGGTGACCCGGGTCCCTGTGACAAGGTGCCCGGGGCACAGTAAAAGCGGCCATCCATGGTAATCTTTCCATTTATTCTAGAGTCAGGGAGACAAAGACGAGACTTAACATAGTTGTTACCTATGCGATAATGACACTGTAGACCTTCTTTGGTTATAAAAGAAGGGGTTATGCCACTGAGAAAAGGGCTGAAAAACAGGAAGAAAAAACCCTAGGGAGAACAGCTGTAGGAAACGCTAGTTCATCTAGTAAACTTAGATTGTTACCACTTGCATTTTCATAGTAAAAAACACAGGAGTACGGTATTACGCTTTTGAACGGTCTGAACCTGTATACGTGCTTGTGTCTTTTTTTTTATTCCCACGCGACAAACAAGCTTGATCTCTACTCGTCCCTGGCCGAATCTTCAAAGGGGTCCTCTCTTTCCCATTGTAGGAATGCCGATCTCCGACTAAATGAAAAAAAAATCAAACATAGAGAAAAATAAAGTAAAACCATGAATATATATATAACAACAAAAATCATAGTTAAAATAAGTAATTTTTCACAATGTATAGCTATGCAATTTTAGACTTTGCAAAATGTGCAATTTTAGAGGACTGTAAATTTACAAATATCAGTCACCTAAAATCTAGCAAATCCCTTGTTTACTTTAGCACATTAGTTACTGGCAGTAAATAAAACACTCATTCAAAATTTCTCCAGTAGTGATAATAGTACTATAGTAGTACCTCAGTACACACGTCCTCTTGGCTTTATTTAATGCCTAACTCTCAGTGAGCTGCTTGATATTTTTCGGAGAAACCAACGGCGCAGATCCATCAAACGCAACCTTCATAAGCTTCTCAACCGTGATCTCCGTGGGATGCACGACGTCCCAGAACATGTAGCTCGTCCGGTTGTCGCAGTACAAGCTCGCCGGCGAGCATAGGAACATGGCGTTGTTAACTCCTAGGCCACAGCACGCTGCTTTAACCTCCTTATAGCCTATCACAAAAAACAGAATCACTGAATACAGTGACAAATGTTGAGATATCTTAATCCTAATAAATCTGAAGTAATGTTATATTCTCTTCGCCTCAAAATATAACAATCTAATAATAGTAATTATTATTGTACATAGTATTACATCTGTATCTAATATATATAGTACTACCTTCTTTTTTTATGCATAACACCGTTAATTTTTCACATAACATTTGGTCATTCGTTTTATTTAAAATTTTACTATAAATATGTAAAAGTATAAATTAAGATTATAGTTTTTTTTGATGATAAAATAAGTCACATCAAACAAATAACATTTATATATTTTTAAATAAAACGAATGATCAAATGTTATGTCAAAAATCAACGGTATGTCCACCCAAGAACCAAAAAAGTGTACACAGAACAACCCGTCCTTTCTTAGTCATTAGATCTTTTCATCGAATGGCCCAAAACGGATGTAAGAAGTTGTGTCTTGCGATCCAACGGTGAAATCACCAAATCCCCATCGGACGGACGCGCTATTCCATCGCGTTGACACCGTCGCCACGCTTTTATCCCCGCGCGATCCCCGCCGCCGCGTCTTCTGCCCCTCCACAGTCCCCACCTTCACCGTGCACCACGCCTTGCATGCCATACCCCCTCCCTCCGCTTCGCGCGACCCACACCCCTCCCTCGCTCTAACCCTGATCGCCGTCGCACCGTTTAGCCGCTGCACAAGATCGCCTTACTCTTGCCGCGCGTCGGGACGCCGGATCTCCTGCTGGCTGTTGCGATCTCCGTCATGACCTCCCCTGCTTGCTGTTGCCGGTCGCCCAGGCATGTCGTGTGGCCACAAGGACGCGACAGGTAATCAACCCTTTCTGTCCGCTTGACCCATAAATTCTTGAGGTGATGCGTGCTACCGGTTCTGTTCAAGCTTCCAATCTGCTGGTTTGATGTGCTGCTTGAGGTACCTCCCTTTGATCCATCCAGAAATGCATATAGTATATGTGTGCTGCTCCAGATCTAACAGATTTGCGTGCAACTCTTGGTTTGTTGGATTTAGGCTTGATGAAGTTACCTTGATCTGAGCGGCTTTTCTTTTTTTGTTTTGAAACGATCCGTATAAGACAATGCGAAGATTCATATTGATATAGCAGAAAAAAAAATATAAGACTATAACCGAAGGAGGTCATAATCAGGAAAAAGAAAAAAAGATTACTCCACCACATGCTAGAGGCTCCAAACACGCTCCTTGGAGAAGTACTAGCACTAAGTCGGCCGCCGCTGTGCGTGACCAATCGCCCCTAGCCCTACAAGGGGATCACATACGCTCCCGCCTCAAACCAACTTCACCAAAAAAGGTCGACGACAGACTCCTGGCCACCCTCATGGAAGGATTGAGGGTGAGGGTGAGAGAGAAGAAAGATTCGCCCATCCTCACGCCAACCTAGAGCCGAAACCGAGAGAACACCGAAGGCCAAACCAGAAAGAAGGCAGCGAAGGCGAGGGAACAGGACCTCCTAGGTGGCGCCTCCATGGAGGTTGTGATGCCAAAGGCGCCACCGTCGCCTGTCCACCTTGGACTAGGTTTTCACCCAGAAAGTCACGTCGGGGAGGGAGAGATGGCAGCTCAACAATGCCCTCAAGAGGGAGCACGGCGCCAAGAGGCATCGTCGTTGTCGGCCCGAAACATCAAGCTAGGCTTTCACCCGCAACATCAGCTCCCACCCAACCATCGCCATCCCAAAGCCCCGCCACCAGCGACGAGGAGGGAGGCCCCGGACGACGGACGATTGGCAGCAGCATGAGGCCAGCACGGGTGGTGCCAGTGGAGCGAGCCGGGGCTATGACAAGGGTGCTAGCCGGCAGAGGGGTGCTGGTGCGACGAGGCCACGTGGTGGAGGAGGTCGTTTGAGCGACTTTTCTTAGATTCAATTAGTGGAGAACAACTGCAATATCGGATTGCCAGGCATGTTGGTATAGGGAATGCAGAAATCAACCTCAGTTGCTTTCGCTCAATGAAGTAGTATACTCCAATCCATTGCTATTATTTGACTTATACCGAATTTAATTAGATTTTATTTTTGTGTTTGGAAAAAATGTGTCTAATTGAGTTCAAGCACGGGATCATAGTAGGATTAAATGCATAGTCAATATTTTGATTTAAAAGATAAATGATAATAATGATTATACAATTAATCAAAATTCTAAAACTGAACTAATTGAGGAATATTGATTATATCTTTAAGGAGGCATTGTAAGGGACCCCACAGATCATATCAGTTGAAATAGACATGCAGATTACCTTCCAATATGCTCCATAACACATAGCTCATGCAATTTGATCCCTGTAAAGATCAGGATTGTTCCGTATTCTGATGTGCCCATTGTCCATGTTAATCAGGTATGTCTCCATCAGTTTGTCAAGAGTTACAGTACATGGTAAAATGATTCAGTGCTTAATTTTTTTTATTGTTTCCAGCTTGGCCATATAATGCTGTTCTCTAAACCTTATGAGCAGCTCTAAGGAAGGTCATGGTGATTTGCTGGAGTAACATGGCACTATGAATAGTGGATGGCACATGGTAACCTTTCCCCTTCACTTTGACGAATGCAGTCACTTATTCTGTTAGTTCTTAATTATTCATTTGCTCAACAATTGTTGAATCTGGTCAGGCTATACCGTATTCAGAGTAAAGTTGATGTGTCTATATATATATTCTCTACCAATACGAATTCTCATCTGCATAAAACTTGACATCACAGGTGGTAGATTGTCTAGCTGCTCTGCTTACTTTTAGAATTCAGTCGAAATCAAAAGAACAGAATGAGCCTACGTGTTCCACTGAAATAGATGTGCTTCTTGAACTCCAGCAGTGCCCATGTTGAAGTATGTTCATGAAATAGAAGTTCTGTATCAATTCAGTTTTTTTGGTTGCTGATGAAATCATTCTTGACTGATGAAAGCATTTGTAGAAATTAGTACTTCAGTCGATTGCGTATTGTTTGCAAAACTTTTATTATTATTATTATTATTATTATTATTATTATTATCGTCGTCGTCGTCGTCATCGTTACCTGTCATGGTTTTTGCTACAATATAATTCTCATTTTTACTTAAGTTGGGTGCAATTATTTTTCTAGAAATTTGATGCATATCTGTTTAATACATATTTTTTTTACTGATTTCAGCTGTTTTTTTAAAAGATAACTGGGGCTCTGTAGAGGACTGATCACTGTACCATTCTCCATTCAGGCAGCTAATAATATGTTAGTGCCATTTGTACAATGAAGAATGAAGACTGAAGCTTGTGGAGCAGCTGAAATTTAGTTTATCAAATAATGCTTCTGGCCAACCTGAATATGTTGGTCAGTGCTTGCGGCCAAGCTTGTGAAGACTAAAGTGTTATTTGTACCGTGAAGACTGAACCGGATTATATGTACAATTATTGTTCTTACATTGCTTGAAACTGGTAATTTTTTTTAATGAACATGCTAAATTATTTTAAATTATAAAAATTCATATTCTTAATGAAATATGTTAAATTAGTCACTGTTGGGATGTTACTCTTTCCTTTTGAAGCACTTGGGTTCAATCCTCAAGCTAATTTATTTTTGCCTCCTGATTATTTTAGGGATGCAATACAAGAAGAAGATGCCCCTTAGGCTTTTGAAAATGAACCGAAGGAGTATGACAGTAATTGTGTTTACGGATAAACAATCTTCGACGGTTGGAGCCTGTTTTTGAGACCTTCCTCTTTGAACAATTTTTCTTATAACAGATTCCTCAAATCCTGTTTTTAAGAAATGGCAGCAGGCACTGCTTAATCGAATTAGCAGGGAAGAGGTTTTTGTCAACATTTTGTTGTATTATTGAACAAGTCTTATCATATTTCAAAGAGATCAAGTGCTATTATTGGATTTTCTTTTAAAATGATACTGTTCAATAGAGATTTTGTACGCAATTGTATGAAGTATATAGTATATCTATTTGCATTCCTTCAAATGAATAGTATTTAAGATGAACATCGCTTTTTTATTTTTAGGTTAGTCGAGCAGATTCCACATGTACCTTCTAAATAGTGTGAAAAGTGTTATGTTTTTATTTTCTTGGTAATATGGGTTTCCTTTATTTCTAATTTTTAAATATGATTATACATTTTTGGTGATATATATTACTGAAAATGTACGATCACTAGTACATTAAAAAAACAGACAAAATGGTAGGTTGCTATACTTTAAAAAGTGGAGGGAGGGAGGTACGTACCATGTGCCTCTGGGTCGCGAATGGACTGGAGCAGCGCGGTGGATGTGTCGAAGAAGGAGTAGGTGAAGTTCGGGTGTGTCTCGCTCATGTCGCGGAGGAGCACGACCGCCGCATCGTTGTACCGCGTCGACATGTAGTTGGCCTGAGCGTCACATTCCTGGGTGGGGCTCAGCTCCCGTATCAACGGGCAGCATCCCAGCGGCGCCGCCCCCACGAAGAACAGCCGTCGCATCCCAAGGTCGTACAAGGTCTGAAATCATGGTAGATTTGTACTCCCTCCCTCCGTTTATAATTGGTTTTAACTTTATTTTAGTTATACTTATTTGTGTGTGAACTAAATTTATAAAAAAAATATAGCAGCATTTTCAACGTAATACAAGTATATTATCAAATATATTTTGAATTTTAGTTTTAATGAAACTAATTTGATGTTTTAAATGTTGCTAAATTTTTCTATAAACTAGGAAGTTAAATCGCGTACATACGCGGTCACCTTATTTCATATGCGTGAAGTTTTATTATGAATGTTCATGTCTGGGTGACTTTTAATTCAAATATTCTTTTACTGTATCCGAAACTAAAATTGAACTTATTTAATATGCTTTGAACGTTGGTTATGATTTTTTTCTAATTACTTTTGCAGCATATAAATTCTAAACTAAAATTACTTGAAACTGTGCAATTTTCAATTTATGAGAAAATACAGTGTCAAAACAATAGATGTGATTCCAATGAGAAAATTTTGGATATTTCGACTCCTCAGAAGGATATCTTACCACAAAATTTTGCCAAAAAGTCCATTTTTTGTTAGATTCTATTTCAAATTTTAGATATTCTCATTCTATTTGTCTTGGTAAAATGTTTGAATATTTCTATTTAGAATTATTTTTAAGCCCAACAAAAAATTTTAAATTTAAATAAATTTTGTTCAATTTTCAATTCTTTTCATTTCCATTTTTAAAACAATTTGGAGAATTCCACTCTATGAAGCATGCTTGAAATGCTTTGATCTTTGTAATTCGATATGAAAATATAAGTGGGTTGAGCCTACAACCTCGCATGGGGTAAAGGCATCCATTCTAAATTATCTCTCTCCAATCAAAGTAAGAAATATTAAAATAGAGGTTGTAGTATTTTTAGCAAATTACCAATAAATTGGAGTGTCATGTAACAAATACATGTTTTTAGGTTGTTCAACGCAAAATGTCAGGAATTTACGATACACCATATCAAGTTCTACCAAAAAGTAATAAATGGATATGGTCTTTAATTCTCATTTGGAATTGACTTGATATATTGATATATTGTTGAGGCAACCTCATGGTTGTTTTACATCTAAGATTTTTTGGTGCAACCCACGTGCTTGGCACGATCAATATTATGTTCAACTGACCACTTTTATTTTCAAATGTTGTCTATAAAAGATTGATTCTAGATGGGGTACACATTACGGCATACAAAAATGATATCATTTAAAGACTTTTCTCTAATTTATTAGTGATTTCATAGATCATATATAATTTAGATGCTATGATCATCTTAAGATTATTTATTTATCTCCTAAAAGGACCATTTATTTATAAAAGCATCAAGATCAAATTGTATAGGTAAATAGCCCACATTTACATGTTGAGACTTGAGAGAAATTAAATAAGTTGATAGAAAGTCATTAGATGTCCAACGGGAAATAAGTAATGGGTCTACCAGTTTTATTAAAAATTAAGGTGGGATATTTTGATTTTTAATTAGATATTTTGGTATTTTCTTTTATTTAGTGCAGGCCTCAAGATGAATGTGAGTCCCGAATATAATTTTTCTATTAGCATTTAAATATAGTCAATATGGATATTAAAGTATTGATTTCACAAAAAAAATATATAATAGTTCAAACAGATCATAAGTTGAATATATGATTTAAAAGCTATGATATTTTATTTATATTGTTCCTATAAGGGCTAGCAAGAGGAGATAGAGAAAAAAAAGGGACAGAGGGAGAGTTGGCTAGACATGATAGGTGGAGGTCCATTTTTGGCCTTTTTTTTTCATAAAGATAATTTTAATTTTAATTGTCTTAGAGATAAAACAAACAGAGAAAAAAGGAACGGTGCACGCTGCACGGGGATGGGGAGGGAGGGAGGGAAGGTTGGGATGTTTTTTTAAAAAAAATCTAATAATGGCCTGAAATAATATGTTCATCAATTTTAGTGGAAACCAATGCTTGAATGTTTTTTCTTAGAATTTTTAAGATTTTCTTTAATTTAAGAGTGTCACATAGCGATTTAGAAATATTTATAAGATATTTAATAGACTTTAACGCCACATGGGGATGGGGAGGAAGGTTTGGGATGTTTTTTTTAAAAAAATAAGATCTAACGACCTAAAATAATGTGCCTATCAAATTAAGTAGAAACTGATGGGCAAATATTTTTTTAATTCAATAGTTTCACGTAGCGCGTAGTGGTTTAGAAATGTTTGTATGGTGTTTCATAGACTATAAAATGAATAGAAGGAGTGCTGGCTATAGATAATTTTTTTTCATAAAGATAATTTTAATTTTAATTATTATGGGGACTGAAAAGAGCAGAGATACATGCGTGTGTTCGCCCCACTTAGGCAGGGACGGTGGGAGTTTTTGTTTATATACATACATACATACATACATACATACATATATATATATATATATATATATCGAGGGAGGTTTTGTTTTTTAAATAGATTTAATGATTTAAAATAATGGATACACAGGTTTTTTTGTTTTATTAGAGTGTTCATGTGACGACTCGGGAGTGTTTATAAAATTACGCATCACAGCTTAAAAACGTTTATATAAATTTTAATAGATTTTTATTATATAATTGAAGATTTCGTCAAACTTCAAAGAATTAAATGAAGAGCGACGAAGGTGATATGATATTACTCAGTGTTTGCACTTTTGTTTCAGGACGAAATTTCAAATTTTTGGTTTTTTTTTTAGCTTTTTGGTACGAAATCATTTGGAATTCTGATAAATTTTGACTGAATTTGAATAAATTTTGATTAAATTCATAAAAAAAAAATACCGTTATTCGAAAATTTTGGTGGGGTCTGAAATTACCGTTTCGAACCGAAACTGCAAACCTGATGTTACGTTGACCTTGCAAGATCGTTTTGCAGGTACACATACCTGCAGATGGCGTTTCAGGGTATCGGCCAGTTCGGTAACGATCTCATCTCGGGAGCGTAGGAGGTCGCTGACGGGACTCAGCAGGACGTGGTTGATGATGTCGTTGCCGCCGATGGCGATGACGAAGAGCGATTTGGCAAGGTGGGCCCTGGCCTCAGGAACGCCGAGCTGCTCCACCACCGCCTCGTGAACTCTGTGGTAGTTCCTCTCTATCTGCTCCTCGAAGCTGATGCACTGGCCCTGCATGCGCCGTAGTAGTATATATAGAAATAAATACTCGTGTTATAATTAATGGAGTAAGAAATATGTAACCTCTAAATTTCTGATTCATACATATTTTGTTCGTATTCCACTGAAAATATATTCGGAATTTTCTTTATTTCCACCGTTGTATTAAGTTGGAGTACTACCATGTTTGTGAGATTAGACACCCCTGCTCCTCCTGAAGCAAAGTTGGCACTCTTCAGATATACGGAGCTGTTTATTGGTTTGCTGCTTATAGAGCGGTAAGGAGGAGGGCTGTCCACCCCGAGACTGCTAGCTGCAATGTGGAAAAAGAAAAAAAAGACAATAAAAAGAGATATACTCCCTTCGTTCCTTTATATTTTTCATCAAACACTATTCATATTTACATTTTAATCATTTGTCTTTTTTTAAAATTTTTTCTAAATACTTAAATGGATGCTATATTATCGAAGTGTATTACATACTAAACATAAGCATTAAAATTCCGTTGATCATAATTTAATTATTTAAAAATTATTACTAGTCAAAATTGCAACAGTACTGGTTAATAGTGTCAATTATAAAGGAACGGAGGGACTATATATCTAGCAATGAAAATTACTTTTGAGTAGATAATGCAAAAATAATGTGAAATTTCAAAAGTTTGTGAGAATAACAATCAGTCAGTGCTGGACCTGCCAACAGGTTCATATTGGCATACAAACGGTGGGGGCTGTTTGAGTATCTATTACGGAGGGTACCTGTTGACGTGAATGTGTGATCTGGTTTTCCCAAACCTCGACCTCTCTACTATTTGATTCAAATAATTCGTCCGGAAGATTCCATTTTAGACTGAAGTTGCAGTATGCAACCCCATGTCCGGAAGTTTCATTTTAATTTCATAGATTCGAACTCTCTGTCATTAAATAATTCCTACTAAGCTGGATCTTCTGATCTAAGGGTTGCACAAGCGATTTCCCTTTTGGACTGCCTCTACAGCCTAGGAGGATGCCTGAGAAAATGCATTTTATAGTAGCGTATATTTCGATATTATAAAACACATTTAAAACAATACATATCAGTAAACCACATATGCATACACACATGAACACATTTGGTGATAACTGAAAAACTAAGAAGAAAACATATTGTCGTCAACATTGTGTGTTAAAATCTTCAATCATGTTTAAACACTTTAATTAGGACCCATCTGCGTAGGGTGTGAGCATGGTGTGTGCGTGTACATAGTACATGAAAACAATTTGACATAAAATACACATTTTGGACAATGTCCGTACGTGTAAGCAGGTAATGAACGGCCTTAATTTAATTTCCCCCAGCGATGATGATCGATACTCACCAATTAAATCGACGAAGTTGTAGCCATTGCTGAACCTGCCGGTGGGCTTTCCTCCCGGATAGTCGATGCCATTGTGAGGGAAGTTGGCCTTGAGCACCGACTGCGGCAGGTAGTTGTTGTTCCCTACGTCGGCCTGCGAGTCTCCGAGCACGTAAATCGCCGGGACAGCGCCGCACGCGCACGTTAGGCAGCAAGCCAAAGCCAGGAGGACGACGCAGACGCCGCCGGAGGACAATGTGCACCTGCAAGAAGCAGAACCCATCGTCGCTCTCGCTCGTTCGTTCACAGCGGGATGCATTATATGCATGTGTGCTGAAGCTAGCTATAGCTTAGCCTGCCAATTGAAGCTATATATATACTTAGTAATCCTGTACACATATATAGTTAATTTTTCCTCTGATTCCCCTTTACTTTCGGCATGTTACTTAGAACTTCCCTAATTTGTTTGGCTAGCCAAGTGCTCTGCGTGGTGGCGAAGTTAGCGCGTCCGAGTTTTACGGTACTTTAATTATTTGGAAAATGTCCGAGTTTGCATGTCAACTTACCACGGGTCTTCGTATTTTTTGTAAAATCAAGGAGTTGATTTAGGTTTTATGTGATGAAAACATTCACTACTACAAAAACTCTCATAGAGAACGGGTTCATAGGTGTCGGTTCATTTAAAATCGGCACCTATGAAGCTTTTCTCACCTCCCTGCTATGAAAAATATAGAACTGACACCTTTAAACACTATGGCCGCCAGTTCTAGGAAAAAACGGGCACTTATACTATAGATGCTGATTTTTTAAAAGAATCGGCACCTATAATATGTTATAGGCACCGTTTTTTGAAAAACAGGCACCTATAGTTTTG
The DNA here is from genome assembly GCA_008326285.1 of Oryza officinalis. NCBI lineage: Eukaryota > Viridiplantae > Streptophyta > Magnoliopsida > Poales > Poaceae > Oryza > Oryza officinalis. The sequence continues at coordinate 35,165,599 of BDMV01000003.1, forward strand.
AGCCGAGCCAGCGAGCTCCCCTCTCTCTCGCGACGGCGGCCGCCTCCCCTCTCTCCCACGGCCGGCGGCTGCCTGGTGGAGGCGGCAGCGGCGGCGGCGGTGGCTGCGCCCTCCTCTCCACCAGATCCGGCGGGAGGGGAGGTGGCGGGCTCTGCGGCCAGCGACGGGCACCCCACGGGCGGCGGTAGTGAGCACTCGTGGGTGGCGGCGGGCTCCCCTCCGCCAGATCAGGCAAGAAAGGAGCCAGTGGGGGGGCAGTGGGGAGGCGACAGGCTCCCGTGGCCGGCGGCTGCCTGGCGGAGGCAGCTGTGGCGCACCTCGGTGGCAAGGGTGGAGAAGGACGCCGATGGCGTGTGGTTGGTGAGTTCGGCTTGATTCGAGCTGGCTCTCTTTTTTTTTTGGCTCGAGCAAAGCTAAAAGTGTCGGTTGCTTGTATTGGTGCCGACCAATAGGTGCCGGTTAGAAAACCAGCACCTATAGCCGGTTCTCAACTGGCACCTATGATGGTTTCTGTACTAGTGATTGCTGGTTTGCGATGCGAAGTGATGTTGCTATTGGCTAGGGCGGTCAAACCGGCCGGGTGACGCCGGCTAGATCGTAGGTCATGCGGCGATCAGACCGGCCAACCCGACGGTCTGACCGACAAGATCCTGTTCGATGTCGGTTTCGGGTTGTCTTATCGGTTTTGGATGTTTTCTTCGTGGATTTGACTTCTAGATGGTTTCTATAGGTATGGATACTATTGTTATACTAATGTGAGTCAAGTTGGGATGAACTTGTGCTTGGAATATGGTTTCTTGGTTATTGCATGTGCAGGTGTTGCTTGAGGCCGAGAGAGAGTGTTGCGGGTGATAGATCGGAGTCGACTTGGGAGAAGTAGACGTCCAGGGATCAAGAGATCATACGGGATACTAAAAGGCTAGAGAACAATGCACGTGATGATGAAGAATCCATATGGCATTCAAGAGAAATTGTGTGCGTATGGAAAAATGAGTCGAATTTGGAAGAGAGTTCGAATTCGGGAAGATTGATAGATATAAGGAAAGAGATGAGTTTGGTATTTGTAAGAGAGGGTTTCCCACGTGGTTGGAAGTTCTAATTTATGTTAGATTCGTGGGCTTTGCACAATCTACCTCATGTATAAATAGAGAGGGAGGGTGTGGCCTCCTTGTATCGATTTTGAGAGAGTTGAGTTGAGAGAAAAATTAGGGTTTCGTGTTTAGTTGAGATTTTGGTGAGGAGTGCTGTTGGTGCACTTTGTAAACACTAGTTGATGCAATAAAGTTGAGACAGATTAATCTACATCTTCGAGTTTTCATCTACCGGTGTTTTCTAAGTCCCAACTATTTGACCAAAGGCAAGGCAGCGGTTTGACTGGCCAAGGTGCGGTGGTCTAACCACAGGTGTGTGCACGGTCTGACCGGTCAGACAACGGCGGTCTGACCGACGGTTTCTGGGCGGATTGACCGTTGTCTGACCGACAGTTTCTGGGCGGATTGACCGGCGGCGACAGAGGTTCATCATCTACTCCTTTTGAGGTAAATCTTTTATTCCGCAAAAGATTTTGGTTTTTTGGTTTTTCCTACCATTCACCCCCTCTATGGTAGATTTGTTTGGTTTTTGTTCGATCCTATATTTTTCTCAAAAATAATATATCTTATGGAAGTAGTACATGCATGCAAACGCGAGATCATTTATAGTGATCAAATTAAGCGTGTGCTCACCTAGGGTATAATAGTGCCTATATATAGGAACCACCTTGATGCTATGAGTGAGAGTGTGTGCACCCGAGTACAACAAAAAACTTTTAGACCAGCTATTTCACATTCGACAAAAATTTTGGGTAAAAATCTATCAAATTTTCAGCCACCGAATGGGCTATAAGATCTGTGCAGGTTGTATGGGGTAAAAATCAAAGCACATTGCACGAGGTGAGGGTCAAACTGATGACCACAGGCAGCCCCATGCGCGTTCCCACACTAAGCCAGCACAACCTTTGGATTTTCATACCACTTACATCATAGGTACACGTGTAATGACATGCTAGTAATATTATAATTGTATTATAATTATATATCATAGTTATATTTGATAGATTTTCATAGGGACTTTTCTGTCGAATGTTAGATAGATTGTCCCAAAAATATCAGCCATCAAAATATATTTTTGACTCAATTGCCAATAAACGTGCTATAACTAGCTAATGAATGGCCTTAATTTTTCCCGGCGTTGATGAATGATGATGATAAATATACTCACCGAGTAAGTCGACGAAGTTGTAGCCATTGCTGAACCTGCCGGTGGCCTTGCCCCCCGGGTAGTCGACGCCATTGTGAGGGAAGTTGGCCTTGAGCAGCGACGCCGGCAGGTAGTTGTTGTTCCCTACGTCCGCCTGCGAGTCGCCGAGCACGTAAAGCGCCTTGACAGCGCCGCGCGTGCACGTTAGGCAGCAAGCCAAAGCCAGGAGGGCGACGCAGATGCCGCAGGACTGTTTCAGTGTGCACCTGGAAGAAGAAGAAGAAGAAGAATAAGAAGAAGAAGAAGAAGAACCCATGGCCATGGCTAGCTAGCTAGTTCACAGCGTACGTCAGCGTGTGAGATGTGTACTGCTGAGAGGCTGCCTGCCTCACGGGCTCACTTCAGTATTTTAAATAATGGGCTAAAACATTTAAGGGTGAGACTTATATTCTGATATTTAAAACCTTGGCTCACTCACTGGAGGACGTTGTGAATGAAACTCAGTGCTTACATCTTTATAGCCTGTTCTTTGGTACGCACGAAGACGCGCTAGCTAGCTGTCCAAAGCTATGCCAACTTATAATTGGAGTAGTGAGCACGTATTGATATGCTGGAAACATGAAAGCTCCTGATTAACTGGAGACATAGGCGTAGTGTCACATAATAACCAGCACATATCACGCGTTCTGATTATTGTACGTTGTACCTAAAGAAGGTGCAACCAAACTAAGATCTTTGCATCACACGGCAGCAGTACTATGAGCAAGCAAATTTAATACAAATGGAAAATGCTCGGATCAGCTTATCTGCACGACTAATCTGGAAATGCCCTGTCCTAGCACATGTCGTGAATCCGTGATCATTTTGCTCTCACGATTTTGCACCAAAAAACTAAGGTGCGTACATTGACTTTTTGAAATGTGGGCAGTTGCTAGCTATTTGCTAATTGTACCACGCGTGCGATAATATAATACACTCAATAAAAAATATATGCTAATTAAGGGCTTAAGGCTCACTGATCATCTTATTAGGCAGGGCCATGTGCGATATGTTGACTCTGATAAACATTCGGTTCCTGAGATCACCGCCAGATCGAGGCAGGCATGCATTCGATGCAACTGGCAGCTGATAGAGCATGGCCAAAATTTGGAAGATGGTCACGAAGAAATTGTGTGCAGTGAACAACAGCTAGATGCAAACCTAGCTAATTAGTGAACAACAGTTGGTTGCCCCCCCCCCCCCATCTATCCAGGTTTGAGTCATGTGTAGGGTTTCATCGACTCATGGAGGTGACTCCATGGGTCCCTGGTGGGCGTCGCCAGTGGCGAGGGGCTCCTTCGACGAGGTTTCCGGAAAAGTGTGGGAGCAGAGAGAGAGCTCCATGGTGCACAGATTGGATATTGAAAAGGGGAAGGGGGAGGCTGATGGCTTCTGGCCCAACCCAAAAGCGGTGGAACGAGAGGTGAGAGAGCAGCCCAAGATGGTGCTCACGAGCAATGGCGGATCTGAAGTTTTTGGCGAAGTCCATGAGGCCTACCTAGCCCCCATTCTTCAACATCTATAGGGTTCCAGCCCTAAGAAGCTAGGGGTTCCAGGGAGGGTGGAGGCGGAGGCGGATAAACCACGGGAAAGTGTGCGAGAGGAGGAGTGGCCGCACGTGGGGATTGGAGGGTGGAGACAGGAGTGAACAAGAAGTGTGCAAGGCGACGTTAGAAGTTTTGTGAAGGTGGTGAGAGGAAGGGCTCCAATGCTGAATCAGGGAGAGGGATGGCGACCTTGCCCTCTGTTTCGTTCACCAAATCGCTTCTGGAGGAGAGATGTGGGAGGGCGAGGGCGACTTTGCCCGGCACAACCCATGCGGCGAGAGCCGATGCAAGCGCCCCCTATTCCAGATCCAGCAATGTGGGCGGAGATCCAGGACGGAGGCGAGGGGAAGGGAAAGCAAGAGGAAAAGCTGGAAATGGAGAAGATAAAAAAGGCTTCAACAGCTCCGATGAAGATGGAGACCAAGGATGAAGTCAATACATCTTCTATAATGGAGATGCAAAGTCAGAACAAGGAACATGGTGGAAACAACAAACAGGTTGGTGCTAATCAAACTCAACAGTGGAATTTCTGTCCCAAGTGTACGAGTTATGGTCACATGGTCAAGGATTGTGCTCTCTCTGTCTATTGTGTGATATGTGCAAAGGAAACCCATAGAACTAAAGATTGCTATAGAAAAAATCAGAAGAAACTAGTAGCAAAAGTGGTGGGAAGTGCAATGCTAAGATTGGTGTATGTGCTGATACAAAATGCTAAGCATATAGTGCAGAGAGAACATGTCAACCCTATGGCGATTGTGTCAATTTTGTGGGGAGGAACACTGACTGAACAACTGCTGGAAGAGAGTTTTACACAACATTTTAAATGGAGTTGGACCTGGAAAGCCAAATAACAGGAGGGGGAACCTTTCATATGAGATTCCCAAACAAGATGAAATTGGATGAGCTAGCAGAATTTGATTCTATCAGAATGAAAGGGACCTCAGTGCATGTTAAAGTGAAAAAATGGACTCAAGAAGCTGAGGCTATGGGAAGGATGCATGAAGTCTGGGTGACTGTGGATGGGGTGCCCGATGAGATGAAAGACTATGATCCTTTGCATGAAGTGGGATAAAATCTAGGACTAGTGGTGGAAGTTGACATGGCTACTCTGAAAGCTAGGGAGATAGTCAGGATTAGAGTGGGGATGATGACACTGAAAACTTTACCTTTGACCCTGACACTAGTTACCCCAAGCTTCTGGTCTATAAGACTCATTTTCAATTAGAACAAATAGTGGAGTTGGGGTGTTTTAGAGAGAATGCACAAGAGAAAAAGGTTGTGGAAGAGGCAAAAAATATAGGCCCTAGCCACTCAGACAACATGCAAAGAAACAAGAAGCTAAGGAGTGAGGAGAGACCATAAGTGTGGAGATCTTACAACAGAGTGGAGAGAATAAAAAAGGAAAAACCAAGGTCATGGAGGAAGAGATGGACAATGATGGCAATCAAGTAATAGCAGAAGAACTCAGACAAATGGAGATAGACAGGAAATTGGCCTTGAGAATGCAACTTGAGGAGCAACTCAGAATGAAAAAATCTCAGCAAGATGACACTAGGGCAAATAACAGTAAAGGGGAGAAGAATGAAGACAGTAAAGGGGAGAAGGATGAAGAAACAACAGTGGTGATACAAGGAAAAAGCAAAGACAGTGTCAGTGAGAAACAAAGGACAAAAAACATGGAGGATGAAGTGATCTATGATGAAGATGAATTCAGGGTCCAATTGGTAGGAAGTGAAAAGCTCATGAACTCACAAGAATCAAGTAACTTTGTAGAAGCAGTAGGGGTGGTCTTATCACAGACAGATGAAGAAAATGGAAAAGGAAAAAGGAAGAAAAACAAAAGACCCAGGAAAAAAGAAGATAAAAAGGTGGCTGATGCTGCAGCTGAAAAAAAGGAGACTCAAAACACATTGAACAATAAAGGTAATAAAAAATTACATCCATCATTGATGATCCTAATGTTTCTTTAACTCAAATGGCTAGTGCGTTAGGAGTTAATCTTGGATGTGCTTTAGAAGTAGTAAACACTAATTTGAACTTAATATAAAATCTAGAAATGGCCAAAATAAATCTATTTATGAAAGAACAATAAAAAATGATGCAAAAGGAGGAAGTTGAACTGAATACTAGAGATCTTAGGGAAGATGATATTAATGTGGATGATCTATTGTCATCAGATGAATGCATGTCTGATTTTTAACAAGCTAAAAATTTGTTAAGAAAAATTCATAATAGTGCTTCAGGCAAGAAAAAAGGGAAGAATGGAAAAGGAAACCTTGAGATTTTCAAGGTCAATCCTTAATGCAATGTAAAAAATGAAAAAAGAAAATTAAAAAAGAAATCATGAAGGAATCTTTTGGAATATAAGGGGCATGGGAGATCCTGACAAAATAAAACACCTTAGTGATATGATAAAAGAGCCCAACCAAAGCTGATTTCATTGGCATTCATGAAACTATAAAGCAGGAATTCGCTGCGACAGAACTAAATGCCATTGAGGGGGGGGCTATTAAATGGGACTGGATTTCGCCCAGAGGAAGATTTGGAGGCGTTTTAATTGACATAAATGAAGAGGTAACAAAAATTACAAAAGCTATAAAAGGAAATTATATGTTGAAAGTGAATACCAAAAATAGGAAAGACAATTTTGAGTGGAATCTAATGGTGGTTTATGGGGTTGCACAATTTGAACAAAAAGAAGAGTTCCTAAGAGAACTGGCTTAGGAATGTTATGGAAATAAAGAACCCCTACTAGTTGGAGGGGATCTCAATATTCTAAGACAAGAATGCGATAAAAACATAAAGGGTGGTTGCAATAAATGAAGTTTTTTGTTCAATGCTATAATAGAAAATGCAAACTTACGAGAATTGAATTTAGAAGAAAAGAGATATATATGGTGCAACAATAATTATAACATCATATATGAGAAGCTGGACAAAATTCTGATTAATGTAGAATGGGAGACCAAATATCCCCTGGCTTGTGGGAGGGTGCTAGAAAGAATTTACTCTGATCATACACCCCTCCTGCTTGATGCCAAAGGGGTCAAACAGCAAACATCAAGTTTCAGATTTGAAAACAGTTGGTTCTTAAGAGAACATATGGAAAATGTAGTGGAACAAATTTGGAATTCTTGTAAGATAAATGGTTCTAGCCTGGATAAATGGCAATGGAGAATGAAGATGATGAGGGAAAAACTGAAAGGATGGAACATGAATTGGGAGGGGGCTTATAAGAGGGAAAAACAGGAAATTATGCAAAAGATTGATACTATTGATAAAAAAATGTGAAGTACAGGGGATGACATTGCTGGAGAGAAAAGAGAGGAGAACTGAAAGAGGACTTGAAAAAGGTGACTAGAGAAGAAAGAATGAAATGAATGCAAAGATGTAAAGAGAGAAATAATAGAAGGAGACATAATACGAAATATTATCATGCAAAAGCAAATGGAAGAAAAAGGAAAAACATGATTTTCTCTTTAGAGCAAGAAGAAGGGGAAATAAAAGGGCAGCAGGAGTTGATGGAGTATATTATCAAATTCCATAAATCCCTGTTTGGTCGACCACAAAACAATCAAATAACAATGGATCTAGAAGGGGTGGAATAGTTAAGTGAACATGAAAAAGGAAAAAATCATTAGACCAGTTGAAATGGAGGAATTAAAAATCACAGTGTTTGGAATGGAAAATAACAAAGCCCCAGGCCCTAATGGGTTTCCCATCAAATTCTACAAACATTTTTGGGAGTTAATGGAGTGAATAAAAGTTGATCTTCTAAAAAAGGTGCAAGAGTTCATGGAGGGAAGAATTGAGATATACTCTGGTACCCAAAGGTAAAGATGCAAAAGTGATAAAAAATTCAGACCCATTTGTCTTCTAAATGTGAGTTTCAAAATCATAACTAAGATCTAAATGGGAAGGTTGGCAAAAGTAATAGAGAGATTAATAATTGCTAATCAAACAGCTTTTATGAAAAACAAATATATAATGGAGGGTGTTTTGATTTTACATTAAACTCTGAACACAATGCACCAAAAAAAACAGGCAGGGATTTTGTTCAAAATCGATTTTGAGAAAGCATATGACAACATAAATGGCGCTTTGTATACGAAATGTTGAAAGCTAAGGATTCCCTCATAAGTGGTGTGATTGGATTTTAAAAGTAATAAAAGGGGGCAATGTGGTTGTGGCTGTCAAAGTAAATGATCAAATAGGGTCATATTTCAAAACACATAAGGGCCTAAGACAACGAGACCCTTTATCTCCATTATTATTTAACATTGTTGCCGATGCTTTGACCATTTTAATTAAGAGGGCAAAAGAACATGGGTTGATCAAAGGGTTGGGGATTGATATAATAAGAGATGGAATTGCAATTTTACAGTATGCTGATGACACAATTTGCATGATTCAAGATAACTTGGAGTATGCAAAAAAAAATCTTAAATTCATTCTATGTATTTTTGAACAGCTCACTGGCCTTAAGGTTAATTTTCACATAAGTGTGGTGTTTTGTTTGGGTGGGGCAACAGAAAAACAAAAAGAGTATAGGCAAATGTTTACTTGTCAGATTGGTGTTTTACCAATGAAGTATGTGGGGTACCCATAGATAGCAAAAGTATTCACAACAAAGATTGGAAAGTGTGGAGAAAAAAGTTGAAAAGAAGATAGGATACTGGCAAGGGAAACTCCTAGCAATTGGGGGGAGATTGACTCTAATTAATTCAAGTTTAAACAATGTACCTCTGTACATGATGTCCATGTATCCTTTACCAATTGGGGTGAGAAAAAATATTAATTACTATAGAAGAAGGTTTTGGTGGCAAGAAGATGAGGGTTTCAAAAAATTTCATCTAGTGCAGTATCCTGTGATTTGCTTATCCAAAGACCAGGGGGGTTTGGGAGTTCTTGACCTAGAAATAATGAACAAAGCCTTGCTAGGAAAGTGGCTTTGGAATCTAGAAAACTCAAATGGTTTATGGCAGAAAGTGCTAAGGAATAAATACCTCAAGAATGCTGGTGAAAAGCCTCAACGAGTCCACCAGGCTACTGAATGTGAGTAAAAAATTCATCTTGTAAAAAAATATTTTGTTTTACTCTAACTTGATACCTTGCTCTACTCCTATAGAGAATTTACCAGCAATCATAAGCCAAATCAGAAACCCTGGAGTAACTGGTGCCTCATCTTGATATCTTGTAATCGGTTCAACAAGAGCTCAAAGAAACCAAAGAAACCATCAAGGCTAAAGAGAAAGAATTAAGAGACGAAATAAGCCAGCTCCGGGATACAAACTTGGAATACCGTTGATCTGTCAATGGTAAGTAAATATCTCCGTAAGTGCTCTATCAAACTTGTCTTCCTGATATTGACCCAACTTTGTATATCTCACCCCATGTGTTTCAAATTGAAGCTCTGAAGGCCCAACTAAAGAAAATTGAGGAAGCTAACACTAAGCTCTAGGAAGACAAAGATAAAGATGTAGCTGAGTTGGAAGGTAAATCATTTTGCTTCTCATCTTGAATATGTTGAAAATATGTTGCTTGTCTTGAAAATATGTTGCTTGTCTTGACTTGTATTACTTCAGCCCGCAAAGCAAAAACTCAAGCTCAATTTAAAGTCTTCATCAAGCGAATTAAGAGGGCAGAATCGATATGGGATGACATCACCAATGCCGTTGCTTCTGTGCTCAATGCCATCTTTTAGAATGGACTCGGATCTAGCTCAGAGAATGCCTTTGAGATCTGTGACAAGCTGAGGAACGCTTCAGACAAGTATTACAAGAACATTACCAAAGCAGCTACCATGGGAGCTAGTCAAGCCTTGGCCATGACCAAGTTACTATATCCTCGAGTGGATATTAGTGCAATTGGAGATGGATTCGCGGATGGCACCACCGAAGAGCAAGCATTGTAATTCATTAATGAAGCGATAGTGCCTGCTCAAAAAATAGCCAAAGATATACTAGAAGAATTCCAGAGTTTGGTTCCCAACTGTAATGTGACTTAGAATTGTAAACATTTGAGTTATATATATGATATTGATCTAACTATGATTTGTATATATAGTAAGAGAATTTTTGTCTGACTATACTAAGCCTAAAACATAGTTAAATCTTCAAAAAATTTCGCAATACTTGTCAACATCTCATAGCTAAAACAAACCAATGATAAATCAAACTAATTACTGTCATTGAAGAGAAAACCATGATTATTATAAATAAGATAGCCCCTGACTGGCTACTCAAGAAGATCAAAACACTTGATGTGGGCAGTCAAGAGATAGAAGTTCCAAAAAGATAATCTTATGTATAAAAACGACGCAAATGTTCGATGTTCTAGGAATTTTCAACTAGCGACCCGACTTCACGCTTCAACCGATAAGCTCCTAGACGAGTCACTTCTTATATAATAAACGACCCTTCCCACAGGGGAGACAACTTATGTCTATCTTTGGTTGTCTGAATCTTATGTAGGACCAAATCTCCAACAATGAATGCCCTGGGATGAACATCATGATTATGATGTCGCCAAAGTCCTTGGAGATATTTGGCCGATTGAATAAGAGCAATCTCACGAGCTTCTTCTAGGCGGTTTAAATCTTCTGTTCGATCTTGATCACTTTTATCTTCATTAAAATTGCGCACCCGAAGATACTCGAATTCCATCTCAGTCGACAGCATAGCTTCAGCTCCATATGCCAAGAAAAAAGGAGATTGACCTGTTACCCGACTCGATGTAGTCCATAAAGACCAAAGGACCAAAGACAATTCTTCTACCCATCGACCGACATAAGGTCGTAGCCTATCAAAGACTTGAGCTTTAACCCCTTGGAGAATCATCCCATTGATGCGTTCAACTTGGCCAATCTTCACAAAAATCCTTAAAAACTCCACCAGTGAATTGAGTACCATTGTCAGTAATTATCTTGTTAGGAACTCCAAACCAATGCACAATATTAGGAAAGAAATCTCACGCTTTGTCAGCTATGATTGTAGCGACCGGCCTGGCTTCAATTCACTTGGAGAATTTGTCTACTGCAACAAACATATGTATAAAACCTCTGGGAGCCCTTTTAAAAGGACCCACCATGTCGAGTCCCCAAACGACAAAAGGGCATGAGAGCGGAATCGTTTGCAACTCGTGAGCCGAAATATGAATCTGTCAAACAAAAAACTGACATCCTTCATCGGTCCGAATGATTTTGTCTCCATCAGTAACAGCTGTAAGCCAGAAAAATCTTTGCTTGTATGCCTTGCCCACCAATGTGCGTGCATGAGTGCCGTATATACCCAAGTGGATATCCGTCAATAACTGACGTCACTCCTCAGGTGAAAGACATCGTGGTAAAACACCAAATGGGCTGCATTTATACAGCTCGTGTTTCGAGATTACATAACACTGACTACGATGGTGAATCAGCTCGTCCTCGTTTCGGTCCTGAGGCAACTCTTGTGTAGTCAGAAATCTGATGAAAGGCGTCCTCTAGTCGGTATCCAGCATCGAGACTTGTCTTGATATGACTTCTTATTGAACTTCCTTCTTAGCAACAGTCGACTCATGAAGGTGTTCAACAAAAACATCTGTTGGAGTAGCTTCTCACTTGGACCCAAAATTCGCCAATTGATCAGCAACTTCATTGTTGTGACATAAAACATAAGATAGCTTCAAACCATCAAACTTGTCATCGAGCTTATGAAACATCTAGTGATAAGCGGCCATGTTGTCATTAAGACAAGACCAATCCTTCATCACTTGGTTGACGACCAGCTGAGAATCTCCACGCACTATCATCCGACGTATCCCTAGAGATACAACAAGGCATAGCCCATGAAGCAAAGCCTTATATTCAGCCACATTATGCGACGCCGAGAATTGAATTTGAACAACATAATGCAGTCACTCTCCAGTCGGGGAAATCAAAACAACCCCAGCCCTAGTGCCAGTAACCCTTTTGGATCTGTCGAAATACATGGTCCAATACTCCAGCTTTTCCTCAGGTGTCCCTACCTATAACTCGGTCCACTTAGCAACAAAATCCGCCAAAACTTGAGACTTAATTGACGTCCATGCTTTGAAAGAAATGTCTCATGCCATTAACTCCAAAGCCCACTCTGTGATGTGCCCTGTGGCTTCTCGATTGTGAAGGATATCACCAAGTGGATAAGATGTAACCACAGTAACCGAGTGGCTTTGAAAATAATGAGCCAACTTCCTGACCGTAATCAAAACTCAATATAATAATTTCTGCACCTATGGCTAACGTGTTTTGGAGTCGGCCAATACCTTGCTAACGAAGTAAATTGGCCTCTGAACCTTTTGGATATGTCCTTCCTCTCGCTCGACAACCAACACCGTGCTGACTACCTGGGAAGTTGCTGACACATAAAGGAGCAAAGACTCATGCGGACTTGACGAAGTCAGTACGGGAGGCGTCGTGAGGAAACTTTTGAAGTCTTCAAAGGCATTCTGGGCTTCAGGTGTCCATTGAAAATCATCTGTCTTTTTGAGTAGCCTGAAGAAAGGCATGCCTCGCTCCCCGAGCTTGGAGACAAAACAACTAAGTGTCGTCGTACACCTGGTGAGTTTTTGAACATCTTTCTGGGTACTCGGTGGCTTCATGTTGCGTATAGCATTGATCTCCTCTAGGTTGGCTTCAATGCCACGATGGGACACCATGAAACCAAGTAGCTTTCCTGACGGTGCTCCGAAGGTGCACTTCTCTGGGTTCAACTTCATCTTGGAGGCCCGGATATTTTTGAAGGTTTCCTCTAGATCAGCGATCAAATTATCCCTCTGCTTGGTTAATAGCAACATCATCGATATAGGCCTCCACGTTATGTCCAAGTTATGATTGCAAAAATCTTTTAATCATACGTTGATAGGTAGCTCCAGCGTTCTTCAACCCAAAAGGCATCATGACGCAGAAGTACGCACCGAACAGGGTGATAAACGAGGTCTTCAAGCAGTCGGACTCCTTCAAACTGATCTGATGATATCATGAATAGCAATAGCAGTCGACAAAACCTAGAAGCTCGTACCCGGTTATTGAGTCAACGACCTGGTCAATGCAAGGTAAACCAAAAGGATCTTTGGGGTAAGACTTGTTAAGATCTATATAATGCACACACATTCGCCATTGTCTCATCTTTTTCTAAACTAGGACTAGGTTAGCCAGGCAGTCAGGATGATAAACTTCCTTGATGAATCCTGCTGCCAAGAGCTTGATTAACTCCTTCTTGATTGCGTCCCTCCGATCTTGTGCAAACCGGCGGAGTCATTGTTTGATAGGTTTTCCATCGTCTCTAACATTTAAAGAGTGCTCAATCACCTCTCTAGGAATACCAGGTCTATCAGAAGGTTTCTAGACAAATATATCTTTATTAGCTTGAAGAAAGGTGATGAGCGCTTTTTCCTATTTACTATCTAACTCAACACCAATTACAGTGGTCTTGGAAGGATCCTTTGGATCGAGTGGAATCTTCTTGGTCTTGGCGTCGCCTTCTCCTGACTTGGGTAGCTTCTTGGCAAGGATTTCTCTATCTGGTGATGTTGATACAGCCAGTCGAATCTCCTGTCGGCCGAGTGATCTCTCATGAGATTGCGCCATCTCGCAGCTTTCCTTGTCGCACATAAAGGCTTGCTTGATGTCGCTGCGTACAGAAATTACTCCTCATGGTCCTAGCATCTTCATCATCAGGTCGGTATAGTGGGGAACGGCCATGAACTTGGCAAGAACCAGCCTTCCCAGTATGACATGGTAAGCAGCCTCGAAGTCAGCAACTTCGAAGCAAATATTTTCTGCTCGGAAATTTCCCCGGGTGCCGAAAGTGATTGGAAGAGAGATCTGCCAAAGTGGTGTTGAAGATAACCCGGGGATAACCCCGTGAAAAGGAGCGGAGCTTGATTCACTACTACGGAAACAGTTTTTTGTGGCGGCCATTTTGGGTCTTCGCTGGCGGCAATTGGGGCCGCCACAAAGCAAAGGCCAGTGAAGATCAAGATCTTCGCTAGCGGTTATAGACCGCCAGCAAAGAAATATCTTCGCTAGCGGTCGCTTTATGTAGGCCGCCAGCGAAGAAATATTTTCTCTGGCGGCCAATTTACGTCAGCTGCCAGCGAAGCCAAATCTTCGCTGGCCGCTGGCTTAAGACAGCCGCCAGCGAAAATGTTCTTCTCTGGCGGCTTACACTCTTTTTGGACACGTGGCCCGCTAGGAAAAAAGCCCATAGTTTATGGAGAAGGCACATGGCCCGCCAGTAAAAATAGGACATCGTCATATTTTTGACACGTGGCCCGCCTGCGAAGATGCAATATTTATAAAAAAATATTATATATTATTTTTTTCTTACCTTTGTTCATGTATTTTAGAGTCACACGTGGATGATATAACTAATCGAGCTATCGATAAAGTATGTTCTCTTTCGTGCAGCCGCCATTGATGATTAATATACATGCACGCGGAAATAATATATGAAGATTAATATATACATATATATATATATATATATATATATATATATACACAATATCTAAGCACCTATATAGATAGAATTGGACCGACACCACATATACAAGTAGTTGAATGTCTTACAACCCGAGCGATATACATACGCGTGAAACCTATCTATATTATACTCCTGCTCCAGTTAGACAGACATTCGTTCTCCGGCAGGGCCAAAACTCCATCGTGGTCGAAAAACCTCCCAAGCTGATGTGCGCACTCACGGTGGATGAAGTAGCACATGTCCCGTTGTATGTTCTCAATGGATTTATCATCGAGCTCCCTTTCAGACTTGGGAATTTTTGGAAGCTGGATCGAGATCATGACAAATTACGAAATTGTTCACAGTAATGCAAGTTAGCGATTAACTTAACAAGAGTATTGACGGTTTGTACTTACATCGTCGTAATTCGCGCAATATCTCCCATTGACCTTAAGGTATTCGCAGGTGTAATATCCGCATAGTACGGTTCCCACCGGTTGCTTATGACACTTTCAACATCAATTATAAAGTATATTAGTTAATTAAATGGAAAAACACATGCATTTATAAAAATTAAGTAGTATTGTTTGGCATCCAAATTTACTTACCGGCCACTTATTGCGGATGAGTATGCGTTGTCTGGAGTTTTTCCGTTGTCCGCCTTGCTGGTAATACCTTTTATATGCACTGTTTGGAGAGATAATTAATTTAAATTCGTCAAAGATAACAACACGTCATGAGAATATATAAGAATAAGAAACGTCCATGCATATAACTTACAGATCGATAATTCTGAGCATTTCTTGATATGTATTGCTATCTTTATCAAGAGAATCCAAGACGACGACTTCATTGTACTTTGGATAGAGAAGAAATACTATCCAATGGTCGCTGCAAAAGAAATGGTTAGTCCAGCCGTGATTATATGTATATACTCGTAGTTGATATGAAAACTTACTCAAAGGCGTATGGCGCGTAAACACATTCCTTGTCCTGCGTAGATTCAAGTGCTATAGCTACATAAGTAGCAACATCGAGAATCTTTTCCTGATGCCTTTGTTCTATATATGCGTCCCTCTCTTGCCGTGTCATCGCCTGAACATGTGCCGGTAGCTTGTTCTCGTCTAGCAGGTAGGTGTGGTTCGGCTGGCTTATCCGGCACGGGTTTAGGAAGCCGACAGGCTTTCGCATCGCTTCGGCTTGCACGTAATTCATCCTTCAAAAAATGTAAGGTCAAATTAGGTACGCACATAGGTACAATGATTTATTGACACGTTCTAGTCATGCACTTACAGACACCAGATGCCGACCAAATTGGCGTCGAGCCTCTTCCGACGGTAGAGGGCATGCATATCGGAGAAATGGACTTGGAATAGGCATGGCCCGCTCCAGAAAATGTTCTCCTGCACGGCAACTGTGAACGATGAAAGGCCTTTTATGGTGCTTGCCCTGATGTACCATTCATGCCACCTCCTTAGTTGCCACGGTCCTTCTGTTAGTTGCCAGGCATGGATGAATGGTTGGCCATTCTGAAACTCATGCGGCACATCCGGGCAGTTGATATAATTAAGATAATCTTCCATGGTTTCCTTGAGGCCTGTTAACTTTCTGTCATCAAAATCGGCATCTTTGATATCTTTGTCCCTTCCTCGGAATGCCGTTATCATATATCTTTTCTTCGATTCACTTTTTCCTTTGTGCTTGTGTGTCCTTACCATCACTGGCACATCGGCACCCTTAGGTTCCTCCGGTTGCGATGGCTGTGTTTGCGATGGGTCTAGTTCATCAGGCATTGTCCGCTTAGGCCCTGATTGTGCACGCTCTGATTGCTGTGCCGGAGGCACTTCCTGAACTTGTACTTCTGATTGATCCATTTCAAGCCCTGATTGTACTTCTGTCTCCTTTTCAATTGGAGGTGACGCAACAGCAGGCTCTGATCTTGGAGGTGATGCAACTACATGATCTGATTGCGGAGGTGATGAAACTGGAGGATCCCTCGGTTCTTGTTCCCTTGGTGGACGAGGCGGTGACACCGGTATCCTTGGTGGACGATCCGTTCCATCCGTTGACCCTAGTTGAATATCATTCTTGTGCCACAGCACAAACTGGTCAACGGTATCTCCAAGGTACACAATCCCCTCGGGTGTTGGAATGTCGATCTCGTGCATCCGGTGAGCCTCATTGACCGTCCGGACCTCTACCTTGGCATAGTCATCCGGAATGTCTTGGCAATGGAATCTGCGGCCCGGTATGAACCTCCCAGTTGCAACCTGTATTTTCTTTCCTGCCCTGCCGACCGGAATCAAGAGCTTGCAAGGAGTATCCTCCGTTACATCGTCCATCGGATAGCTCGGATCAGCCTGCGAAACGGCACCACCGTGCATCATATTCTGGCTCCAATATCTATGGCATTCCTCACGAGCTGCTGCCCTAGCCTGGGATTCTATCTCCTCCTTATAGCGATCACGCTTCTTGTAGGTATGAGCATCCTCTTTGAATCCATCCTTCCAGCTAGTCTTGGAGGATACTCCTCGGACACGGCCAGAGTGCTCCGGGTTGCCCAACGCATAGGTCAGCTCGTCCCGGTCTCTATCTGGCACGAACATCCCGGCCTCTTGCTGCGTGACGATGTTCTTCATCTTGACAGCTACCTCCTGGAGCTTTGGATCCTTGAAGACTACATCCCCCTCCGGGGTGAAGGCCGGTGTTCTTGCACGCACCCAGTTCCTGGTTCGTGGGTTGTGATTTTTCATAGGAACCGGTTTCCCAGCCTTTTCCATCTCTTCATCTTGTTTTGTCCATTTCTTAACCGCTGCACGGTAACCGGTCGATCCCAAACGATGAGGATATTCATTCCTTCTTGCTAGTTCAGACATCCTCTGGCTCTTCTCCTTTTCCTCCGCCGATGTCTTCAGGGCAACGAACTCATCCCACTGGGCTGGTGTTATCTTTCCGTACTCCGTAAACGGCGTACGTCCCTTCTGAACATATTTCTTGTTAAGGTCTGTTTTCCAGTTCCGCCACAGCTTGCCCATGGTCTTGAGTGCATAGACCTTCGCTGTATCGTCGTCTGTCCCTTGTGGATACTCAAACCTGCTTTGCAGCGACGTCCAACAGCTGTTCTTTGTAGTGTCAGGAACTTTCTTCCAATCCTTCCATGTGATCTCCACGATATCCCTAACTATCGCCCCGCATTGGTTGCTATACTTGGAACATGAATCTTCGGGTGATAGGGGTTCCCCTTTCTCACTGATCCGCGTCAGCACGCTGACTTCTTTCAACAACATGTTCTTCCCTCGCTCGCCCCTTCTTTTCTTGGGTTTACTTGAAGCTGAGACGTGCACGACAGCTCTAGCTTCGGCTTCCGCTTCGGGTGCGGCTTGGGCTTTCCTTTTAGATCGGCGTGGAGCATTCTTCTATATTTGCATTTCACATGACATCGGTTATAATCGATATATATACTTAATACGATCGGAACTAATCATATACAATATGTTACGTACCACCGGTTCGCGGGGGATGTAGTCGGAGTCGACTTCTTCATTGTCGCTCCCACCCTTTTTCTTCCTTGCAGGAGAAGGATGGGGGTCACTCGGCGAGTGATACGATCCACTCCCTTCCTCACCGGAACTTGACGGCGATGATTCCTCCGCGACTACTTGTGTGCAAATATCCTCCTCAAGCATCGGTGGAGTTTGCTTGCCCTTGGCGCCCGAGGGTTCCGCTTCGGTCGGTTTTTCCGTTGATATCCTTTTAAGGTGAGTTTATATTAGATGCGGAATGGAATCGTTACATCTTTCTTAAAAGAGTTAAAAAGGAAAAATAAGGGCATCTAAATAATGTGTAATTTAGTCTTTTTAAATGTATTTGAGTCTTTAGGAGTCCTTATATTAATTTTGGGATATTTTTTTTAATCCAAAAATACTTATATTTTGGACGGATAGAGTAGATATAAATAATTGATGCAAAATACAATCATGAGGAAATTCATTTAGGTGCTATTCAATATACAGAACTCGCTGGAATTTTGGTGCAATTTAATATGTACATCTGATACTTCAAACAATTAGGTCAAAACGGTCAAATTATATATTAATACAAAATCCTAATCGGCAAAACGGATACACTTCCAAGATGTGCATTTTATTACATAAAAGTGTGCAGGGTATATAATTTATTCAAATACTAGTCTATTTATCATGAATTAATATAATTTTTCCAGAATTTATTTAGTAAGTCTTGACCTCCTAAAAATTCAATCTAATTTCGGCTGAACTGACTTTGTTTATTTTATTGAGAATAAAATATAAAGAATTTTTGTGTGAAACAAAATAAAATGGTATCTAGAAATAGAACTTTACTGAATCAAGACTAAACACATGATTCTAACCCTGCATATATACATGATTCAATTTTCTAGATAAAACACAAAGAATAGTGGATGAAGACAAATCACACTAAATATAATTATTAAACTTTTTAAAATTTCAAAATTGAACTTTACTGAATCGAGACTAAATACATTACTCTAACCTTGCATATAGTAAATGTAGATTTGTAAGTAGTTACATAAGGCTAAAGAATGAGATATTGTACTGAACTTCTTATGAATGAATAGCAAAATCGAAAGGCATGCATGCAAGCTGAACAATATGTGCCATTCTTCCTTATTAGTTTCAACAACAAATTTGTCAATCTTTTTCAGGAATAACAACTCCAGGTATATACATGGATTACTATCAAGTTTGATCTGCTGTGTCAAACTGATTAATCATCTTCAAGAAAAAAACAGAGAAAGATGTGCTGTCGGTCTGATGGCGATCACCTGAATTCAGGGATCGATGGATCAGTCGAACCTGCTAACTGAAAGTTTACAAAAGGAAAAAAGATACTACATGCATGAATGCTAATCAACAATTTGCAGATGAACAGATCTTGATATATGTTTTTTTTATCGAGTAACCGATCGATGGATATATGGACAGAATGCATGTCAAAATGTGCAGTGAAGCCTGTAGTGAGATGACGCAGACTGTGAGCGAGGTAGCTAGCTAACTGCATTATTAAATTTCTGATCGATTCATCGATGAATCCATCCATTCATACAATCAATCAATCCATCCATTCAACCCTAATCCATCCATTCATACAATCAATCAATAATCCATCCATTCATCGATACAAACAATCAATCATCGATCCATCCATTGATTCATCCATCCATTCATCGATCCATTCATTCATTCATCCATTCCATTCATCAGAAAAAAAGAGTCAGCGGCGACAGGGGTACCTGGATGAGGCGGCGAGCAGAGGAAGAAGAGGAGGCGACGGCGGTGAGGACGCGGCCGTCGGCGGCTGTGAGGAGGCGGCGAGCAGAGGAAGAAGAGGAGGCGGTGGCGGTGAGGACGCGGCCGCCGGCGGCTGTGAGGACGCGGCCATCGGCGGTGAGGAGGCGGCCGCCAGCAGCTGCGAGGAGGCGGCCAGCGGCGGTGAGGAGGTGGCCATCGGTGGCGGTGAGGACGTGGCCGGCGGCTGTGAGGAGGCGGCCATCGGTGGTGAGGAGGCGGCCGCCGGCGGTTGCGAGGAGGCGGCCAGCGGCGGTGAGGAGGTGGCCATCGGTGGTGGTGAGGACGCGGCCGGCGGCGGTGAGGAGGCGGCCATCGGCGGTGAGGACGCGGCGGTGGCAGTGAGGAGGTGGCCGGGGGCGGTGAGGAGACGGCCGGCGACGGCAGTGAGGAGGCAGCCGAGCGGCGGTGAGGAGGAGGCGGCGGCGGTGAGGCTACCTGCCTCCTGGCGCGAAAAGGAGGCGGCGGCGCTCTCCTGGCACGAAAAGGAGGCGGCGGCGCTAAGTTTTTGCTGGCGGCGGCGGCTGAAAATTTTGGCAGCCTGGCGGCAGCTCTAGGGTTTTCGCGCCTTCGGGACTTAGTGAAAATTGAGGACTCCCGCGCGCCCATATATAGCGAAACCCATTTTCGCTGGCGGCCGGCTTACCTCGCCGCTAGCTAAAACCATTTTCGCTGGCGGCCACATTAGGCGGGCCGCTAGCGAAACTATTTTCTCTAGTGGCCGGATTACCTCGCCGCCAGCAAAAAACCTTTTTCGCTGGCGGCATGATTATGCGGCCCGCTAGAGAAACCCATTTTCGCTAGCGGCCTGCTTACCTGGCCGCCAGCGAAATAGGTTTTCGCTGGCAGCCGGAATAGGCGGCCCGCTACCGAAACCCATTTTCTCTGGCGGCCGGCTTACCTCGTCGCTAGAGAAAACCTTTTTCACTAGCGGCCTGATTATGCGGCCCGCTAGCGAAACCCATTTTCGCTAGCGGCCGGCTTTCCTGGCCGCCAGCGAAATAGGTTTTTGCTGGCAGCCAGAATAGGTGGCCCGCTACCGAAACCCATTTTCGCTAGCGGCTGGCTTACCTCGCCGCTAGAGAACACCTTTTTCGCTGGCGGCCGGAAGTGTCCTCGACCGCCAGGAAAAACGTTTGGCCCATTTCAATATTTTTTTCTTTGCACAACTAAATGTAAAAATATCCACAGAACTAATTACAAAAAGAGTTGGTAATCATCCGTACAAAAATTCATCATCCATCTTAGGTCACCATAATTACATATGTAGATTAACCTTTGACATTCTTCCCTACTCCCTTGTTCCTCATGTATGGCTTCGGGGAATCACCAATATTGCTTCCGCGATCTTAATGTTGTTTGTAAAGTCCGTGAAGAGTGTCATGTTCTCGTACTGATTATATGCCTCAACATCTTGGACATCATCAACTCCCAAAATCTTTTGTTTCCCCGAGACAACTATATCTTTCTTCAACTGAGATGGATCAGTCACATAGAAAACCTGAGTGGCCCGATCGGCAAGTACCCATGGGTCATTCTTGTGCCCTACGTTGACCAGGTCGATGATTGTCAGCCCGAAAATGTCGACAACCACGCCAGATGGGTGTTTCACCCATTGGCACCGGAACAGTGGAATCTGCATGTTGGATCCATAGTCCAGTTCACAGATTTCTTCTATGAATCCATAGTATGTGCTCTTTTGTCCAGTTGGGTCGATTGCCTCTACTCGAAGGCCACTGTTTTGGCATGCACTCCTTTGGTCTTTCGCTTTGGTATAAAATGTGTACCCATTCAGATCATATGCTTGCCATGAGGTGTAAACACTTGATGGCCCGTCAGTCAACCTCTTAATAGTTTTTTCCTCCGTAGTATCGCCATCTGGTAGGCCGAGGTTCTTGAACCATTCAGTAAAGGCAGCCTTGTGTCGTTTCATGATCCATGCATCAGAACGCCCTGTATTCATTGCTTGTAATTCCTTAAGGTGCTGATCTATGTACGGCTCCACTATCGCGAGCTGTTGCAGCACAGTGAAATGAGCTTCTTTCACTTTCTTGTAATCATCATCGTGGATTCTTTTCTGCCCTTTTGTCCCTCTTCCAGATAATCTACCTTCATGTCGAGGTACCGGTAAACCAATTGTTTTCCCCTCTTTTAGGTAATCAATGCAACACTCAACGACTTCCTCGGTAGTATATCCCTCTATCATCGATCCCTCTGGGTGGGCACGGTTCCGTACGTAGCCTTTTAGAATGGACATGTACCATTCGAATGGCCACATCTGATGCAGGTACAGGGGACCAAGTGCAATAATCTGAGGCACAATATGAACTATGAGGTGTTCCATCATATTGAAAAATGACGGCGGGAAACACATCTCAAGCTCGCACACGGTCTCTATAGCGAAAGTGCGGAGAGGACCTAACTCGTCAAGATCAATTACTCTCTGTGAGATTGCATTGAAGAAGTAACACAGCTTTGTGATGACCACCTTAACGTGTAATGGTTCGATTGCTCTGATGGCGATAGCGAGGAATACTGTGAGCATTACATGGCAATCATGGGAATTGTAGCCTGAAAATGACAAATCATTCATGGATACCAGTCGCTTAATGTTTGAGGAGAAACCAGTAGGCACTCTCACCCCACGTAGGCATTTGCACATTGCCTTTTTCTCCTCATTTGTCAAGGTGTAGCAGGCCGGCGGAAGATACACTTTTCCGTTACCCTCATCTACAGGGTGAAGCTCTTTCCTTATCTGCATATTCACGAGGTCCTTACGGGACTTCAGCCCATCCTTTGTCTTGCTAGGTATGTCTAGTAAAGTACCCATGGTGCTATCGAAGACATTTTTCTCTAGGTGCATGACATCGATAGAATGACGTATCTCTAAATCTTGCCAGTACGGAAGGTACTTAAAGAAAATGGAATGCTTCTTGAATGGCCCGCTAGCGCTTGCTGGCTCTTTGGCCTCATTTCTCTTCCGCTTGTTGGTTTCCTTCTTTTTGGCCTTCCCAAAAACAACCTTGAGCTTTTTCGTTATTGTGAACACTTTATCACCCTTCCATGGTTCTGGTGGATCACCATCCTCAACAGTGTTGTCGAAATATTCTGCTTTGGAGCGGTACGGGTGATTCTTTCTTAAGTAACGTCGGTGCCGCATGTACACTAGCTTCTTCGATCCCTGAAGATACCTGTACACTGTACCATCAACACAAATAACGCAGCCTGTCTTCCCCTTGAGCTGTCCTGATAGGGAAAACAGTGCGGGCAAGTCGTTGATGGTGACAAAGATAATTGCATTAAGCATGAAGTAATTCTGCATGAATTCGTCCCAAACCCGGACCCCGTGATTCCACAGATCAGCCATATCCTCCAGCAAAGGCTCCAGAAACACATCCATGTCATTGCCAGGTTGTCGTGGTCCCTGTACAAGGATGGTCAACAAAATATACTTCCTTTTCTGACACAGCCACGTAGGGAGGTTGTACATGGTTAGGAGTACTGGCCACGTGCTGTGTGAGCTGCTCAAGTCACCAAATGGATTCATTCCATCGGTGCTCAATGCAAACCTTACATTTCTTGGGTCCTCTGCAAACTCATGGTACTTTCTGTCAAATTCCTTCCACTGTCGAGCATCTGCCGGATGTCGAATCATCCCATCCTTTTTCCGCTTTTCATGATGCCAGCGCATCAGTTCGGCATCCCTCGGGTTCGAGAACAAACGCTTCAATCGATCTTTCACCGGAAGGTACCACATGACCAACTGGGGGATCTTCTTCTTGTTGTTGTCTTCTACCTCGTCTTGGGTAACATCCTGATGCTCAGACTGGCTACGGCTTGTTTTGTATCGACTAGTGTTGCACGTTGGGCATCCGTCCAAATCCTCATACTCTTTACGAAACAGTACGCAGTGGTTAACACAGGCGTGTATCTTTCGCACACCCAGAGATAAAGGGCAAATAAGCTTCTTCGCTTCATAGGTGCTGGTTGGCAGGGAGTTGGGTTGCGGAAACAGTTTCTTCAACAGAACCAACAAATCGTTGAAACTACTGTCCGACTAACCGTTTCTGGCCTTCAATCTCATAAGTTCAAGCACCGTCCGCAACAATGTGAAATCCTTCATGCAACCATTTGCCTCATCGTACAAAAGAACCTTCGTTGCCTTTTGTAATGATTCGAAGTTCTCCAACCCACGAGCGGACCCAGCTACAACCTCAGGTTTAGCATGACGCAACATCTCTTCCAAATCAAAATTACCATCATCTACGCAAACATTACCATCATCGACATCATCAACTATACTGTGATGACCATCATCGCCACCAATATCATCATCAACATTAATGGGATCTACTTCCTCTTCTCCTTCTTCTGCTACTACCATCAAATCCTCGTCCCAGTTGAACACTTCATCCTGTACTATCGCCCAGTTGGGAACTTGTTTGCTTGGGATCTCTCCATGATGTGACCAATTTGTGTAGCCTGCAACAAATCCATGCATCACCAAGTGTTGCTCGATTATAGATGGGTCGATCCAAATTTTCTGATTCTTGCAATGTAAGCATGGACATCTAATTTCCTTTGTCTTCTTAGATGCAGCATTCTTCTTAGCAGCTTTCATGAATATGTCAACTCCTTCAATGTATGAGGACTGGTATCTCTCTCTATACATCCATGCTCTGTCCGCCATCTATGTATTATTTGCGAAAAAATATGTACAACTTCGTCACTTTATATATTTTCGATAATATGTCACATTAAAATTATACTAATTAATATTTATAACCACTATAATCTAGACAAGATAATTAAAGCTAGCCAAAAATCTACAAACTACAAACAACTAGAAAAAAATAAAAAACTAGCTCTTTTTCTCTTCTTCTCAGCGTTCTCTGCAGTTAACTAATATATAGATCTGCTACAAATAAACATATCAAAACTAGATATATATATATGGAACATCGATCATGCACAATATTTCTTACAAAGTTAGCCCATTTTAAGCTCCAAATAACAAATAAAAAATAGTTTTCTTCCCCCGTGTCACATACTTTTTGCTATGTAAAATCTCAACAAACAACCAATAAAATTGAAAAAAAAACTTTACAAATGGAGTAGGAGAAAGTATATGTAACCTCTGGTGCAGTAGATCTTTCAAAAGATTGAAGTTCAAAACCTTCCCCTCTATGTATTTGTTCACAAGAGAGAGAAAATCGTGCTCAAATGCCATGGCTGCTAGCTGGGCTGGTGATATAGGTGATGGTATTTTCCCTGGCGGTCAACATATGTCGGTTCATTCGAACCGCCATAGAAAATATTTAGGGGTGGCGGCGGCTAGAGTGGGCCGCCAGCGAAGATGTAGGAATCTTCTCTAGCGGGCCACGTCACCTTACCGCCAGCGAAAAAGTGATATGTTCGCTGGCGGTGTCTTAAGATGGCCGCCAGAGAAAATACCGCATCTTCTCTGGCGGCTAGCTTAAGGAGGCCGCCAGCGAAGATGTGTTTTCGCTGGCGGCCCGAGACTCCCACCCCCCCTATCTTTTTAGCTGGCGGTTTCACCTCATTTCCGCCAGAGAAAAGTTTTTCCAAACGCCATGAAAGATTGTTTTCGTAGTAGTGATTTCAACTCGGATGTTGGAATCTGCATCTCGTCCAGCGTCTTGGCGAAGAGGATGTTGAGAGCGCTGCCACCATCAATGAGGACATGCTTCAATTTGACATTGCGAACAACTAGGTCTAATACCAAGGGATATCGCCTCGAGTGAGCCACTCGGTCAGGATGATTCGAGCGGTTGAACATGATTGCTATCTCGGACCATCGTAGGTATTGCGGTAATTCAGGTTGGATGGCATTGATTTCTAGTAGGACTCGTAGGCGAGCGGACCTCCAAAGATGTGATTTAACTCGGCTCTAGGGTCTTGAAAGGCTCCTGAACCGCCATTGTCGTCATCCTTTTTGGTACTTGAAGTGCCTTCTCCGACAACCAACTTAAGCTGGGCCGCATATTCTTCAGCAAACTTTTTGTAGATGAAATAGTCCCTTGCTGCGTGTTTGTGATTTGGATGATGTGTACAAGGACCGTTCATAATCTTGTCATAAGTAGTGATGCGTGGGCGCTGTTGCTAGTGGTTTGAAGTTGTGGCCACTAGATCCTCGGGCTTACGCTTGTGATCCTTCTGGCTATTGTTGTTGTTATTGTCTTTCTTGGGACTCCAGCTGCTTCCCGACTGCTTCTATTGACGTGATGCCTTGATGGCGTCATCTGACTTATTGAAGAGCTTCTTGATTGTCCTTGGGGGTTTACGTTTGAATTTTCCAATGAGCAGTTCATCATGAATTACCTTCTGCAAGGCAGTGATGATAACATCGTTAGTAATATTGGCGATCTTGTTACGGGCTTTAGAAAAACACCAAATGTAGTTTTTAAAGGACTCATCAGGTTTTTGAATTACGTGATATAAGTCAAAATGTGTCCCCGATCTCTCAAAATTCCTATGAAAGTTGGCGATGAAGTGGTCACGAAGTTGGCCCCAAGAGTCGATTAAGCCCCTTGGTAAATCAGCTAGCCAACTCCTAGCCGAATCGGCAAGCGCTATGGGCAGGTAATTCGCCATAGCTTTACTATCTCCTCCTGTTGCACGAATGGCTAAGGTGTAGACCGTGAGCCATGACTCGGGGTCAGTCTTGCCATCTTATTTTTCGATCCCTATTGGTTTAAAACCAGTCGACCAATCCACTCAACACAGTTCGTGGGTAAAAGTTGGAACTCCATCATCACTGTTGTCGGGAGAATACCTTCGACAGTCATGATAAGTGCGATGCTCCCGTTTGCGGTGGCGCTGATTTGTTATGAGGAGGTGGTCAGTGGCGTCGATTGTGGGAGTCGACCTACTAGTTTGGACCTCGTCTCTCATTATTGTCGCGATGATATAGATTAGATCTAGTATGCCCTTTGCTGTGCTCGTGGATCCGATAATCTCTTGAACATAGAGGTTGAAGACGGCTGCCAGCAGGTGTTTTTGTATTAGATTCCTTAGCTCGACTGCTACCTCCAGCTTCTGGGGGCACGGTAGCGGCAATCATGGTTTTGACTTTATTCACGATCAGTGTTACATTTGGCGGAGCTGTGTCGATGACGGTATTGGGCAAGATAACTGCTGCGATCACATTTTGTTGGGGCGTGACGTAGACATTGGTGTTATCGACATGGGTCTAAAGAATTGCATTGCGGGTAGTACACCAGGCATGGGCGAGATCTCACTTCCTCCAGTCTTCCTCCTCCTTGTGCTGTCTTCCTTTTCGAGTCTTGCACGCTCCTCCTCTGTTTCTTTGGCAAGCTGTGCTTGTGTTTCGTCGTCAACTGCATCTGCCATAAACACACCAAAGAAAAGTGGGGTGTAATCATCGTTGAACTCGGAACTTCCCATGCTTTCGGTGTTGACGTCATTGTAGTCGTTGGAAGAATTAAAGTAGTTGGCGATCTCCGTGTCGGAGTAAGATCCGAGTGGTTGGAGTATGACGCCCACCTCCTTGGAGCCCAATCCGGATGAAGCCGAAGCTTGTTCAGATCGGGACCTACGGGGAGAAACAGATCTAGATCCGAACATTGCAGTTAGCAGTGGAGGAAGTCACATGATGATATGAGGATACGTCGTCACATTGTTGGATAGACCGCGAGGGCGAGCTGATGTAGACGATTCCCCCGAGTGGTTTGAAGCCGACTCGGAGGGGTGTAGCTTGGAGTAGATTTCAGCGGCGTTTGGTAATCCAAACGGGACCGAGTAGATGTGGTCCCTTCCCGACTGGTTTGAATCCGAGTCGAGAAGAGAGATGTTGCCAAAGTCGTTGGTGATGAAGTCGAGGCTACCGAAGCGATAGGCCTACCCTGGAGGGAAGGCGAAGTCGTCGGCTCCCGAAGTTGATCCCATTGGACTTGTCGACAAAAAACTCAACGTAACCCCTCCCTGACGTGCCAACTATTGATTCTGGAAATCGACAATGAGAAAAGGGGGTAGCGTACGAGATCTACAGTGTACCCTACTCCTGTTTGGGGATTGTATTCGTCGGGTGTTGTATTGATCTGATGATCGAGTTATAATTATGCCCTTCGAGGACCTCCTGCCTGCCTTATATAAGTTGGGGTTATGATTAAAAAAATAGAAATCTAGCCGGATACGATATCGGTTTTCTAAATCTACTTTACAATATTATCGAACCAGAACTTTGGGTCGTTCTTTAATACACAAGAAAACATAATACCCAAGTCATGGTCCGTTACATATTTCATATACATAATCTATTCCCTATATTCAGTTGGATAAACCAGCCGTGTAGGTATATGATACCCATAATTTCCACGGCGATCACATCGTAACATCATCTGCAGTGTTTGTCTCTCGCGGGAGAGGATCTCTCTTCGACTCGATGTTGCCAGAGGGGACACATCAAACCTCTCGCCACCACCTTCAGCACGATCTTCATAGCCTCATAGGCATCTGATTGCCAAGATTTGCATATATGAATCCATTGCTCATTCTCGCATCAAATTGATGAGACATAGCTGGATCAGATTCAGACATCAACGCAGAAAACACAAAACATAAAATTCATTAGTGCGCAAAAAATTCAGAGAAACAATTGATGAGATAAATTCAGGCTAATCTAGATGCTTGTAGGATGGCCATGCTTGAGGAACCGATGAAGTATTGGTTTTTGTTGGACAGGCAGACAAAATGTGCTTTCTCCCCTAAACGGCATGCATGCACCCTGATGTTTTATTGATTTGATTGCGATAGAGATTATTATTATTATTATTAGCCATTGATCAATAGAGAATAACAAATTAACCATCATCACTGACCGGAACGCCTGCCAATTAAGTTCAAGTTTTAACTCATTGATCATCGTCACCATGAAATTAGCTTGATTGCAATATGTATCAATCCCTGACTATGCCAGCATTGGAAGACACCTCGTGCAACATGTAGAGGCGGTGGTCGTCTCCAGGCCGCTGAGGTGAGAGAGACGTGAGAGACAGTGTCGATTGGAAAATTCCAAATTTTTTAGGTAGGTACGATAAGATCTTGCTGCAAGCAATATCAGCACAAAGCTAAAATTAACTGAACCATAAGCTAACGGGTGTGTGGGAGTTGCATATTGCGGAAGAGGGTTTATAGGTAAAACAACATTTGACTTTACAGCTTCTAATCATATTCAATCATTTACACAAATGGTTACAATATGTATAAACTTCAGCTTTACACATATTAATTCGTTAGTTATGGTCTTAATTGCCTTGCTCAGTTACTTTGGGGGTGATTCTGTTGCGATGTTTGTTTGGTTGGCGCCTTGTGCTCAGAATAATTTGGCCACCCCGCCATAGCTACAACTCTTTACTGGATTTGGCACTTCTTGTAGCCTCGATGACTGCCTCCTACTAAGTGCATGTCAACCAGCCCTCTACCGCCTCATTTTTTTTTGTTATTCATCTTGCTATCATGCATCAAATATGACGGGAAAACAAGCACATATATCCATGATATGCAGCCCTACCAGATGGCCATAGGCAAGATATTTTACCAGTCGTGCGTACAGGCATGTTGACGGGCATAGACCTGGGTAGAAACCTACCGTGTCCATATTGTTGACAGGCAAGATCCAAATGAATAGATTAGTGAGTGTAATGTGGTTCCTTTACTAAACTTAAACTGTTAGAATTAAATGGGCTAGATCCAATTTAATTCTAGTAATTTCAAAGACACATAATTAATGTTAAGAGTTTAATGTCATCTTAAAAATCAATGAGAAAGAACCTCAACTTAAATTGGCTACTAATTGAGAGCACCTGTTGAACGGTTGAGGTGGTGAAGGAATGTCGCACGTGCGCACGAGCGCCAAGTCGGTCATGGCCAAGGCGAGGCGTGGCGCGTCAAGCTCTGCTTCCTCTGCGACAATGTTGACCAGTACAAGCAATGACAACGGAGGTAACAATAACAACAATGCCTTATCTGAATTCCGAGCGTTCTCTGGGTATGTTCTTCCGATGTCGGTGTTAAACATGTTTTTAGATGCTATTATTCCTATTAGCATATTCATGTTACCATCACGCAAGAATCACTCTCTATTTCGTATATCATGTTTATTATGCTATTTTTCTGAATTAAAATATGTCGAATTATGGCTAGATTTCCAACCTAAACTAGGAGAATTATGAGTGAAAATGAAGTGATTTTGGATGAATTAATAATAATCATATCATATCTTACACCATATTGTTTTAGCAGATTTAGTTTGTCTATCTTTGTCGATTTGTGCCGTAAATCGTCCGCCTTCGCTGCGAGAGTGTGAATCCTCTTTATAAGTTTATTCCGAAAACTTTCTGTTTTGTTCACGAGATGGATGTTTATCTCTATTTCATCTAAATTGGCTCTGTTTCCGTTTCGCCCATGAGATGAGTATTTATTTTTATTTCGTCTAAAAATTGGCTCTGTTAGACGGTTTTGTTCCCGGTACTAATCGACATTGCCATAAAGGAAGCAGAGCTTGACGTAGATGGAGCAGTGACGAGAGCTGTCACGCGAAGAATGCGTTTCTCAAAAACTTGATAGACCATCAACTCGTGCAGATACTCAGGTGGACGAAGTTCTGGAGGTCTGCTCGTCCCGAACACTCGTGCGCGCACAAGTGCTCGGGACCGAGGAGAGCCGAGGCTACGATAGGAACAAAAAGGTGTGCCGAGGAAAAACCAAGGTGAGTCAGGAAAATGAACAGAGAATACCCTTTATCTATCCTGGAGGGAAAGATAACGTTGCATGCAAGAGGAACGTTACGAGATTCATTGTGCATTGAGATCTTATTCGTTATTATTGGAGTAATGTCATCCATCGGTTACGACTCTGCTCATAAATAGAAAACGATAGAAAGACAAAGCAACCAGCCTCGTTCCATCCCATCGCACGCCCACCTTGGCGACGGTCACGCCTGGAAGGCTCGGCTCCTCTAGCTGATATTGATTTACTATAAAACTATTTATAATTGTTTCTACTGGTGATAGAACTTTTTAAATTTATAGATAATTTTTACTGATAATAATGCATCGGTAGATAGCACTGCAAAAGTACTATTGACTTGATGCTTAACTCGCAGTGAGCTGGCTGATGTTTATCGGGTAAACCAACGGCGGGGATCCATCAAACGCAACGTTGGTGAGTCTCTTGGCTGTGATCTCCGTCGGATGGACGATGTCCCAGAACATGTGACTCGTCCGGTTGGCGCAGTACAAGCTTGCCGGCGTGCACTGGAACATGGCGTTGTTGTCCCCTAGGCCGCAGCATGCTGCCTTCACCTCAGTATAACCTATAAAAAATCAAAGAGAAAACATCAAAATGGCATTGGATTAATTCATAGGAGATACAGTATATGTTTTAATAGGAAATATAAGATATTAAGTGTAGAGTAAATTACAGAATTTAAACGTTGTATAGTTTTGTAAAAATTCACTCTTAATTATATTTTCATGTGAGCAGTGGCACTAAAATGTTCACAGAGATTCCAGTATACACTGATTGCTCTTTAGTCGACACTGTAGAGTAGTAGACTAGTAGTACCATATGCCTTAGGCTCTCGGATGTACTGCAGCAACGCGGTGTACGTGTCGAAGAAGGCGTAGCTCATGTCCGGGTGCATCGCGCTCATGTCGCGGAGGAGCGCGGTGACTGCGTTGTTGTACCGAGCCGATAAGTAGTTGGCCTCCGCGTGGCATTCCTTGCTGAGGCTCTGCTCCCGCAACATCGGGCAACACCCCAGCGGCGCCGCGCCCACAAAGAAAAGCCTGCGCGTCCCGAGGTCGTACATCCTCTGAAATTTATGGCACATCACATGTTGGACCGAAATTTTGCCAAACGGCCGGATCCGTATCAAAAACTTATTTAGTGATCCAACCGAGCCAAAAACTTATTAAAAATAAAATATTTGATCAGCATTGAGAGCTATAACGTCTTAGCACCGAGATGTTGCGTGAGGTGGTGCCATCGAACTTTTGGCGCTGTGAGAATGACCTATTTTTAAAAAAAGTTTTTAGCACAGTTTGTTATTCAAATAAGTTATCTAAAATGGTAAGATTGTCAAAATTTCGGGTTTGTTCGATATACGTTCAGATGGACGGATTGTATATTTGTGTATACATGCATACCTGCAGCTGGCGTTTCAGGGAGTTGGCCAGTGAGCTGATGAATTGGTCTTGGGAGCCCACGAGCTGGCTGATGGGACTCAGCAGGACGCGGTTGATTATATCGTTGCCGCCGATGGCGACGCCGAAGAGCGATTCGGCAAAGTGGGTCGAGGCCCGACGCGGGCCGAGCTGCTGCAACAGGGTTGCATGAACAGTGGAGTAGTGCCGATCTATCTGCTCGTCGAAGCTGATGCACTGACCCTGCATGCATGGCGCAAAAGTATACAAAATTACTAGTACTCGCGTAATCATGGACCGAAGTACTACTCGAAAGAAATTAATCTGCGACTGCAGAAACTAAATCTTAGTTTCAAGTTCTAGCTGATACCCCTGTTTGTGAGATTAGACACCCCTGATCCTCCTGAAGCAAAGTTGACACCCCTCAGGTATACAGAGGTGTTGCAAATAGAGAGGTATGGAGGAGGGCTGGCCACCCCGAGACTGTCAGCTGCAATTAATGGAAGAAAAGAGAAGTACTTGCCGTAAAAAAATAATACTTTTCCATGAGACAATAACCATGTATGTACATACACTACTAGAAAAACCCTCATATGGACCGATTTATAGGTGTCGGTTTATTTAAAATCGACACCTATTAACTTTTTTTTACCTCCCGCGAGATAAAAAATAGAAAACTGGCACATTTAAACTTCTATAAGTGCCGGTTTTCTTTAAAAACCAGCACCAATACTATTAGTACCGGTTTTTAAAAAGAACCGACACCTATAATATATTAAGGTACCGGTTTTGTAAAAAAACCGGCACCTAAGAATCGAGCCGAGCCGGCGGGGCCCACCACGAGAAGATAAGGGCGCCACCACCTCCAGTCTCCAGATCGATCTCGTCGTGGTCCCTTTCTCTCTCGCTTTCTCGGTCCCTCTCTCTCTCGCTTTCTCTTTCTCACTCTCCGGTGTTGGTGGCCCGTTGGGAGGGAAGGCGGCGGTGACGCCCTCCCCTCCGCCAAATCCGGCGGGAGGGGAGGCGACGGCGGCCCGACGGTCTCTCTCGTGCTCTCCATCAGTCCCGCGTCGGCGGCCCGGTGGGAGGGGAGGCGACGGCGGCCCAGCGGCTCCGGCGACACTCTCCCCTCCGCCAGATCTGGGGGAGGGGAGGTGGTGGGAGGGGAGGCGGCGAGGCTGAGGCGGTCTCTCTCGTGCTCTCCATCAGTCCCGCGTCGGCGGCCCGGTGGGAGGGGAGGCGACGGCGGCCCAGCGGCTCCGGCGACACTCTCCCCTCCGCTAGATCTGGGGGAGGGGAGGTGGTGGGAGGGGAGGCGGCGAGACTGAGGGGCGACTAGGGTTCCGGCGGCCGCGCGGGGCAGCTTCGGCGACATCAAAGGTCAGTCCCCCCACCGTCCTCCCTACTCCTCTCCCCTCTCCCTTGCCGTCCTCTCTCTGGCCCTCCTCTCTCTTGCTGATCTCGTCGGCGGCCTCTCCTTCTTCCTGTGAATGTATATGTGAATGTATCTGCAAATGCATCTGTGAATGTTTGATGTGAATGTATCTGTGAATGTTTGTGATGTGAATGTATGAATTTATGATTATCTGATAATTTGCCTAATTTTCTTTTAGATTTTTTTATTTTTTTGGCTTTGAGCCAAGCCGTCTTTTTTTTACGATCCATACATCTCAAAGGTGTCGGTTCTTGAGCCGGCACCATTGACGATACTCATAGGTGCCAGAAGCTGAGTGTCGGTTACAAATCCAGTACCTATGTGGGGTTGGCAACTGGCACCAAAAGAGTTTTGTGTATTAGTGATAGCCAATCATTACTATAGAAATAGTTTTTGCGACCGACTCGCATGCAAAAAAAATATGTGTAAAAAAGGGAACCGCATGCGAAATACAAGTAGCCTCTAATTTTCCAAAGAGTGTGGCGTTGATGAGATACTCACCAAGGAAGTCGACGAAGTTGTAGCCGGTGCTGAACCGGCCGGTGGCCTTGCTCCCTGGGTAGTCGACGCCGTTGTGAGGGAAGTTGGCCTTGTACATCGGCAGCGTCGCTGGCAGGTAGTTGTTGTTCGTCCCGACGTCTGCCTGCGAGTCGCCGAGCACGTACAGCGCCGGGGCAGCGCCGCATGCGCGCGTCGGGCAGCAAGCCAAAGCCAGAAGGAGGAGGACGACACAGACGCCACAGGCCGACGACGGTGTGCACCGGCAGAAACCCATTGTTCGTTCACAGCTAGCGTACAGTGTGATGATGTGTGTAATAAAGAAAACTATTCTAAATTTTGAAGGAGACGTTCCCTTGATTATTTGCATATTACTTAAATAGTTATAAACAAATTAAAAAAGTTGAAAAAATGTATTAACATGTGATATATCACTCTACAAACATATAATTTAAAATTCAACTTCTACATATCGCAACGAAAAAAATAAATTAAACTATAGTTAGTTAATATATATTCACAATCAAGTTATAGAGTGATATATCACATGGTAATGCATCTTCTTAAAATTTTTTTAAAATTTTTTATAACTACTTAAAATGACATGTAAGTAAACAACGAACAAACATTCTGTAGAGAGTTTAAAATCCAATTGCCTCGTAGGGTCGGAGGACGCTGTTGAACGAAGCTACATTTATAGCCTAATTTTGTACACACAAAGACGGCAGTGGCTGTCCAAAGCTATGCCAACTAATTTAGGTTTGGACGAGAGTGACTAGTCAGCAGGTAGTGACGTACAGTACTATATATATAATTTATTGGGAACATGCATACTCCACGCTAGCTCCTGGTTAACTGAAGACAGGCATGCATGACACAACAACCCACATGCACCACGAACTCTACATTAGTAGTATTATTTATTCGGTGTTGTAAAAGATACACACATGCGTGTCTTTTTACGATGTAATTATATTGTAGTTAATTACAAATGTATTTTTAGTTTCACTGTCCCAACAGGCGCAGTAGTTTCAATTGACAATCTATTTTAGTTTTGATCGTACGATCAGAACGCACAATCTAAAACTAAAAACGGATATTAAACAGGTACTTTTAGTCCTATTATTTCAACCGGGACTAAAAATCATTTTTAGTGCCAAATCGGTACTACAAATGATTTTTTGTTTTTTCACTGATTTTTATATGCATATATATGTATAAATACATGCATATATATATAAGTAAATACATACACATATATGATTAATATATATTTGTATATAGCATCATGTATATATAATTGCTGGTATATATTACTTATTTAAAATGAGAATTAAATATATTTTGATATATGTGCAATCGTTGTTAATTTCTAATGTTCTATCATATATTATAAAAGCTAAGAGAAAGGTTCGGGGTAGAGGAATAGGTTGTCAATTGTCGTGGAATTTTCCCGTCGGATTAACAATCTCGTCCATAATAAATCCCATCGGTTGTTCTTGAATAGCCTTTATGTAATCTTTCGGAGGAGTTGGACCTTCATCCAAATAACCTATCATTTTAAAAAAAATGAGATATAAATATATTAAATCAATAAGAACAGTGTAAATAATGTATGACTGATGTTTACGTACTTTCATATTCTTATCAGTGTTAATGCTGTGTGTTATGCTGTGAATAAAGTTACAAACATAGTAGCCGCAGAAGTTATTCCCCTGTTTCTGTTGTAACACTAAAAGAGAAATAAACTTATGAAATATATATTTCTATTATAGAATAAATGAGATATAAAATTTTAGACCACATACGTACTGAAAAGTCCATCCTCACTTCCAGTTCTTCTTTGAATACCCGTGGACGGTCATACAGAACCGTGCCCACGCCCTGTAGTTGCAAACTATGATTAATGATGCTTTGATCCACATAGTAGTGATAGCAGCAATCATAATTGTCGAAACTTGGTTTTGGCAATAAGAATTTGGGGGTAGCAGTCAAGCGCCAAACACGATGGGTATGTATGCAAAAGGAATTTAGACAGGTTCAGGCCCTCTCTTCGAGAGGTAATACCCTACTCCTGTTTCGGGGATTCGATTCGCCAAGTGGTTTATTGATCTAGTGATCTCTTTCAATATGTGCTCTCGTGAGTTTGTGTACTTTTTGTGTATTTGCGTGTATTCGCCTGTATCCCTCAAGGGACGCCCTACTCTCCTTATATAGTCTTGGAGGGTAGGGTTACAAGTCGGAGACCTAATCACACTCTATGTCGGACTCCTCAATCTTACCAACTTTGGACTATAAGCCGTTACCTTATATCAATGGTAACGTAACACCCAAGTCATAAGCCGGTTTACATAATCATAAGTCATAACCTATCCCCTATAGTAAGTCGGATAAGCTAGCCGTGAGGATACCCGGCACCCATAATCTCCACCGATGCATAGCAAATCTTGATGCCGAAGTCTTCACAAAATTCCTTGAAAACGTCTCGAGTGAACTGGGTCCCATTATCGGTTATAATTCTGTTCGGAACACCAAACCGGTGCACAATGTTTAGAATAAAATCTCGCGCCTTATCAGCAGTTATTGTAGCAACCGGCTTAGCCTCAATCCACTTGGAAAACTTGTCAATCGCGACGAACAGATGCGTGAATCCTCCTGGCGCCTTCTTGAAAGGACCAACCAAGTCCAAACCCCATACGGCGAAAGGCCATGATAAAGGGATTGTTTGTAACTCTTGGGCTGGGACATGGCTTTGCCGAGCGAAGTACTGACAACCTTCACACGTGCGGACCACCTTGTCGGCGTCGGCGACCGCCGTGAGCCAGAAAAAACCTTGCCTATAGGCCTTGCCAACCAAAGTGCGTGCCGCAGCATGATTGCCGCATATACCTGAGTGAATATCTTGTAGCAATTGCCGTCCTTCCTCAGGCATGACGCATCTCATCAAAACTCCAGAGGGGCTTCTCTTGTATAATTCCAAATCGACCATGACGTAGCCTTGACTGCGACGTCGGACTCGTTCCGCATCATCCCGGTCTTCCGGTAGTTCTTGTTGAGTTAAAAACTTGATGAACGGTGTCCTCCAGTCGGCGTTGAGCATAGCAACTTGGTCCATGGCATCTTTGTTGGGGATTGATTTTTTAGCAACAGTCGGCTCGTAGAGATGCTCCACGAAAATGTCAGTCGGGGCTGCTTCTCGCTTGGACCCAAACTGCGCCAACTCGTCTGCCGCTTCATTGTTGTGTCTCAAGATGTGGGATAACTCTAGTCCATCAAACTTGTCTTCAATTTTGCGAACTTCTTGTCGGTAGGCCTCCATGGTATCATTCAAGCAGGACCAATCTTTCATTACTTGGTTGACCACCTGTTGACGTGAAATCCGTACCGCCGATGAGGATCCGGCGCGCGGACACACGAAGGCCTGGGAGATCTGCTTAGCTCCAGTGCAGGTCCTAAAATTGATGAAGCGCAGGCGTGCCAGTCAGTTTGATCCTGCTACTGACAAGATATGCAAAACAGCAGAACATATAGCGTATCGGCCTATCGGCCGATAGCAAAAACAACCTATCGGCTGATGAGCCGATAGGGCAGAAACAGCCGACAGGCCGACGAGCCAATGGCGCGATTCCAGCCGATGTACTGAACAAACATCTATATAGAGACGATCGGCTGACGATAACATGATGATGTAGCAATGTGATATAGCATAATCCAAATATAAAATAAATATTGATCTGAAGATTAAAGCAGACATCGGCCGGAGGTCCGATGGCATAAACTCTCAATAAGCAGATAAACAATAAATACTCTGTTGTCATCGGCCTGATCCGATCTATATGTAAAACTCTTGGGCCGATGCAACGTCCAGATAACTCACCGGCTGAAACCCCGATGAAACCCTTATTGGCAGCCAACAAGCAGGCTAGAGATTACGGTTCTAATCACGACTTAGTAGGTCAAACCGAACTGATGCAGCACTAAGTATGAAAAAAAATGCAAGACCTAGACAATCAAGCCCTTGACTGATTTTCAGGGTGGTAGATACCTTAGCCAATCTAATCTAGCAAGGCGATTTAGTTGATACCGGCATAAACCCTAAAACGAATCTCGGCCGATAAGACTAAATCGAGAAGCCAAACCAGATTGACTAAGATGTATGATAGTAGGTGCTTACGTTGACGAGATCAGAACGTCGAAGCCCTAGCCCCGACAGCGCAGGCAGCCATAACGAGACTTACCCCTCGCGAGAAGGGCATGAACTCGCCGGAAAAGACGAAAAGTAAAAGTTGGCGATGCGCCGAAGTTGATTGATCGTGAGATGATTTACATGAACCTTGGGCTTACATATTTATACCCATAAACTAACAAAGATCCTAACAGATTAGGACTCAAACTTTCCTAAAGATAAAAGGAAAAGATAAAGTCCTTGCCGGACACTAACACGCTTTCCTAAAGATAAAACAGAAAACTAACAAACTCTTCCTAATTAAGAGATACACGCCGCATCCTCCTCAAATTCGGTCTTCTCTGGATAAGATCTTCCCGAATCTAACAAGAATCCGACTGCTGCTGGTGGTTGGTTTAAAATAACCCCCATCGGCCGATGTAGAACTCTAGGCCGATACTAGCTTTGAGCCGATATAGATCCTGGGCCGATGAGGACTTCGGGGCTTACTAAATTCTGGTGTTAACACATGCCCCCCAGTTTTGGAGTATGAGAAGTCATGCTTCAAAATTACCCTTGCCTTGATCGCCCCAAAACTGATTCTTCTCTTCTTCTTAACATCGGCTCTCGTAAGCCGATACCTTCTGTATTAGATGAGCCAGGCTGTCAAACTCATGGAAAAAGAATCTATCTTTGATAGGCGCTGACAACCCTTGGAACGCAAGATCTGCTAGTTGTTCATCACTTAGGCTCAAGCCATAACATCGGTTGCGGACATCACGAAATCTTTGAATATACTCCACAGCCGATTCCCCTTCTTGCTGCCTGACTAATATCAAATCTAAAAACTTTAACTCATTATTCCCAGCAAAGAAGTACTGGTGAAATTGCCCCTCAAGATCGGCCCAACCTCTGATAGAGTGCGGCGGCAATGATGAAAACCATATGAAGGCCGATCCAGTCAAAGACAATGGAAACAATCTAACTTTTAGAGCTTCTTCAGCCGATGCCTCCCCACATTGAGCTAAGAACCGGCTGATATGTTCCATCGTAGACATATCATCTTGCCCTGAAAACTTGAAAAAGTCTGGAATCTTATATCGGCCTGGAAATGGAACCCTATCAAACCACTCAGGATACGGCGGCCGATATACAGAAGTCCGATCCTTAGGTCTAATTCCAAACTGTTCCTCTATTACTTTTGCAATCATATCGGCCCAATCTTCTTTAGACAGATATCTTTGAGTTTCTTCTGGCCGATATCGTTGATGTAGCTCTCCAGGCTGATGCTGATCTATTTGCCCCCCAAGCCAATGTCGTTGTTGCCGATGCTGAAATTGTTCATCGATTTGCCCCCCAGTCTGATTTCTTAATGCAATAACTCTGGGAACTATCTTCTCGATCAAACCATGTAATGTACTCATCAAAACTCTAGATCGATCAAACACAGTGCGACGAACGATTTCATCAACTGCCTTTTGAAGCGTCTCATCGTCCATCGGCTCTTCTTCTTCCTCTATCGGCTTGAGAGACTGTTCTTCCTTGGCCTTGACTTCCTTCTCAGACATCTTGTTGCAATTGTGGGTTCCGCGATCCGTGTAAAAATCTGTTGTCAAAAACACCGTCCCACCAGGCGTGCCAAAAATGTGTTGACGCCAAATCCGTACCGCCGATGAGGATCCGGCGCGCGGACACACGAAGGCCTGGGAGATCTGCTTAGCTCCAGTGCAGGTCCTAAAATTGATGAAGCGCAGGCGTGCCAGTCAGTTTGATCCTGCTACTGACAAGATATGCAAAACAGCAGAATATATAGCGTATCAGCCTATCAGCCGATAGCAAAAACAACCTATCGGCTGATGAGCCGATAGGGCAGAAACAGCCGACAGGCCGACGAGCCGATGGCCCGATTCCAGCCGATGTACTGAACAAACATCTATATAGAGATGATCGGCTGACGATAACATGATGATGTAGCAATGTGATATAGCATAATCCAAATATAAAATAAATATTGATCTGAAGATTAAAGCAGACATCGGCCGGAGGTCCGATGGCATAAACTCTCAATAAGCAGATAAACAATAAATACTCTGTTGTCATCGGCCTGATCCGATCTATATGTAAAACTCTTGGGCCGATGCAACGTCCAGATAACTCACCGGCTGAAACCCCGATAAAACCCTTATTGGCAGCCAACAAGCAGGCTAGAGATTACGGTTCTAATCACGACTTAGTAGGTCAAACCGAACTGATGCAGCACTAAGTATGAAAAGAAACGCAAGACCTAGACAATCAAGCCCTTGACTGATTTTCAGGGTGGTAGATACCATAGGCAATCTAATCTAGCAAGACGATTTAGTTGATACCGGCATAAACCCTAAAACAAATCTCGGCCGATAAGACTAAATCGAGAAGCCGAACCAGATTGACTAAGATATATGATAGTAGGTGCTTACGTTGATGAGATCAGAACGTCGAAGCCCTATCCCCGACAGCGCAGGCAACCATAACGAGACTTACCCCTCGCGAGAAGGGCATGAACTCGCCGGAAAAGACGAAAAGTAAAAGTTGGCGATGCGCCGAAGTTGATTGATCGTGAGATGATTTACATGAACCTTGGGCTTACATATTTATACCCATAAACTAACAAAGATCCTAACAGATTAGGACTCAAATTTTTCTAAAGATAAAAGGAAAAGATAAAGTCCTTGCCGGACACTAACACACTTTTCTAAAGATAAAACAGAAAACTAACAAACTCTTCCTAATTAAGAGATACACGCCGCATCGTCCTCAAATTTGGTCTTCTCTGGATAAGATCTTCCCGAATCTAACAAGAATCCGACTGCTGCTGGTGGTTGGTTTAAAATAACCCCCATCGGCCGATGTAGAACTCTAGGCCGATACTAGCTTTGAGCCGATATAGATCCTGGGCCGATGAGGACTTCGGGGCTTACCAAATTCTGGTGTTAACAGCACCAGCTGTGATTCTCCTCGTACAATCATCCGTCGTATGCCAAGCGACACAATGATTCGTAGGCCATTAAGTAAAGCTTCATACTCAGCGACATTATGTGAGGCGGGGAAGTGAATATGAAGAACGTACCGTAGCCTCTCCCCAGTCGGGGCAATCAACACGACTCCCGCTCCCAAGCCGGTGACTCTTTTAGATCCGTCAAATTGCATGGTCCAGAACAGCAGCTCCTCCCTAGGTACATCTTCTTGTCGCTCGGTCCACTCGGCCAAAAAATCCGCCAAGACTTGAGACTTTATAGACGTCCTCGCTTTGAAAGTAATATCCAGTGGCATCAACTCCAAAGTCTACTTCGCAATGTGCCCAGTAACCTCCCGGTTATGGACGACATCGCCGAGTGGAAAGGACGTGACTACGGTAACCGAGTGACTCTGAAAATAATGGGCTAACTTCCTAGTAGTAATTAGAACTCAATATAACAGTTTTTGTACCTGAGGGTAGCGGGTTTTGGCTCCTGCTAGTACCTTGCCGACAAAGTAGATTGGCCTTTGAACCTTCTGAGCTCGTCCTTCCTCCTCGCGTTCGATGACCAAAACCGTGCTGACCACCTGGTGAGTTGCGAAAACATAGAGCAATAGAGGTTCTTGAGGGTGAGGTGAAGCCAACACGGGTGGCGTTGTGAGGAACTCCTTGAAGTCTTCAAAAGCTTTCTGGGCCTCGGTGGTCCATTGAAAATCGTCCGTCTTTTTCAACAACCTGAAAAAAGGCATACCTCGTTCGCCAAGTCTGGAAACAAATCGGCTTAGCGCCGCCATGCAACCAGTGAGCTTCTGGACGTCCTTCTGGGTACTCGAGGGCTTCATGTTCTAGATAGCGTTGATCTTTTCTGGATTTGCTTCAATGCCGCGATGAGACACCATAAAGCCGAGCAGCTTGCCTGACGGCACACCGAAAGTGCACTTCTCCGGGTTTAACTTCATTCTGAAGGCCCGAATATTTGCAAAGGTTTCTTCTAAGTCAGCGATCAGGTCTTCTTTCTGCTTGGTCTTGATGATGACATCGTCGACGTAGGCTTCCACGTTCCTCCCGAGCTAGGTCTGAAGGCATCTCTGAATCATACGTTGATAAGTGGCTCCGGCGTTCTTCAGGCCGAAGGGCATCGTGATGTAGCAATAGGCTCCAAACGGGGTGATGAATGATGTCTTCAGGCAGTCGGACTCCTTCAGGTTGATCTGATGGTAACCCGAGTAACAATCCAAGAAGCTCAAAAGCTCGCAGCTGGCTGTTGAATCGACGACTTGATCAATACGGGGCAATCCAAAAGGATCCTTGGGGCAAGACTTGTTGAGGTCGGTGTAGTCCACGCACATGCGCCATTGCCCTGTCTTCTTCCGAACCAGGACCGGGTTGGTTAACCAGTCGGGATGGTAAACCTCCATGATAAACCCGGCGGCCAAGAGCTTGGCGAGTTCCTCCTTGATGGCATCTTTTCGATCTTGGGCGAAGCGGCGGAGTCGTTGTTTGATAGGTTTCGCGTCATCTTTGACGTTTAATGAGTGCTCGATCACCTCCCTGGGAATGCCCGGCATATCAGACGGTTTCCAAGCAAAAATATCTTTATTATTTTGGAGGAAGGTGACGAGCGCGCTTTCCTATTTGGGATCTAACTCCGCGTCTATTACAGCAGTTTTAGAAGGATCAGAGGGGTCAAGGAGAATCTTCTTTCCTATTTGGGATCTAACTCCGCGTCTATTACAGCAGTTTTAGAAGGATCAGAGGGGTCAAGGAGAATCTTCTTCGTCTTGGCGTCGCCTTCTCCCGACTTGGCTATCTTCTTCGCGGGGATCTCGCCTTCTCCAGAAGTCAATGCAGCAAGTCAGACTTCTTGTTGGCCGCGTAATCTCTCACGAGTTTGGGTCATGTCGCAGCTTTCCTTATCGCAGGTGAAGGCTTGCTTGATGTCGCTGCGCAGGGTGATAACTCCATTGGGGCCAGACATCTTCATGATGAGATAAGTGTAGTGTGGTACTGCCATGAACTTGGCAAGTGCAGGTCTTCCAATGATCGCATGGTAAGCCGCTTTGAAGTCGGCAACCTCAAAGGTGATGTTCTCTGTTCGGAAGTTCTCCTGAACGCCGAAGGTGACCGGAAGGGTGATATGCCCGAGTGGCGTAGATGACAGCCCCGGGATGACTCCATGGAAGGGGGCTGAACTTGGCTTCAATTCTGCTCTTAAGATCTGCATCTCGTCCAGCGTCTTGGCGAAGAGGATGTTAAGGGCGCTGCCGCCGTCGATGCGGACGCGCTTGAGCTTGATGTTGCGAACCACCGGGTCTAGTACTAGGGGATACCGCCCCGGGTGAACCACTCGGTCAGGGTGATCCGAGCGGTTGAACGTGATAGCCACCTCCGACTATCGTAGGTAGTGTGGGGCTTCGGGTTGTGCCGCGTTGACTTCTCTGTCGGTCAGCTTTTGCTTCCTCTTGGACTCGTACGCCAGCGGTCCCCCGAAGATGTGGTTTAGCTCACCCATGGGATCTTGGAAAGGCTCTGAGCTGCCAGCCGGGTCGTTCCTCTTGGGTCCCGATGTGCCGGCTTCATCCGCCGGCTTCTAGCGTAGTTGAGCTGTGTACTGCTCAGCGAACTGTTTGTAGATGAAACAATCCTTGGCCGTGTGCTTGTGATTTGGGTGATGCGTGCACTGAGCGTTCATGATCTTGTCGTAGGCGGCGACTCGCGGACGCTGTTGTTGGTAGTTCGTCGTCGTGGCGACCAGATCCTCGAGCTTACGCTTGCGATCTTTTTGGCTGTTGTTGCTGTTGTCCTTCTTAGGACGCCAGCTTCTTCCGGATGGCTTGTCGTCCTTCTTGTCGT
Organism: Oryza officinalis; assembly: GCA_008326285.1. Lineage (NCBI taxonomy): Eukaryota > Viridiplantae > Streptophyta > Magnoliopsida > Poales > Poaceae > Oryza > Oryza officinalis. The sequence continues at coordinate 35,209,389 of BDMV01000003.1, forward strand.
GCCTGTCTTGTCGTGAGGCCTTGATTGCATCGTCAGATTTGGCGTAGGAGTTTGCTATCTCGAACATCTGCTTGACCGTCTTCGGTGGCTTGCGCCCAAATTTGCCGATCAGCAACTTGTCACGGACGCCTTTCTAGAACGCAGCTATAATGACATTGTCGGTGATGTTGGGGATCTTGTTCCGCTTTTCTGAAAAGCGTCGGATGTAGTCCTTCAGTGACTCGTCTGGCTTCTGGATGATGTTGTAGAGATCGAAGTGGTTTCCGGGCCTTTCGAAAGTACCCTGGAAGTTGGCGATGAAGTGGTCCCGAATCTCGCTCCACGAGTCGATCGAGCCTCTTGGCAAACTCATGAGCTAGTTCCTGGTCTTGATCTTGTCCAAAAGCGGTGTTACCGCAGCGGGTGCCGCTTCAATGATGGTGTCGATGAGGGTGAGGGCAGTAATGGCGTTTTGTTGAGGCGTTTGGAAGATGTTGGGATTGTCAACTCGTGTCTGCAATATGGCTTCACGGGCAGAGCACCCAGTCGCCCTCAGGTCTCGTTTCTTCTTGTCAGCTTCTTCTTTCTTCTTGAGCTCCTCCTCCTTGCGCTTGTTCTCCTCCTCCGCACGCTTGCGCTCTTGCTCAAGCTTGGCTCGTTCTTCTTCCGCAATCCTCCGGGCCATGGCTGAGTCGGTTTCGGGAACTTCGGCCATGAGGACGTCGAGGAGCGCCGGATCATAGTAATCTTTGTCGAAGTCGGAGCTGTTAATGTCGTCCGTGGAGATGTCGTAGAGGTTGTCGAAGTCGGGGGAGCTGAGGTGTTCATCGAGGTCCGTAGACGAGTACGACCCGAGTCGTTTGAGTATGACAGCAATTTCCCTTGCGCCCATATCGCAGCATGAAGATGATGAAGAAGATTCTCCCGAGTGGATCGAATCCAACTCGGAAGACAGAAGGTTGTGGTAGATCTCAGTGTCGTCCGATAACCCGAACGGCGCTGATTGGTTTCCCCCTCCCGACTGGTCCGAATCTGAGTCTAGGAGAGAGAGCTTACCAAATTTGTCGGTGATGAAGTCGAGGCTGCCGAAGTGAAACGCTTGCCCAGGGGCGAAGACGAAGTCGTCGATGCCTGATATAGATCCCATCGTGCTTGTCGGCGAGATGAGGAAGAAAACTTGACGCACTTCCCCTACCTGGCACGCCAACTGTCGAAACTTGGTTTCGGCAATAAGAATCTGGCGGTAGCAGTCAAGTGCCAAACACGATGGGTATGTATGCAAAAGGAATTTAGACAGGTTCAGGCCCTCTCTTCAAGAGGTAATACCCTACTCCTGTTTCGGGGATTCGATCCGCCGAGTGGTTTATTGATCTCGTGATCTCTTTCAATATGTGCTCTCGTGAGTTTGTGTACTTTTTGTGTATTCGCGTGTATTCGCCTGTATCCCTCAAGGGACGCCCTACCCTCCTTATATAGTCTTGGAGGGTAGGGTTACAAGTCGGAGACCCAATCACACTCTATGTCGGACTCCTCAATCTTACCAACTTGGAACTATAGGCCGTTACCTTATATCAATGGTAACGTAACACCCAAGTCATAAGCCTGTTTATATAATCATGAGTCATAACCTATCCCCTATAGTAAGTCGGATAAGCTAGCCGTGAGGATACCCGGCACCCATAATCTCCACAATAATGATAGTGGAATGGATGATATTACCTGTTAATCATGTCAAAAATCATGGTGAAAGTTTCCTTTGGTTTTCGCATAGAGTCCAGGACATGGATCTTGCTTATAGAAGTGTCTATGACAAAAAGGACCCAGTGGAATCTACAAATTGCGTGAGATGATATACATATCATTGTATGAATACGAAAAGGAAATTGGTACAAAAGGTAGTAAAAACTCACTTTGTGTTGTAAGACAAGAGTATGAAGGTCTTATAATGTTGCTGCATCAGGAATTTGTAAATGTTATCCTTTGTTTCGTCTGCAAAGTCCCGTACAGTCATCTCGTTAATTATGTAGGGGTCCATGAAACCAACCCTGAAAGCTTCCTAGCTACGGCATAATTGAATCTCCATTCTACAGCGCAAAAAAAGGATGTGAGGTATCCACACATAGAGTAAATATTCGATGTTACATACGACGAGCTAAGAAACGAAATAAAATTAAACGACACTTACAAAACCCAACAATTGAGAAGAGAGACGTCAAGGGCATCTTGCTGGTATACGTCGTAGACATCCTTGAAGTTGATCCACATATCGTACAGCTTATTAAATAATCTTCGTCTTTAATCCTCGCAGCGAACATGACCCTACCATTGACTAATTGTTCCATTACCATTCATGGAATCGGTACATCTGTGTAGATAGGTTCTTGACCTCTGGCTTGACAAGTGATTCGCTGATTGTAAATTTGTGTTTTAGATCATCTGCTGACACCTTGATGGGGGCATTCCCCAGTAGTTGCTCCCTGGCAAGATTTGTGTCTACCATAAATTGTTGTATATTGAGTTCATGTTCAGATGGCATCGGCTCAACCACTTGTTTTGCTTGCTTTCCCAGCTGAGAGACATCTTTTGACTTTCTTTTAGTCTTCTGAAAAGACTTGCATATTGAGCGGTCGTAGTCCAAAATCATACTCGCTTTCGCCAGTTTGCTCATCTTCTAAAAAAATGCCATGGTTGTTGGGTCTATTGGGACCTTCTTCTGTGGACTTCGCGACTTGAAGTGAGCCTTAACTTGTCTGGCTACTTCTGCTTCATTCTTTGAATCAGTCATATCATACGGTCTTTTCTTTGGAGCTGATTTCTTTGGCTTGTCAAGCTTTTTCGTTTGTTTATACTTTAACAACGCGGGAGGAGCTGGGCGGGCCGGTTGTTGTCTTGGTGCATCTAGTCGCGGTGGTGCAGATGATGTAGACCGAGGTTGCCCAGGAGATGGAGGAGACGGTGGAGACCAAGGTTGCGGAGGAGATGGAGGAAACGATGCAGACCGAGTATCAGGTTGTGGCAGTGGAGATGTAGGAACCGATGCCACTGCTCGCCCGGGAAGCACGATGTAGCACTTGCTCCACAGTATGATGGCATGGGATGTGTCTCCTAGTTTCATCTCCTCCAGGGATGTCCAGGTCGAGATCCTCGAAGCCTGAGTAGACCTGCTCCACCTCGACCTTTCAGTAACCAGGTGGCATCGGCCTACAGTGGTACCTCTAGTCTTGCTCTACTTGTATTGCCATGTCATACGTCACCTTTACGAGAAACGGGGTTAATTAGTATATTTGCATGACTTTCCACAGGGTATAAAACAAGATGTGCAAACTACGAGCATACCTTGATTGATAGGTTCTTGAATGGAATATGCAGCTCACATGGTGTCCGCTGCATGATTTCATCCACGGGGTATCATGGTTCGTCGACAAGTGGCGCTGCTGCAGCTTCGTTGGTCTGATTTCCTACTTGTCCTATAGAAGTGCAGCTACTTCGATTGCCTGAGGGGCTAACCATGATGTGAGGAACATACGGGTGGGTTTGCTGGCTCTACTCGCTTAAGCGTATATCCACCTGTCTTGCCACCTCCTCTTAGAATCTTTGGTCGTAGTTCGCGACCTTCAATTCTAGATCAAGCAACTTCGCATCCTAATCTCTCTTGCTTCTCATGCGACTACAGTACATGTGGATGTCCTCTTAAAACCCATACTTCCATGGAACCATGCCTTTTCCGCGCATTCGTCTTGGGTGCTCGGCATTCTGCTATGCTAGCATAGGTTCATCCTTCTCTCTATCAGGATGGAATCTCCCCTCAGGAGAGGCCTCTAGGGCATCAATGAGATGGTGAGTTGCCTGTCGTATGTCGTCGCTGAAGATTAGGGAGCCATCAGCCGCATTTAGTGTGCCCTCATGAGCATAGTACCAATGCTTTGATCGTTCAGGCCAATCAGCTGTGGCCGGAACGATACCTCTTGCAGCTAAAGCATCTTTCATATGTTGCCATTTGGGCACTGCCTTCTTATAGCTGCCCGACCCTAGCTGGTGAAAGTACTTTTTTCGGATGACATTGGCTTTGTTCTTCATTATCTTGGGTTGTCCTTCCTCTTCTCTCTTGTAGGCCACAAATGCAGGCCAATGATCCTTCAGTTTGGGCAATTTGTTAAAATCCGGTGTCAGACCTTTCAGGATAAACTGAAATTGTGTGGCTATCTTTTTGCGAGTCCAATCCTTCACTTTGGTATGTTCTGCCTGAGGGATCGTGAAGGTCTCGAGCATGGTGGTCCACAACATGTCCTTCTCTGTATTTGGAAGATAAGTTTCTTCCACATCACCGTGTGACCTTGTTTCGCACCAATTTTGTATGCTGATGGGCACATGATCCCTCACGACCTAGCCACTGTGTGACACAAACTTCCTTGCAGCATCTTCGAGGGCAACTGGTTCGCCATCTACTTTCACTGCAATTATAATGTGTCTCGCCTCCACCTTCATTGCGCTACCTCGTTGTCCGTGTGCCCTCTTCGAACCAATGTTCGATTGACTATCCTGTTGCTCATCCTCGTTTCCCTCCTTGTTTACTTCTTTGTATTCCTTATCGTTCCCCTCCTCTTGCTGCTCATTCAAGTATTGGCTTGGATCCTCGTTTTCCTCCTCGTCCGGCATGTAGTACTGGCTGCTACCCTCATTGATCGTATCCAAGAGGAACTGTTCGTCATCAGACTCTCCCATTTGTTCCTAACATTAAATAATACAAAAAATATAAATTACTACAAAGGTGCATAGTATATTGTTACATCTACATTGTCGACAAATATGCATATACCCCCGGGTTTACAATACTTGTCGCTTTGGACAAGACTTAAGTCAAATTTTTGTCTCCTTAACTATGAAGAACTTCTAAATTTCATGTACTTAAGAAATATGCAACCTATATGTATATGTATATAGTAATCATAATTAATACATAAACAATAATTAATTTACTAATTTATTACTTAGTTGTGTACACACGAACAAATATGCACTATGTAAGCAATAGTTAATTGAACTAGGTATGTACCAAAAGATTTGCATATAATTAGAATTAACATGTCATATCTAATTGTATAGTTCATATAACTTGCCTTAACGTTGCTTGACGACCTTCGAGCACGTATTTCAGCTTGAGAGTCGTCCGTCTCCAATCCTGACAAGGAAACAATCGTTAGTTAACTAAAATACATACATTGAACAACTAAAACATAGCACAAATTGTAAATATATTTTTCATGTATTATCTATATTTTCATTATTTTTTATAAGTTTTTTAAAATTCTAAACATATTTTTAATGTGTTCTTCTTATTTTCTAACTATTTTAATGATTTTTAAATGGACTTAATCGGAGCCATGGTTAATTATATATAAATTCTATAAGATTCTAAAAATTTTAAATATATTTTTCACATATTATCTATATTTTAATTATTTTTAGAAGTTTTTTAAAATTCTAAACATATTTTTAATGTGTTATTCTTATTTTTAATGTATTATTTTAATTTTTTAATTTTGAATGTATTATTTTTATTTTGCAATGTATTACTTTTAATTTATAAGTTTGTAATGTATTTTTTCAATTTATAATTTTTTCTTTTTATTTTTTAAAAATCAGGGAGGTACTGTCAGCCCTCCACATGGCCTGTCAGTCCATGGTGCCGGCTCGTTCTTGGGTTAGTCGACGGCGGCGGCATTCGGCCGTTCGTCCTCGGCGGCAACGGGGCCATCGGCGGCAATGGCGGAGGAAGACCGGTGGAGGCGGCGGCAGGAGACGAACCTAGGCGGTAGTGATGGAGGTGGTGGATTAGTGTTCCGGTGGAGACGGCGGCAGCGGCGATGGAGGAAGAGGGTTCCGGTGATGGCGGCGATGTCGAAGGAGTTGTTTCAGAGGCAACGACGATGATGGAGCCCGGCGACTAAGACGATGGCGCGACTGAAAAATGGCTAAGTCTCGATTGGTGCATTCGAGAAGACGAACCACCCCTATATCTATACCCCACTCTTTAGTCCGAGACTAAAGATACTATCTTTAGTCCCGGTTCTACCGACTAGGACTAAAAAAGCTTTCCCGCTATTTCAAAATTTTTTGTGGTCCCGGCTATGGATAACCACAGGATTAAAAGAATAATGAGAATATATTAAATAGAATACATTAAAAATAGGTTAAAAACTTTAGTAAAATTTTAAAAATCATATATAATTAACCATGGCCCAATTAAGTGCGTTAAAAATAAAAATAATCATAAAAATAAGGAGAATACATTAAAAAGTGGTTGAAAATTAGAATAAAATTTTAAAAATCATATATAATCAAACGTGGCCCGATTAAGTCCATTAAAAATAAAAAACATAGAAATAAGGAGAATACATTAGAAACAATTTACATCATACACCAACCTAGGATACGTAATTTACATAAGACTAGCTGTATTACTCACATAATACAATCAATCTCGTAATGTGATGGTTGACGCAACGTACTTTCTCCTTACAAATTCTCCTTCGCTATGATCGTTCTGTAAGTAAGGGGTGTCCTCATTTGATAAGAGGATGCTCGTGTCAACCGTCACCGCGAATGAAGGTTGTCTGTCAAATTGATCGTAATCTTCGTTTGTCTTATCTTCGACTCCAACGATTTCCATGGAAATATATTATGTTGTGCTTGTTAATCCAAGGTCCGAAACAACCGGGCAATGATATCGATGTGTTCTTGGAGCCTATTATCGATGATCTGGAGATTCTTTGGAAAGAAGGTGTGGAAACTTGGGATGCATATGGTCAGGATAACTTCAAGCTACGAGTTCTATTGTTCTGCACCATTAATGACTATCCTGCACTAGGTAATCTTTCTGGACAAACCATGAAAGGAAAGAAGGCTTGCTCTGACTGTATGGAACATACACGCAGTAGGTGGCTGAAGAAATCAAGAAAGATGGTTTACATGAGTCATAGGAGATGGCTCCCGCTATGCCACGCCTTTAGAAGAAAGAAGAAAATTTTCAACGGTCGGAGAGAACTTGGAACTGCTCCCAAGGATTTGTTTGGAGACGAAGTCCACGACATGGTCAAAGACATAACTAATGAGTTTGGGAAGAAAAGAAAACGTGGCAAGGCAAATGACAAGGGTATGTGGAAGAAAAAATCCATATTTTGGCGGCTACCATACTGGAAAGACCTTGAGGTCCGACATTGCATTGATTTAATGCACGTAGAGAAGAACTGCTGCGATAGTTTGCTCGGGCTACTACTTAATATGCCTGGAAAGACAAAGGACGGGTTGAATGCTCGCCTAGATCTACAGGAATTGAACATTCACAGTGAGCTTCATCCTGTTACGGATGAAGAGACAAGAAGAGTGTACCTCCCACCAGCTTGCCACACATTGTCGAAGGATGAGAAGATCGCAATGCTATCATGCCTGGCTGATATTAAGGTTCCTTCGGGCTATTCAGCAAGGATCAGTAAGTACGTTAAATTGGAGGATCTAAAACTGGTTGGGATGAAGTCTCACGATTGCCACGTGCTAATCACACAGATCTTGCCAGTTGCTATCAGAGGCATTCTACCACCCAAAGTCCATCACACGATCCAACGGCTCTGTGCTTTCTTCAATGCAATCGGTCAGAAGATTATAGATCCCGAAGATCTAGATAAGATGCAGGCTGATATTGTCAATACCCTGTGTCACTTGGAGATGTATTTTCCACTGTCTTTCTTCGATATCATGGTTCATCTCCCTGTTCATCTAGTGAAGCAAACAAAACTATGTGGTCCAGCTGTTCTAAGGGAGATGTACCCGTTTGAGAGGTATATGGGAGTTCTTAAGTCGTACGTTCGAAATAGAGCAAAACCAGAGGGAAGCATCATTGAAGGGTACACGACGGAGGAGGTTATTGAGTTCTGCATCGATTATATGGCCGAGACTGATCCTATTGGAGTTCCTGCGTCTCGCCACGAAGGAAGGTTGGCAGGCCTTGGCACAACAAGCAGAAAAAGAATTGTACCCGATCAGGCATCGTATGCGCAGGCTCATTTCGCTGTGCTACAACATATGGCCGAAGTAATTCCATACTTTGAGGAGCATCTAGCGAAGGTCCGACAGGAGAACATGGGTCGATTAGATATGTGGATCAACAGAGAACATAGTATTCGCTTCAACGAATGGTTCAAGAATCGTATCGCACGGTCGACCGATGGCCCAAGTGAGATAATACGAAGGTTGGCAAGGGGCCTAAGCTGGGATGTTGACACGTGACAAGGGTACGATATCAATGGATACACATTTTACACCGTCAAACAAGATGACAAAAGCACAGTGCAGAACAGCGGAGTCCGTATAGATGCACATCAGGATCAAGCTGGACTGAACACATACTATGGCCGCATAGAGCAGATCTAGGAGATGAACTACAGAAGCTTCAAAGTCCCTTTGTTTCGTTGCGGCTGGGTGAATATCTGCACTGGTGTTAAAGTCTACAGGGAAGGATTCACTTTAGTGGACCTGGCCAAGGTTGGATACGCGGACGAACCATTCATCCTAGCGAAGCAGGTTGAGCAGATTTTCTATATACAAGACCCCGCAAATAAGAAGCTGCACGTTGTTAGGGATGGCAAACGAAGAATTGTTGGGGTTGACAACGTCGTCGATGAGGAAGAATATAACCATTCGGAAGACGAAGACGAAGTGGCATACGCTCGTTCTGACCATTCGAAAGGCATATCCTTGTAAATACAGTCTTCGTAGTACTGTAATTTGCAAATTGATATAAGTAATGAAGTATTTTGTACCGGTGCCTTATGATCTACATATTTTAATTTCATATGGTTTTTAGAATTTAATAGCAAATTTACACTGTTTAAATAAGCATAGGTTAATTATAATAATTTTTAAAAATTTAATAGCAATTTTAAACTAATTTAATAAGGCATATTTTAATTTAACAGAAATTTTACACCATTTAAAAATGTAATAGCAATTTTAAATCGGGTATAAGTTAATTATAAATGATTTTATAACTTAAATATCGTTATTAAATACAATTAATAAAGAATAATTTAATTCTATAGTGGGATGTGCTTATCTCTGTCGCGCATATAAATAATGCCCGTCAGAGATGAGGTTATCTCTATCGGGCTTGTAACTGATGCCCGTCACGGATGTCTGTCATCCGTATCGGGCTTTTTACTTATGGCCGTCACGGATGTGTGTCATCCGTATCATCCGTATCGGGCTTTTTAGTTATACCCGTCACGGATGTGTGTCATCCGTATCGGGCTTAGTACTTGTGTGCATCACGGATGATTGTCATCCGTATCGGGCTTAGTACTTGTGCCCAATGGTGATGACCTACCACTAGGTTTTCTACCGGTCCAGATCTGACTCTAAGTCTCACTCTCACTCCTTCACGCCGCCGCCTCCTCCCTCCAAGCGCCTCCTCACCGACCACCGCCGCCTCCTCCTCCTCGCCGCCGCCGTCCTCTCCTTGACGCCGCCGCCGTCCGCCTCCGCGACGCCGCCGCCTCCTCGACGCCGTCCTCCTCCTCGACGCCGTCCTCCTCCTCGACGACGTCCTCCTCCTCGCCGCCGGCGCCTCCTCAACGACGCTGTCCTTCTTCTTTCCCATTTCCAGCCACGGTTTGAGGTTAGTATAGTTCGATTTCACTGATTTTGATTTGTTCTACTATTCAGTATTCACACTTGCTTAGTTGGTAGGAAACTGGAATTTACAGAACTTAGTAAATTGCTTAGTTGCTACTATTCAGTATTCATAGTATTTCATATTCAGTATTTTGATTTGTTCACTGATTTTGATTTGTTCTACTATTCAGTATTCATAGTATTTCATAATATAATACAATTAGTATATTAGTATTAATATTGTATACAATGAATTATTAATTTATACTATAGTACATTGTATATTAGTACATTGTATGAATTAGTACTATAGTATATTAGTATATTAGTATTAATACTATAGTATACGATACTATAGTATATTTGTATGAATTATTAATTTATACAATTACTATATTAGTATTAATATAGTTTACCCTATTCTGCTCTGTCCTCTTCCTGCCACTATTACCCTGTGATTTCTTGATAAATGGCCAGTGATGAATGCTCAAAAATAGACCATAAGGACAGACCATCTACACTTGTTCTTTTTATTTGGGTGGCAATACACTTTCTCTTTTTTGCATAAGAACAGACTATCTACACTTGTTCTATTTTTTGGGAACTACACTTGTTCTTTTTTGCATAAGAACAGCCCATCGACACTTGTTCTTTTTATTTGGGGGGCAATACACTTTCTCTTTATTTGGGGAATTACACTTGTTCTTTTTTGCATAAGAACAGACCATCTACACTTGTTCTTTTATTGAGGGCACTTCACTTGCTCTTTTTTGCATAAGAACAGACCATCTACACTTGTTCTTTTATTGAGGGCACTACACTTGCTCTTTTTTGCATAAGAACAGACCATCTACACTTGTTCTTTTTTTTGGGGAACTACACTTGCAAATGATTGTGATTGATGCACAATTTCTAAGCAAAACTGAGGCCATATCTTAACCTTAGCATAAGTTATACATACAACCAAAATAAGTTTTTCTATAAATTTTTTTAACTTTCTTGTCGTACAACAGTTATATAGAAAATGTCGCAGCAAGGCGAACCCATGTCAGCGACTACTAGTGGGACAACATCGAGCCGGACTCGTGGGACCTAGAATAAGATCCCTAAAGGCGGGAGGCATAAGGAAGGGCATCCCACACTCGGTCACAAAAAGGACATTTCAATACGTCAACAAGTTGGCGACCAGTGTGGGTTCCACGTCTGCCATAACATGAGGAGCCTCGCAGACAAGGTGACATTGCTCAACCTTGAGGTGTGTGCTTCAGTTGTTTATATACATTAGAGAGGAGATAGCACGATTCATATTAACTTCCCAAGTATGTAGACTAACTTGGCGCCTCACATGCAGGAAAAACTTTCGGCTATTCCGAAAAACAACTTCGATATCATTAGAGAGGAGATAGCACAATTCATACTAGATGATCTCTTGTCGCCGAAAAGAATGTTTAGAGTAAAGTCCTAGCCCAAAGAAATGCTTTTGCGACAAACATTTGATTTTTGTAAATATTCTTTGTAATACGTACAATTCTGCACGCTCTTCTGTATATATTTGCATTTCTTAGTTACATATAAACTTGTTCCAATTTATAACTCAGTTTTACAGGTTTTGATACATGTCGGCGGTTTGGAGAGCAAAAAATGGATGTGAATGACATATATATGTGAATGGGTCTGTGGATGTTAATGTATATATATGAAATGGCTGTGAATTGGCTGTGAATTAGGTTTGATTTTGTGAATTGGGTTTGATTTTGTGAATTGACTATGAATATCTGATGGAATGCTGGAATATGCATTGAATTAGGAATGCTGGGAATGGGGTTGCTGGGAATATGGTTGCTGGGATTGTCATTTTTTGCAGCGGGCATGGCTAGCAAAGGCCTAAGGCTAGCCAAAAAAACAAATTTTATTTTTTTTGCTGACTTACTCATCCCTAACGGGCATTTTAGTAATGCCCGAAAAAGATAATCATCCGTGAAGGGCTCCAAATAAAGCCCGATAGGGATATAGACATCCCTGACGGGTTCCTAATCTAAGCCCGATAGAGATAAGTCATCCGAATCGGGACTATTTTGACTCAACAGGTGGGGTCAAACCTGTCGATAACGGGCTCTTTAGAAAAGCCCGTTAGGGATGGTAGTCATCGGTGACGGGCTGAGTAGTTTACCCGATTGAGATTAGTCATCCGTGACGGGCTCCTACATAACCTGGTTTGACTTGTATTGCTTGGTCAATCTTATCTGTGACGGGCTACATTGTTAGACCCGATTGAGATAACGTGCATCCGTGACGGCCTTGTGCCCGATTGAGATAGTTTCTCACATCACTGACCTTTGGTCAGTGACGGGGCCCTACCGGATAGTGATGAGGGTTAATGCCCGTTAGAGATAGCCGATCCCGTGCTAGTGGTATAGACCTAACTTGTATAGACCTAAGACATATTAGCAAGCACGATGAAAATATTGAATAAAACCTAGTAGCTCATAGACGATCCATTATTAAAAAAAGCTTGTAGATGATCAATACGATCAATGTTGATTGAATGTGAGAAACTATAGATGGTATCACGCAGTAAAAAAAACATAGTAATACTGTCTAATACTGTAATATAGCGATCTTATGTTAATTTTCCTCTTCGATCAGTGACGACCACTTGACGTGGAGTACTCCTTTTTTTATGTATGCTATGCTGCAAACGTGACTCAATGGTAGATTGCCAATGTCTTCGGTCGGCCATGTGGTGTTGATAGTTACTGTTCGTTAATTGCACCCATGTATATCTACTTTGGATCTTTCTAATGAAACTAACAGAAGAATAATGGACTTCATCTCGTGGTGTTTTGCCTGGAATCCTGAAGGAAATAGTTTGAGCTAGCTATTGGCATATTGTTAAGTAGGGAAGATATGATAATGTTGTGAAAAAAATAATTGAAAGTGTTGGCATTAGAAAGAGAGATGTGAAGATATAACAACATTTGTTTATCGATGATAAGAGATAACCTCTTTGCTGGCTTTGTAGGTGATCCATTTGATGGCCAAGGGTATGAGAAATTGAGCAGGGAAGATGGAAATAAACTTCCAGTTATACTGTCAGTCTTTTATTTGATGAGAAACAAGTGTTTTCTCTCAACACTATGTATAAGAAGCCTTGCTTCATTGCAGGCATAGCAAAAAAAATAGTCTATATTCAAGCAGTGCAAATAAGAAAATGTAACAATAGTAAGGGTGTTACATTCCAAAGATAAGAATAAGTATAAGTGTTGTCTATCAGATATATCGATTCTTTCTTTGATTGCTTCGCTGTCTTAGATAGATTTCAATATATCCATCACATTGCTCAAGATCTATCAGTCAGTTTAGATCTATCAGTCATCATTAATCTCATACTATCTCGGTTAGATTCGATCTACTAGATTATGATTCACTAAATAGATTAATTTAAGTTTGTTAGATTTTGTTCAATGTTTCATTGGAGTTCTAGCCAATGAATTATCTTGTTATAATTTTTAAGTGCTACATCGGCTCATGCATCAGATCTCTATAATCATCAGTTAAATTAATATTTATTAACTTCAATCTTACACTGTATCGGTTCGAATCAATTTACCAAGATTATTTCTAATAAAGAGAAGTTTATGGTTTAAAATTATATTTTATTTGATTCTAGCCGATGATAGCATAATTGTTTGCCTTTATTTGGATTATTCAATCCAAATAACTATTATATAGCTATTGATCCTAACCCTATCGGCATCGGCTAGACAACACGATTTCACATTGGTCCATTGGCCAATTGCCCCCCTCTAATTAATGTGAACCCACGAGGGTTTGATGCCCGATCTTTCGATGAGAGGGTTGGATAACTCGATTGGGATGGAGACGACGTTTACGGCCCGACTACAACCGTCCAAAGACACTGCGCCTTAGCAACTGATACACCACCTCCAATAGTCGTCACGAACTTGCGATGCGCGACAACCCAGCCACGAGGGCACTCGTCCTGCAAGCAATCGAAGAACAAGCAAGAACAAGTAGAACAAGCACTGAATTGCTAGATGAAGATGAAAGTTTCACTAAGAAATCACAATATGATGGGATTTCGAAGACAAACGGAGCCAACACACGCGCTGCATGCAAGTAGCAAGTTGCTAACTCTAATCAACAAAACCCAATTGTTCTTGGCGGCAGCTAAAGGTATAAGAAGAGGGGGAGAATGACCACATGGGTGTTGGGGTCGTACTTTAACTCTAGGACGCATCCATAGTGGACCCAACTTGATACACAACCCATTGGGCCCAAATAAGGTGATGCAGCACCTTTGACAGAAAAGGACTTAGTAGTAAAAAGATCATTGCGGCCGTTTCAGAACAGATATAGATATGAGACCAGATCCATTTGAAAGTAGACTTGATAAGCTTTCCATGAAGTGCTTATACGTCCAAATTGAAGTTCGCATGAAGTCGTGACGGTCGTCACAAGTTGGCGCTGTTCTGCAGTCCGAATCCAGCCCGCGCGAATCCTCTCCCCTTTTAATCCTCTCCATTATTCCTAAGTAAAACAAGAGTGCACGCGTCTCTGGGTATAAATAAGATGAACATGAACTTAAGAATGAACTTACCTAATAGTTGTGTTGACGTGCACGAGCGCGGATAATAGGACCATGAGGTTGTACTTGTGGAGACATGGATGTATCGATGGTGTTGATGTCCTCATCATCCTCCCCTTCTTGCATTTTAGTCATCCTCGACTCAAGCTCATCATCTTCCCCAAATATGGCTTCAAATCTGCGACGTTAAATGTGGGACTAACCCCAAAATCTGCAGGCAGGTCAAGCTTATATGCATTTTCATTAATTTTTGCCAACACTTTAAATGGTCCATCAGCTCTATGCATCAATTTAGATTTTCTCAAGTCAAGAAATCTATCCTTTCGCAAATGCAACCAAACCAAATCTTCAGGTTCAAAACTAAGTTCCCTTCTACCTTTGTCACCAGCAAGCTTATACATAGCATTCATGCGCAGGGTTTATCACTAATCTAATATGATTTCTTTTCTATCTTATTAGTTGTAGGACCAAACTAACTGAATACCCTGAAACCGAATTTTAGGACATGTACTAGAGTCAAACAAATCTCTTAGGCCTTGGTGTGTTGAACAAATTTTGTGGCAACACACGGTTCATTGAGTTTTATAGCAATAACTAAACTAAGTGGGTTATAAATGCACATGACATATGGATGTTTGAGATCAAAACATAAAATAGATCCAAATGCTACCATTTTCTAAATGATCTGGCTCAATGCATGTTAAGCTTTTGGTAAACCGTGTGCTTGTATTGCCTAAAAGAACATTATTTTAAGCTTCATAGTAATTGATTTGGAATTGCAATTGTACATGACAGATGAATTTATCGAGCATGAGAGGATTCAATGCTATTACTTTTCTAAATGATATGGTTCAAAGCACATTGTGTTTTATAGCAATAACTACATTAAGTGGGTTATAAATGCTCATGACGTATAGATGGTTGAGATCAAAACATAAAAGAGATCTAAAGGCTACTATTTTCTAGATGATGTGGCTCAATGTATGTTAAGCTTTTGGCTCCAACTATATACGATATATAGATTTGACAATGGGCTTTTAGACCCGTTTGGTCGTATCCCTTAAATAATTTTTCATGTTGGTCTTTATTCTTCATGTAATCAATTAAGACCTTCTATATATCTTTACTCATCTAATAAACTAATATTTTGTTATTACACTTTAGTTACTGAGAGTAAAATCTTTCTCCTCCTGTCCCGATAGAAGCCTCACTATTTTTGTCGCGGCTGCCTCGCCCTCGTCAACGTCAAGTGGGTGCACATGCTCGTCAACAGGTCACTGCAATGTTTGGTTGTTGGCAACGGCAGGTTGTCCTGAGGGATTTTGTCCTGGTGCATAGTTGTCGTTAGACATGGAGTTGGGTGTCGATGAGGGATTTCTTGGTGTTTGTGATTTATTTCTAGAATTAAATGATTACTTCATTCAAGTTTGAGCAACTAAATGCTTAACATTAGTGGTGGAGTTAGAAAAATTTTTGAGTCCGGGCAAACTTTACTATAACTATCATTTTCTATAGAAAATTTCATCATCAATTTATTCAAAAATATTAAAATTTAGTGAAGTTTTCGCCGGCGAGCCTGGGCGGCTGCCAGGGCTAGCCGGGGCTAGCCGGGTGTGGCTCCGCCCCTGCTTAACGTATCAAGGCTTGTACCACCCCAAACAAATCCAAGATACAAATCAGTTTTCATTCATGCAAATTACATTCCCACTGCCTCCAGTTATGGACGACAACGGAAGTAAAGGTGCTCAATTCCATGGGGGCTAAGTGTGTGCATCAAAGTGGAATCATCAAAGCCAATGCAGCAAAATCAAGATATCTCGTGATTTGGCGGCGGCGGTGGCGTAAATGCAATGAGCCGACTTGCTCAGCAGGTGTCGCTGGTGGGCACGACGCCGTGAATGTAACGAGGGGATGTGGACCTTGAAGCCGTGTTGGGATGGCAAGGAACTGCTTTGCCCAGCAATTAGTTGGGACAGCGGGGAGCCACTCTGCCCAGCAGCGGCGACACCTCGCAGATGACGGAAGGGGAATTGCGACATCACGCTCTCTCGCTATTGGCAGTTTGGGCAGTGCCGACCAAAAACACCAATCAACGATTCCTTCATTGATGGCCTTGTTAGCCTGATCGTGCCCCTGCCGAACCAACGGCCAGACTAGATTGATACCTGGTACCTCATGGCACCTTCTCAAGAATGGGAAAAGAGATCTACAGTATGGGTAGTACACTAATGGTAAATTCATTTGTTTGTATCATCGAATCAGTCTAAAAGAATACACGGAGAAATGCCTTGCTACTAGCTGCTGCTCTCATCTTCCATTATCTTATCGCAAACTCTAGGCGACAGGTACCGTCCCCCATCCCCTGCACGGGACGCCCCAATCCCTCAAACGTGGATCACTGGAGACGATGGGGGTGGACCCACTCCTCCTGGAGATCACAAGATCATGTGCAGTGAAGGCAGTCCCACTCCTCCCGGTAACCCTTCATCCAAGGAATTTTTTTTAGAAATAATATTCTTTTAATGGAAAATCGCAAAAATAGTTGGCATGTGGATGAAATTGCAAAAATGTGGGCTTGTCGAACGGCCGGGAAATGATATGCGGGCCTGTCGAACAGCCGCGTGCAGACAGGCCCTATCGAACTGCGGCCGAACGACAGGCAGGCCTGTCGAACAGCGGGCGTTCGACAGGGCCCGCCGCCTGCCACGCCACCGCCCTGTCGACCAACGGGAGCGCGACAGCCGCCCCTGTCGACCAGCCGCGTGCCGACAGGCCCCCCCCCNACCCCTATCGACCAGCCGCATGCCAACAGGCCCCCCCACCGCCCCTATCGGCCTACGGGCGTTCGACAGGCTTCGTTATATCCCACGCCCGGTTCAAATCAGGACCACTTCGTCTCGCTCGTTTCGCCTCGCTAGTTTCGCCTCGCTCGCCGCCGCAAGCTCCAGCCGCCGTCGCGCTAGCCCGCCGTCGCCATTGCCGTGGCTGCCGTTGCACCACGTCATCGTGGAGATAGCACTACCAAAAGAGAAGGCAAGTAGCTGCAGAGATTAAGGTATAAAACTGCAATCCCTAAGTTAGGTTTTGAAATTTTAATTTGTAAATATGAGGTTTGTTATTTCGATGTTATTATTTGTGAATCGTTAGTCATTGTTGTTAGTGCATATAATCTGTTTAATCTGTTAACCATTAGTCATTGTGTAATGTTAGTATATATAGTTATTTAGTTGTATGTTGCAAATAATTCGAAGTTAGTATATGTTTGCTGAGGTGATTAGCAATTTCGTAATGGTGAAATAGTTATCATCGGGGAGAAATCAATGTTGAGCATTAGTACAAATCTAAAGGAAATTATATTTAATTAGTCAAATTTACGATGCAGAGCTGTGTCATTTGGGAAGAGGGAATAACTACGTGGTTGGGAAGGAGACGTCCGCAACTGTGCAGGAAAGAGCAACGACAGCGAAGGTATAAATTTGTAATCCCTTAGGACGACGACAATTTTTTTTTATTAATCATTGTTGGTTATTAGTACAGGTATTATACGTTTATTATTAGTTAAAATCGAATGGAGGTATTATACGTTTATTATTAGTTAAAATCGAATGGAACTTATATTTAAGTAATGAAATATAGTTTGAATACGTTAGAGCATAATGTAAGTATAGAGCATACGGATGGCAGTGGAGAGTAGTAGAGCTTGCATCTACTGGGAGTTGGAGAAAATTTGTGGCTAAGATAAGAGAGAAAGGTTATAGCCTGGCAATATTGGTGCAAAAGAAAATAGATATTGTTGGGACCGGCGAGACCAGCCGCACGGAGGTGGAACAAACTCATATCGTGGAAGAGACTAATATTTGCAGGAGTGGGGAAGAGGAGGCAGTAGAGGAGGAGGCTACTGCAGATGTATTTGTGCCCGGTGGCAATTATCCGGCTAACGAATTGGATGATGATGAGCCGGACTCACCTTTGGCTGTTGATGCAGCGGAGGAGAACGATGCGGTAGTGGAAGAGATGGAACTGGAGAACGAGGAATATATTTCATTCGTGGTGGAAGGGCAAGATACAGCATAGTGGGACGAGGAAACCAACGTACCTGAATATTGGACGACCATATCCATGAGCCGTCTGGAGGTTAACGATGGTTTAGATGCCCACTGGCGATATGATTGTGAGAAGGTGCAAGTTGGATAGATGTTTCACGACAAAGGGCACCTACAAGACGCGGTGAAGAGGTGGGCTTTTCTACAGAAGCGGGAGTTCAGGGTGAAGGTTTCAAATCGGACGACGTATGGCGTGAAGTGCACAAAGCCCGGATGTACTTGGAGAGTGCGTGGTTACAAGCCACAACATGACAACTTATGGGTAGCTTCAAGGGTTGAGGAGCATACCTGTTTGTTGGACAATACCCCTTTGGTACACAGGAACAAGACGGCTGCATTCGTGGCACAAATGGTGTACTCGAAGGTTGTTAAAAAAACCTCATTGTCGCCGTTCACAATAATGCATGACGTGGAGAAAGAGTACGGATATGAGATATCGTACGACAAGGCTTGGAGGGGTAAGCAGAAAGCACTAGAGATGAGATTTGGAAGTTACGAAGATTCATACCACAACCTTTCCCCACTTTTGGAGGTGTTGCAGGCCAGACACCCAGGCACACATATGGCTATTCTCGATGAGGTTAATGACAATGGGAAAAATGTTCTTCGTCGTGCATTTTGGTCATTTGGGTGCATGATAGAGGCCTTCCAAAATTGCATTCTGTTGTTATGTGTTGATGGTACATTTATGACAGGTAAGTATAGGGGAACTATTTTAACCGCAATCGAAGTCGACGCTGATAGCCATGTCGTCCCCGTTGCCTTCGCTTTTGTTGAAAGCGAGACACATCGAGCTGGCTATGGTTCCTGCGTCACATTAAAAGTTGTGTTGTTCAAAACAGACCAAATGTGTGTGTTCTGCATGACCGACATGCCGGCATTCTATCAGCGGTGCAGCAGCTAAAGAAAGATGTAACAGAAGAGGTTTCCTGGCCAGATTTGCATAGCAGATGGTGTATGCGACATCTCGGTGCAAATTTTTACAGACAATTCAGGAGTAAGAGGTTAATGGACCTGTTCAAAAGTTGTGCAAGCAGAATCAGCAAAGAAAGTTCGACGCCATATGGGAACAGCTGGATCGGCTGACCACTACTCACATGCAAGAGGTTCGAAAAAAACCCATTCTTGCCCGACAAGAGGAGCCGGAAGGCTTGGAACACGTTCCAAACGAATCACCATCTGTTACTCGATGTAGGAAGCGGGGGAGGGCTATGAAGTTTTTCACTGACTGGATAGAACATGAGCCAAGGAAAAAGTTGTCCTTGCTATACGATACCAATGGTTCACGGTATGGTGTGATGACAACAAATCTTGCTGAACTGTACAACTGGGTGATGAAAAATACACGTCCTTACCACTTGTTGCTATCCTGGAGGGCATCACAAGGGGTACACAGAAGTATCTTTGTAAAAGATACGCCATGGCTAGTCTTAACCTTGCCAAACCTAATGTAAGGTATAGCCCTGCTATCACATAGTACATGGAGGAGAAAAGCAAGAAGGGCGGAATGCACAGGGTCTGGCCTGCTGGGAATAGGGAGTTGCTGTTTGAGGTATGTCTGCGTGACAAGAGTGGTGTCGGTATTGGGAGTACGGACATCACATTGGAGTGCACGTTGTGGCCAGACTATCATGCTTGCAAATGCAACTGCAACAAGCCTTTCCTTCGACATCTACCATGCTCTCATGTTCTTGCCGCTTCCACAAAAGGTGGTGTCGATACGAACATATTCGTCTCGCCTTACTTTACTAAGGAAGCATGGAAGGCAACCTGGCGCGGTGAATTGCGTGGTTGGCGTGCGGTATGTGATTTCACTCGCCCACCCCCAGGGGAAGCCAACTGGGTGCCTGATTCAAATTTGCTAGTTGGCACGAAGGGGCGTCACAAGACCCGTCGAATCAAGAACCACATGGATGAAGCTGAAACGAACACCCGTTCGCGGCATCCAAAAGCTTACATTGTATGCGGCGGAGACTATAGCCGTAAAGATTGCAGCATGTACAATGTAGGCAAAGATGCAGAAGGTGGCGATATTCGTCGTGTTCCAGGGCGAAGGTCGACGAGTCAAAATAATCCTTAGTTTTTCGTCTTGTAATACTTATACTTACCAGTCGTAGAGTGTGTTCAGTTCAACTTATTAGTATTTTACCTGTACTACTATACTATCGCGTTGCCTAACTTTGTCACGCTCATTTTTTCATGTTTCTGGCTTGTAATATTTATATTTACCAGCACCGTAGTGTGTTCACTTCATTTTATCAGTATTTGACTTCTGCTATAAAAATTTTGCTTTGCATAATTTTTCACGCTCATTTTGTCATTTTTTAATTCATTTCTGATGCTCACGACACTGATAATCATGCATTTTGTAGATATGGCAGCCAGGGATGACGTATCGCTGATCGACGAGGTGATCGATAAACATCACCAATCAAGACGACTTAGTCAGGGGACGTTCTGCAACGTGCTGAAAATGCGGGGACTGGATCAGTATTGGCGTATCGATCCTCGTTGGGTTCCAAGGTATGTGAAAAACCATTTGTCACCTCGTGCTGTCATTTAAATTTTCTCGCATTGCTAATTATTTCTTTTTGACATGTAACAGGTTAAGAGCCGCTGGGTTGTTGACCTTCGCACGCTTGGTTGAGCCTTCACATGGAGGTCACCCCGTATCAACATTGATGCAGCCTTGCTGAGTGCTTTGGTGGATAGATGAAGGCCCGAGACACACACCTTTCACCTGACAGTTGGAGAGATGGTATCCACTCTAGAGGATGTGTCTTTTTTGTTGGGTCTACCGATAGTGGGTGCAGCAGTTGGCCCGACACAGGTCCATGCTGGATGGGCGAATGATCTATTGGCCAGTTTTGGTGGAGTGGTGGCTACTCCACTGGAGGATCTCACAAATGGGCATGGGCCCATGAGGAGTTGGTTGCACTAGTTCCACCAGGAGGTGTTCCCAGAGGACCAGGAGGAGAGGGTAGTGCGCCGACACTTAGTCGCGTATCTACTGTGGTTGTTTGGGTGGGTGATGTTCACGGGGACTCACGCTAACTCCATGGATAAGCACTTCATCCACTACATAGAGCAGATCGCCGAGCTACCTGTTGAGGAGATTCCGCAGTACAGTTGGGGGTCGGCTGTTCTTGCAGCGACGTACGCCGGTTTCTGCGATGCATGCACCAGGAACAGCAAGGCAAGTTCTTTGACAGGATGCCCTTTGCTTCTAATGTTATGGGCGCATGAGCGCTTTGACATTGGGAGGCCACAACTAGAGTCGTACGCAAGCTACAGCGTCGATGAGATGTACAAGTCTGGACTTGAAGACATTGACGATCGTCCCACCATGGGATCGCTGTGGACACACCACGAGGTAAATTGTACATTGCAAGGCATTTTTCATAGCACCCTCTTATTCTGCGCATTATCTCGAGTTACGGGCACTAATCATATATTTCTTGCTTTTGTAGCCGAGGTGGGTGAGCGGAACAACACGTAGCGTGTACACACAGTTCGTGGCGGACTTCGATCAGCTTACGCCCGACCGTGTTCGCTGGACCCCATACACGCATCACGATGTCGTCGAGCGGGCACCGCACGGTCTTGCGCAGCTCTGCACGCGCGACGTAGAGCTCTGGAGGACCACTTGTCACCTCGTGCTGGACATGCACGTCGAGCCGTACCACGTGTAGAGGGTACTTAAACAGCTCGGCATGTACCAAGACTACCCTTCGAGAGGTGGACGCTTTCTAGCTGTTAGCCTCCACAAGTAAGTACTTGTACGACAATGTTATAGGCAAGTAGTGTGTTTTACCCCATTGTATACGTTTCTTACGTGCTCATTACGTCCTATGCAGGTACACCCGGAAGGGACTCGGTCTGTCCCACGAGGGGACCATTGTTCGGACGATCGCGCCAACGGTTGCGGAGTAGGAACATGCGGCGGAGCACTTGGTTCTCCAAACACCTCCAGACGACAAAGCTTCGTACGGACAGTACCTTCGCTGGTACCGTAGTGTTACGCGCTGGAGGTGTTTCCCGCCACAAGGGGATACGTCTCTCCCTCACCAGGCGTCGATCACGGACACGTTTGCCCCACAACCTCGAGCTGCGTACAACTCAATGGTATGTCGTTGCTTTCGTTGATTATCATTAAATGTGGAACACATTCAATTGTTCTAACGCCCTTCCCTATTCGTTCAATAGGCCGAGTTTTTGGAACAGGTTCACGCTGAGTCCAACACGTTCCTACAGAGATTGGAGACGAGGCCTCAGCACGTCAGGCAGGACGACGTGGCGTCCGTCCTTCGCAGTTTCCGTTCGCGGGCTGCGGCGCTACTTAGTCGTGTCTCCTGTCGGAGCGCGGCTGATGTGGTGCAGCCTTCCAGGTGGGCAGGATCGCCACCACTACCATGATGCTCTAGTGTGGACTAGTTCCGCTCCTCTACTTCACGTCGCCACTACGACGACGCCGGTCCATCGCACGCTCGGCCTTCGCTTCAGGAGACGCCTCCCCCTATCCGCCCAGGGAGATCGTCTAACTTTGGGGTTTTGGCATCGAGTATGCCACCACCGCGGCCTCAGGTACGGCACGTTTGCCTTGCTTAACATCCAGTTCATATCGTACTCAACCTCCGTTTTGTACCATATCGTAACCTACGCAACGTTAACAGCCACAGCAGGTGTACGATACCCAGGGAGCTTATGCGGAGCCAGACTTTCCCTACCTGCCGACAGGGGACAACCTAGCACCCACACCGGGTTGGGGACTCTACGTTACTCCGCGCGCACCGGAGTCAGGGTACACACAGCACACAAGTTAGTATTGTTTACAACGTAGTTACCATCATCGTTCGCTTAATTTTTATGCATAGTTACTAACTATTATAATGTGGCATCATCTCTACGGGTTTTCCCAGGGGCATTCTGCAGTTCCTGCTGTCTCTCCTCGAACATAATTCGTGGACGATTTCTTTGCGACGGATGCACCCGATGCGCAAGCTGGCATAGACTACTGGTACGGTGCTCCTCCAGTCACGCAGCCTACGCAGCAGGGGGAGTCCGTGCAGCCAGAGGATGCCACTACACAGTAGCCGGCATGACATAGGCACCCACCTGATAATTTGACCTATCCCATAGAGCAAATCAGACAACGTAAGAAGGGAGGGCCTAGCAAGCGTGCGAGAGGGGGGCATTCTTGACTTGTAGTGTTATTTATGTGTTGGATTATCCTTTTGTGCATTTACTACTTATGTCATATTATATGTATGAACTATTTCATGACATACACTTATTTGATAAACTGCCTTTCTATGTCTTTTCTACTTGTGCTAAAGTATGACTTCTTTTATATTTTTTTCTACAAGATTTAGAAAAAATTCACTATCGACATCATTGTGCTCGCGCGTGGTTCCAAACTACTTTCGGCGCCTATGTCATTTCGTTGTCGGAAAATCGGACACATCAAGAAAACAATGCAAGATCGACTTCGCATTCGTATGCTTTGCTGTTACTTTTTACAAAAGCACGATCCCTTTCGGCGCATGCACGAGTACTTTCGGTTGCACCGATGCAACCTCCTTTATTCGCGTGCGATACGACTGCAGAATGGCTTCTCATGCCCTTACATGTCACAACTACTTATGCATACGACAACAAACTTTCGGCGCTTGGGTGTCCGGTCCATTACATCGCACAGTATACCACAGTGCACGGACACATTGTCAGTTTGACTTGTCACGATCAACTTTCGGCGCTGCTTTGTAAGATAAAGTAATTCCAATTCACGCGTGCTAGTGTTGTCACATACAGTGAAGAAAATTGGCTCTCATTAAGTCATACGTCCAATCTAACTTTCGGCTCCATCCAGCACTCTAAAAGGGCGAACGGCCTAATTCCGCATACATCCACTCTTACTTTCAGCGGTAATTAGGCGGACCCATCGTGCCCCATGATGTAGACATGTAAAGGTTATCACTGCGATTTTGGTGCCTACATAAGTCCCCATAACGAGCGATGCAGCACATAATTTCTTCATCTGTGTATGCAACAAGCGCTACCACAACCCTTCATCGCACCAGCTTTCGGCAATGTTTAGACGCCGGGGCCTTGAGGATCCCAACTGGCGTAGTGATCCACTTGTATGGCTATGCCCACCTTGGTGCGAGCGGCCTCTCTGCCTTTGCGGTGACCGATGCCAACTAATGGGTTCGAGGAATCAAGACACTCGAGGAAGGCGTTTCTTTAGGTGTCCTAACTACGACTGTAAGGTATTTCATTCTCTACATATGCTTATTCAGTATGCATGAGGGATTGTTTATTCTTCATTAAAATCTATTCGTCAGGCCCACGCTACGGCTTGTGGATACATCGAGTGGGTCGATACAGAAAATCCCGTTCTCGACCTAACCACTTGTTTACAAGAAGGACGCTGGTATTTCGCATCAAAAAGTACTGAGAAATACTTGGTGTTCAAAGCAGCTTATGAACAACAATGTCGTGAACAACAGTGCGACTGGCGGGTGCTAACGATGACACTCCCTCCATGGGAAGCCCGTCCAAAATGCAGATGCGGTGATTGTTGTCAGGTTCTCCGTTCCACCAAACCAAGAACTTTGGGTCAGAGGTTCTTTGTTTGCCCAAATATTCTAGACGACAATTTCATGGTGAAAATATTTTCATTATCATGAATCCTTATTTTGTCACAACATTCAGTAACTTTGTTCGCTTCATGTCTATTCGTTTCTCGCAGGAACCGCCAAGAAGATGTTAATACAAAGAATGGATAGACACCGAAAAGGTTCTAAGTGATCCAACTTCCCGTGTGGTGCAGCTTGAATTGCCAGAGCAATACAGATTTACTAAAAAGCAGTTTGAGAGGGGAGAGGGATCCTCACATAGGGGTTAGCTACTATCGGACAACTTACGTTAGTCAAATATGTAATGTCATGTTTCGTTGTCCCATTACTATATTGTCGTCGTGTTCAACTCTTGCACTACCTTCCTTCTAGTTCGAATCTAATCTTATCTATGTAACTGCAACGGAAGCAGATGTATCATGTTTAAATTGTACTACAACATCTCTTTGTTTCGGTACGGTCATGGATGTGCTCAACATCAATTCTAAAAAAATGTTTCTTCTCGGTTTCTAAAAACATGTTCTGTGAATTGAAAAATTTTTGAGTCGTCCGAAAATGATTTACGGAATTTCCGAAAGTAGACAGAACCGATTTTCGCTTCTGCAAATTTTTGGCCCTATCCGAAAGTGATTTTTCGAATTTCCCAAAATAACCGATAAGCAAAATAAGGTTCTGTAAATTAATAAATTACAAATGGATATATCTAAAATTATTAAATTATAACTCTCATATGTTTCTCCAAATATTCAATTACAAATGTGTATTAATCAATTATAATAAATTATAATTATAAAACCAACTTAAAAACTTAATTATAATAACAACTTAAAAATTATAATTAATCAATTATAAACAATTTTGTCATTAATTAATTACTAACAACTTAAAAACAATTCTTACCAAATTAAAAAAAAGTTCTGTAAATTAATAAATTAAAAATGGATATATCTAAAATTAATAAATTATAAATCCGATGTGTTTCTCCAAACATTCAATTAAAAATGGGTATTAATCAATTATAACAAAATTATATTTAGAAAAACTACTTAAAAACTTAATTATGAAAACAAATTAAAAACAATTCTTAACAAATTAATATTAATTAATAACTAAAAAACAATACTTAACAAATTAAAAAAAATAAGGCCGACCGGCCAGGCCTGTCGAACGGCCGTGGTTCGAATGGGTTGGCGGCCCGGCATGTCGAACAGCTGGCATTCGACTGGGCCGGCTGCCCGGCCTGTCGAACCGCCGCTGTTCGACTGGGCCCAGTCGAAACGCAGCCGTTCGATCGGTCCGGCCTGTCGTCGCTCCGCTGCTCAATTGGGCCTTGTCGAACCGCTGTGGTTCGACAGGCCCATATATTTGCGATTTTCTGCAAAAGCTCACTATTTTTGCGATTTTCCATTTAAAGAATATTATTTCTAAAAAAAATTCTCATCCAAGAGAGTGTTGGGGCGAGCGGTGGCTAGAGATCATGGAGAAGCTCCTCGCCATGCGACCTCACCGACTACAACCAGTTCATGAGGCGTGCGATAGAGGCAGACCTGCTCCTCACTAGTGCCGATGAGTTCCTCACCGCCACCAACGTCCTCTTCATTTTATAGTTATTCCTTCCCTCGGGCCACTCAAGACCCGCTCACCGTCCATGAGCGACTCCAACTTAGGTATGGTACCAATCAGTATTACCTGGTATCAACGAGTATCGGGTGGTATCGGGGGATATCAACGAGTATCGGCCAATACCTATGGGGTATCCACTGCTATAGAAATGGTAATAGGTGTCGGTTGGAAACCCACATGGGTGTCGAATTTCCCAACCGGCACCTCGTAGGCGGTACCTATGAGGACGAATCAAAGTTGATGTTCCACGAATGCAAAAAAAAAAAAGCCGGATCGAGCCGATGCAATGAGCCGCTCCCCATCACACCTAGACCACCATCGACCCAACAACATCCCCCAAAGCACATAGCACAAATCGCCATCGATCCATCCAACAACACATCACAAATCACAAAAATTTTAACTGAATATCCAACAATTTCACATAGCATAAAATCGCTCACTAGGACGCCGAGGTTGCCGCTGCCAGATCAGTAGGAGTTGCTGTCGTCGAGAGGGTGGAAACCACGATGCCGCAGCGGTGGAGTGGGGAGGACGAGGGGCTGCGGTGGTGGGGTGGGAGAGAGGAGGAGAGACGCCGCTACCATCGGATCCACCCACGGGAAAAGTTGTCGCCGCCGGATCTGCCCGTGGGAGCCGCCGCTGTCGCTGGAACCACCTGCGAGAGAAGCTGGCATCACTGCACCTATGGGAGCCCACGCCATCGCAGCCGGCGGATCCGCTCGCGGGAGAAGCCACCGCCATCGCCATCGCCGCAACCGATGGAGCCGCCTGCATCGGTAGAGAGGGGAGAAGGAGGGGCTGCAGCCCTTGGCACCTATTAGAATCTATTGGAGGAGAAGGGGAGGAGAGGGAGGCGCCAGAGTTGGAGGGGTGGCGCCAGAGAGGGACGCAAAGGGGGCGGTAGGACACGTGAAAGAGAGGGAGGTGAAGGGTGCAAGTAAAGTGGAGAAGGCGAAGGGCGAAGTGGATAAGGACAACTAGGCTCTCTCTCCCTTTGTGCTAAAAAGAGGAGGCTAAAAAAATCCTGGCTCGGCTTGGTTTTTTAATTAACCGGTACCTATATAATATATTATAGGTGATGGTTCTTTTAAAAAACCAATATCAATAGTATTGGTGCTGGTTTTTCTATAGAATTGACACCTATAGCTGCTTAAATGTGTCGGTTCTATATTTTTACATTCCATAGATATGAGAAAACGTCAATAGGTGCCAGTTTTAAATGCACCAGTACTATGGGCCGTTTCCTATTAGGGATTTTGTAGTAGTGATCGCCTGATACCTCGCAAGTATCGTCTAACCCTGGTACGTATCACCTGATATCTAACTAGTATCATTCTTTCGAATAGGATCCCGGGAGAGATCAGGATAATATTAGAGGAGGGACTTATCTCCTTCTTCGTCTTTCAGGTCCCTCTACTCTTTCTGTTCTCCTTCTTCCTCCTCCCATCTCTCCTTCTATCAATAATGATCCAGTGGGATAGGGGGGGACTCGAGTCCCCCAAGCACCTACACTGGATCCGCCTCATCCCAGGGTATAGCAGTCCTCTTATTTTCTTTTCCCATAGTTTGTGCATTTGGCTATCATACGCGTCATGTGTTTTGTAATTGGAAAATTTTCATCTATAGAAGAAACATTCAACGAGTACCTAAATACCATAAAATCATCTCACCTTTCAAAAATACCACAACCTGATCCTGTTTCTTTCAATAATACCACAAAAACTAACGGAAGTGGACAGAAGGACGGAGATTATTTTCAAGACCAAATTGCCCTGCACCCATTTCCTCAACTCCATGGATCCCCTTCTCGTTTTTCCTGTTCTTCTCCCAAAACCGAGTCAACCATCTATGGCCAATGTAAAGGAATCACTTGAAGCAAAGAGAAAAGAAAAAAAACACACATCCTTGTTCTCTCTTCTCGCGGCAGCAGTGGCTCTCTCGAAGCCACCCCAAGCTGGATTTGCTCCTGCTGCATGGAGGTCATCGATTGAAGATAACAAGGGATAAAATGCAATTTGGGAGAAAGATGAGAGAGTATGGAGAGAAAGCTCTAGGGTTTAGAGGAGGAGAAATTGGAACTCAGGGTGGATATATCTATGGCTGACGGACTGTTCCATTTTCACTGTCATAGGACCATCGTCATGGATCCTCAATTCCAGGAGTTCTAGGGTTTGGAGAAGAACTGGCAAAAGAATAGGAGAGAGAGGCTAAGATCCAACGAAAAAGAAACAAAAAACCAGGAGCAATTTTGTCCCAAAAGTTCAATCTTTCTTCCTCATCCCATTTTGTGGTTTTTTTGGAACATAAGATAATTTTGTCGAGAACGCTCTAGGCCGGGGCGCCCAATCTAGCCCCAAAAATTGGAAGGACTTTTACAGTACATTATCTGCAACTATATATTAGCAGTATAGATGATCTAATGGTGTAGATTTATCTGATCTTTCACCCGGTTAGTTTGTAGTATAAATAGAAAAAGGGTATATTTGTCTTTTCATCTTTTTGCATGGGGGTATTTTTGTATTTTCGCGTTTCCTTACTTCGTCAGATCCCAATCGAGAGAAATCCAGTCGGATTACCGTTCGAGAGAAACGGCGGCTCGAGAGAAATCCGCTCCGTTCCCTTTCCTTCGTCGCATGGGCTACCACCACCGCTGACAGCCACCGCGCCACACCCTGGGCCGCCACCGACGGCCACCACGAGCACCCCACGCCCCACGCCACCGTGACAGGGAATCGATTGGATTTACCATCCTCCTTTCCTTCCTCCTCTTCTGTCATTCCCTAGGTCTTCCAAAATTCCCCAACTCTACCATTAACAGCTCGGGTGCGTGTGAGGCGGCAGACAAACAGAGCCACAGAAGAGCACCGGCCGCTGGGGGCTCAGCCCGAGGCACGCAGCGGCAAGGGCATGTGGAGCGAGCACGGCTTCCGAGCACCTTGGCACAGCTGTGACAGGCAGCAGCAGCAGCGCAGGAAGCGGCAGCATCTGTGAAGGGCATCCGGGCGGCGGCAGCAGCCCAAGGGCAAGGTGCGCAGTCAGGGATGGGCAGGCAATAGGAGGAAGCACGGCAACAGCAGGCAAAGGGCAGCCGGTAGGCAGCAAGCAGCAAATGGATAGTAAGGGGAAGGGAAAGGTCTTGGCATCACAAGGAGGTAAATATTTTTGAGAATTTCAGAACATTCCAAATCCAAAGAATATAAATTTGTAATTGAAATTGCATTTGTGTAATTGTTTGTGCAGATTCGAGAAGTCGAAAGTAGCACCATAAAGCTAGGTATGATCGGCAACCTGATAATATAGTATATTGCAGAAAATGGTACACACACAAATGTTCACAACAAACTATTGAAAATACGTGCTAAATCAAGAAAGGAACAATCCATTTTTTTAATACTAACTCCTTATATAAAAGGAATCAGAACGAAGACATTGATTTCGGATAGTATTTTGGAATGTCTAGCATGCTTTAGATCTTCCTGTTATCCTTATTATCGTGAGAGTTCCCTAAGATTGCATCTAACTTCCTTCTAAATTTTTTTATATCTCCCTGCATAATTTATATAGGTATTTGTTAGATATAAACAAACAATTGAAGAAAGTAAAGATGATACAGAAATATTTAGTGGAACTTACATGCGTGAATTCATTGGACAACCTATTGCCTTGCCAATGCTCCATTATTTTAATACAAAGAGCCCACATGAGATGCTAATAGAATTGAATTATATATTAGAGAAGTAATAACATACCAGTAGGTAGTGAAAAAAATTGTTCTTGTAGCAGCTGCATAACAGACAAATCTTCTTGTAATGGCAAATTTTGTATGACTGTGACTTTTCAGGATGTAATTTTTTGGTCAGGCCATTGAATTGCTATATGCGTTTCTTCTTGTTCCAACAACTGGAAAATATTGCTCTATATCTTCTAGTTGTTTTGTGAGAAAATATGATTAGTGCCATGACATGGTAATTAATATGTGCTTATCTTGTACATTTTTTAAAACATAGTGGTTTTCTAACTTCAGCTATAATTTCGAGGCAGATCTTCCTTCCAATATGTACGTCAGTAAAGCACTGGTATGTTGAAATTCATTTCCCTTATTCATGGACTGATTTAAATGTCACAACTTGAGATATCAGCATATGATACTTGACCAGAAAGAAGGATAGGTAAGCACAACATTCGGAGTTTTGTCTGCATAATTACTTGGTGACTAACTAATGTGTCAATATAATATGTAGGACCTCAAGTGGACTATTCATAATAAAGTTCATGGAATACTGGAATGGAGTCTGTTTTTTTTCAGGTAACACCTGGTGTTAAACACGTTAACTGTTTATTTTATATCGTGAGATAACATATCATTGTAAACTATGCAGGAAGACATCGATGAAAATAGAAAAAAGCTACCAACAATTCTTTACAACTCTCCATCCAACAGTATTCAAGACCATATAGAAGCCGTCTCTAAAGAAATCTATGATGTTCAGCTTTTAATTACAATTAGGATATGTCTACTTAGTGCACTGAGAGGATATGTTTTTAAAAAATTCAGAGATGTTCATTTATCATTGAGATGTCACAATTTTAAGATTTTAAGTTAGTATGCTCATATGTTCATTTAGTATAAGGTAGTTGTTAATTATTTATTTAATGTTACTCTATCTGGTTATTCAACAGGCAGTCAATTAGTCTATCCCACATTCTTCATGTTTTTCTTCAATCACGGAAATATGTTGAGCTTGAATACCAATTCCATTCTAAATGCATAAAAATTATATGTGTAAATTCATCATGAAAACTATTTTCATAATATTATAATTTTACTAGTTTTTAAAAACATAGTGCTACTCGAGAATCCTTATCGTCAAGATGTAACATTTTTTTGCGAGTGCATGGAGAGGCGACGATGCTTGCTACTCAAGTCTAAGCTCAACACGCCGCCTCTCCATGCAGGGAACGATAGAACTGATAAATCATCTCGTCATAAACTAATTGAACGAGAAAGTTTGAAGAAATCAACATAGTAGGTACTAAGAACTAACTAGATATGTCTGGAAAAAAATATGACTTATGACTATCTCAGTAATTAAGATGAGATGATATTCTGACAATTAAGTGTTCCACCATTCGTTATTTTTCATGACTGAACTAACAATGCATTATGACCACAAAGCACCATTTTTCACAAAATATAACAGAGCCTGCAAATTCATCTATCAATTTCATGTATCATGGCTTTGCATGATTTCAGAGAAAGCACCAATATTTCTGTGCATATTGGGATCATGTATACCAAGCATAAGTAATTTAGACATCGATCGAGCCACTGCCACGTGCGATGTCGTTAGAACTAGCGCTACCAACGCACGGACGATGAGATCCAGGACAAGTACTCCCGATTGAAATAAATTAATCTGAACTTCAAATGACTAAACAGCCCTTTCTAGTTTTTTTAACAAATACCAAACATACCTTCTATATATTACTAGTATATACTTGTAGTACAATGTACCGTAAAAGTCCTCAAAATCGGGCGCCCCGTGCCCGAGCCACTCATTCTCATTCCCCTTTCTCTCTCCCCCTTATCTTTGTATCTCTCCTCCTTATCTCAACAGCAGCTCAACCGCTGCTTCTCTCGTCTCTCTCTCACCCCACACTGCTCAGCGACGACGATGCATCTAATTGTGTGATACTGAGGACAACTGCCGCGATGTAACAAGCAGGAAGCCGGCGAGGTGCGCGGCAGAGTTGAATGATGAGGTCAGCCGGGATGGAGGACTTCGAGGAGGCCACCGATGGAGAGGAAGCGACAACCCCACCGTGGTGAAGCGGCGGATGGCGGTGGAGGTGGTCACTGTCGACAATGAGAAAGGTGAGGTCATCGAGGGGAAGGAACATCGTGTTGCCACATCACAGTACACGAGGTCATCGAAGAAAATCCTGATCTAGCCATCGGAGAGGAGGAGGAAGGCATGTTTTGTGAATTTTTTGATGTTTCAGCCATTGTATCCTAGTGTTTTTTCTTATGTTGGATCGAAATGTTGTACTAAAAACTTGGATGTTGTTCCATATTTTTTACTTCGATTCTTGTAGGATCTATTAGGGTTTTAACACTTGAAATTTGATGTTTTGCATGTGAGAGTGAAGTGTTTCAATTTGTTATTCAAAGGTGTTTCATCATGTAGAAACATTCTTCAATATAGTGTTGGAACATTTTTTTAAAAAAGACAGTGAAACATCGTCCATTTTTTGGGAATAAATCAAACGTCCGATTTATAGTCTCTTCCAAATTTTGTGGTATTTATTGATACTCATAGAATGTTTGTGCTATAAATGGAATTTTCCCGTGGTAATTCGACTAAGTCGTCGTTGCACTAGTGCGCAAGCTAGCTCTTCCATTTGTCTCGCGCGCATCGGACGCTGTCCTGCACTGCCGGCCGGCCTCGCTCTCGATCGCTACGTATACGTGCAGCCGCCGGCCGCCGGCGCAACGCACGCACACACCAGCAAGTACGTATTTGTGCGCGTGCGTGCATGCTTCCGTTACAACAGCGAACAGACACGTCGTCCGTGTTCGCTAAGCTACGAACAAGCTAGCTAGCGAGCCAGGCAGGCATGTCGTCGTCGTCGAGGCGGTGCGCGTCGGCCTCCGTTACGGAGCTGTCCGCCGGCCGGTCGCCTCTCCNCGAGCTCCCGCCGCTCCCCCGCCGTCTCGCGGCCCGAACCGGCGTCATCCATCTCCCGCACGATATGGCCTTCCTCCTCTAATAGGGGCAATACAAGCACTAGGAAGGCGTCGCCGTCGCCCTTGTCCGCTGCGCCAGCGTCAGCGTCAACCTCCTCCTCGTCTGCGCCCACACTTGCCGACCACCTCATCAAAGATTCTCTGGACGAGCCGCCTGCGCTCTCGCGGCAGCGGAGCTGCACCGAACTACCGCGCTTCGCCGACGCGGACGCCGAGGCGAGGAAGGTCGCCAGGTCGACGGGCAAGGGCGGCCACGCCATCGCCTGCTCCATGCGGTTCCTCCCGTCCACGAGGCCAGCTGGCGTCACGCTCACCCCAGGCCGCGTCGCGCCGTCCGACCTCCGCAGGCTCGCCGGGGCCCTCGAAGCCGGCGCCGACGTCGCCAGCTCCGGGTCGGAGTGCAGCGACGCTTCCAGGGGCGGCTCCACACCGAGGACGACGACGAAGCTGCCCAAGCCGCACCCGCCATTGATAGACCGAACGAAGTCCACCCGCCTGCTCGGGTCCAGCAACACGCAATGGGCGCTCTCGCCGGGGCGACGGAGCGGCTCGCCGCCGAAGACGACGCTGGCGACGGTGCCGGATCTCAAAGGCAAGAAGAGCCTAATAGGCCTTGGATGGGGCCATCTCTTTAACCGGAGGAAGGCGGCGGCGGAAACGGCCGGGGCGCAAGCAACGTCAACACTGTCCTCGCCGGTGTCGCGGAGCGGTGGAGGTGGTAATAGGGAGATCGGCCATCAGATGAAGATGATGCACTGCCGGCTCTTGCAGTGGCGCTTCGCAAATGCCAAGGCAGAAGCCGTCAGCAAGAGCAAGCTGTCTATTTTCGAGGTATATATGAAGAATGCACCGTTCACATCAATTATAAGTACCCACACTTATAACTTGTGAGCCTATATAATTATTACTAAAATTTGTTCAGTTGGGTGAGATAGGTAGTTTGTCGGAGTTCAGCCCAAACTCTCAGCGTCGAACACCTGCAGCTCAATGAACAGTGAAATACTGAAGTATTCGACGAAATGAAAACGAGCCTAATAGTGTTTTTTTAATGTGTTAACAAATTTTGTAGTGGTTATTGTTTTTCCAAATTGAGATACATGGTATACCCGCATAT
Source organism: Oryza officinalis (assembly GCA_008326285.1). Classification (NCBI taxonomy): domain Eukaryota; kingdom Viridiplantae; phylum Streptophyta; class Magnoliopsida; order Poales; family Poaceae; genus Oryza; species Oryza officinalis. Next base: position 35,243,872 of record BDMV01000003.1, read on the forward strand.
GCTTAAATGTGTATGTGTTTTAGGCGCATTTGGAAATTAAACATCAATTCATCAAATGGTATATTATGTCGTTATGTTTTATTTTACTCCTAACTTGTATGTGTATATAGGTGGAATTCATGGGTGCATGGGCTAGGATATCAGAGCTGCAAGGTAAAGTGGCAAGGAGGCGTGTACAACTCGAGAAAGAGAAGCTCAAAATCAAGTTGAATTCCATACTTTCTTCTCAGGTTGATACGTACATGTTTTTGTTCACTTCGATATTTGTCCATATTGTTTTCCAAAATTGATCCTTTCATGTTTACCTCTCTGACATCATGATGCATCCATGCCATGGTGAATATATATATAATATGTGCAGATGAGAGGTTTGGAAAGCTGGGGGCAGCTGGAGAGCAAGCATGCTATTGCTTTGGGTTCGACCGTAGTTTGCACCCAGGCAGCCATTTGTAAGCTCCCTCTTACCAATGGCGCAAAGGTTTGTATATTTTTCATTTAATGCTCTACTTCTTAAAAATATGCACTTCCAAGGTAAAAAAGGATGTTGCTAAATACACTTTAGACTATCTGAGATGGGTTATATATAGATGTCTCACGCGTGAAGGTGAACCTTAAGGTGAGTTGTTATTGCAACCCGTCAAAGGTGTCTAATATTATTGCTTACGATAGCTGACCTGATACAGATAAGTTTTTCACATCACTGACCATTTATCAGTGATTAGACCGTTTGCTATCACAAATGACGGTTTACGTCCGATATAGATGACATGTCCCGCACTAGCATGATATTGAATTAGCATATTTTAATATTTCAAAAGCATGGATCCTTTTTATCATCGTTTTCTTAGTAGGAATATTCCAAATATATATTTTTCTATTTTTTTCTGAACTTTGCTATATATGACAAATATGAAGCATTTGGAATCCTCTCACCGGCCACTTCTAGAATATTTTACTAAGTTTGCATTTTACTTCTCAACAAGATCAACCTGCCATCAATGGGAATCATACTACAGCAGGCGCTTGACCTCACAACGACCACCAAGACAATAGTTCGACCGTTTACTCCAATGGTAATAAAAACACATGAAAACAAGTTAATGTGTTAGCTTTTTTTTCGAAATTCGATGCAGTAATCTGATAAAAAAAAGTTGCTACCATTAATATTAATGCAGCTAATTAATTTTTAATTAAATTGAAATATTTTCCATGATACCAGGCCCATGATACCACATTGCTGATTACAGAGCTAGTAGCTGTGGCAAGAGAAGCGCATGCTCTGTTGCAAGAGTGTCTCGAGTTGCTTGGCCGAGTGTCTGCATTGCAGGTAACTTTGAAGTCAATATGTTCCATGAAAGAAAAAAAACAGGGCAGAAAAATATGAGCATATTTTTCCCCTTATTTGTATTTAACGCAATGCTTATGCTTATCTTCATTGATCGTGTAAATCCGCAGGTTGAAGAAGAGAGCTTGCGCTGCCATATGCTTCGGTCATAGTTACTGAATCTTATGTCCGTTGATTTAGTATGACAGTGGCTAAATGTTGCTGCAGGCTTGTTCACTCTGTCACCAGTTTTAACCTTACCAAACTAAAATAGGTTCAAGAAGCAGGAACAACGGCCGTAAATTATTATTTTTACGCTCATTGCATCAATCATTAAACATCACATTTTTTTAAAGTATCCATAGGGGCTACTTAGTGCGGTACAGGAAAAAAAATTAAAAATATACTGTTCAATATTTTTCTCAAAAATATGCGAGATGGAAACTTTATTACATGAATAGACCATCGTCGCGCATGAGATAAGCAAACTTGTTAATGATATCGTCGTGTTCAGAAGCGATTTGGACGGTATCGCCGAAGAGTAAAGCGAAGAAGCGAGTTCGCACGAGAGGGATGCGAAATGGGCACGAAATCGTTATTGGGCAGCGTGAACTCATGACAAAATTATAGGACAAAGCGCGATAGTGACAACGGCGACGCTTTTGCTCGACAAGCGCGTGAAGTGCTGGACTAAAAGGTGGGCCAATGGAATCGCGACTTGGTAACACGAGGGGACGCAGGCTCACGCCGTCACGCGCCGGCAGCACGACGGCTGTCAACATCGCGGCCCCTAATAAAAAACAGTGGACCTGCTGCATCGCCCTCCCGACAAGCGCACTCGCACGATTAATAATTAGCGCCATTAACAATTAGTTAATTAACCATTATTTTTTCTAATTACTGTCATTAGCAATTAACTAACCTTTAATTGAGCAATTAACTCAGCATTAGCCAGATCGCTAACCATCCATCCATGTATGTGGGAGGCCCTCCTTGCATGCCGGGTAAACGAGATCGCGCTCTCGCGGATGGAAAGCGCCAAGTGGCGACGTCGCCGGGCCCGCCTCCGTAAACAACCACTTCGCATTCGCATTGTGGGGGCACGATGTCGTCGCCGTCATCGACCCTTCACAGGCTCGCCGCGCGATTTCTTCGTCGTTCCTCTCGTCGCTTTTGAAAATTTGGATCTGTTGCGAGTTCGCTTTACCCCTCGTGAAGACGGTCTGTTCTTATAAAACTTTTACATCTCGTATCGTCAGATTCTAAAAAACGACAATAACGCACGAGATATAAAATAAATAAGGAAAAGGAACAAAGTTTAGATAGGTTTAGCTCTTGTCAATAAGAAGTAATACCATATTTTTGTTTTGGGAATTGTAATCATCGGATATTGTATTGATCTGACGATCAAGTTATAGTTATGTTCTTAGGAGACCTCTCTGTTCATTTTATATAGGTTTGAAGGCAAGGTTACAAGAAGAAAAATCCAGTCGAATACACATAATTTTTTTTTATCTCTTCATATAATCGTATCTAATTAAAATTATGAGACTTACCGTAGAAAACAAGACAAGATAATACCGGTCCTAGTCTTTTACACAATACATGGATCTGGTCCACCTCCTATATTTAGTCGGATAAGCAGTCCATGTGAGTATATGGTGCCCACAATCTCCATAGTAGTCCTTGAGACCTTCACAACCGAAAAGATAATCTTCTTCCAAACCCTTCCAACAAGAAGCCAAGTGCTTCAATATCTTTATCATAATCTCTGGAGTGTTTTCATCCCAAATATGAGGCTGTGGATTGCTGAAAAAATTTGAAAAAGAATAAAGAATATATATTTAGGTGCATCGATTAGATGCACCTAATTAGGTGTAGCCTCCCCGACTATGTGATTAGTTGAATAAAACAAATCATATAGTCAAAGAGTAAATAAATTAACCAACCAAGTGGTTTTATTAGAAATTATGACATACATGATGTCAAATTCGAGTTAATAATACTCAAAATTGATTTATCAACCGCTTGTTAATGACCAAAAAATATCACAAGTAGCATAAAGCTAAAGATATTGGTCTTAAAAATTTGCACACACATGCGGCTTTATAAATAAATAACATAGCATTTGGCCAACTGCATTATAAAATATACGCTAAACAGTGCTTAACTTTTATATAAAAAAAGTTAATACATGAGCTATGAAGCACACTGTTTGTCACCCCTTGTAAATTGCATTCTACCAACTTTTTAAACAAAAATTGTGTAACAGCAAAAAAAAGAGAATTTTAAAGGTATTGGGCTCTCTCTCCTTGCGCATACTAAAAAGACAAATATGTTTAAGTCCCAAAGGACACATGGAAGACCACACCTAAAAATGGGCTACGAACGCTGTTCATCAGCCGCTGCCGCCAAAGCTAGGGTTAAGCTTCCCCATTCATTCCACCTCCAAATCTCGCGGTGCACAAGTGCTATCCATTCCCCCTCACTTTCCACCCTCAAATTCAAGAGAAAATCAATAATTCGAGTTTTTCCCATTCCATTCATGGCAGAGGAGAGAGAAATCCCCTTTGACCAATGGGCAGTCTTAGATGTCAAGGAGACGAATCTGAAGGATATGATGAAGGATGGCATGCTTCCGATGAAGAAAATCATTGGCTGGCGACCGGCTTATTGTGAAGAATTCCCAACGCCCAACACCGGCGAAATCGTGGTATTCACTCCCTTCTTTTATAGCGATTTTGTCCTTCCAACCTCTGATTTCTTCCATGGTCTTCTCGATTTCTATAGGATTAAGATTTACCATCTTAACCTTAATTCGATTCTCCACGTTGCAATCTTCATGAACCTCTGTGAAGCTTTTCTTGGAACCTATCCATACTTTAACCTCTTCTGCCGCATGTTCTATTTGAAAGTCCAACCAACCAAAGAAAACCCTTGCATTGTCGGTGGCTCTGGTTTTCAACTGCATGGTGACCTCCAAGCTATTTCTCTCTTTCGTTGAAAACTTCCAACAAGGGCTGGCACTTCAACTGGTTTTACATCCCGAACCCAGCTCCTTGCCTTTCCGACTTCATCGGTCTTTCCCTCATTTATTAGTCTCACTAAAACTCCCAACCAGTAGGCCATGACCTAATTGAGGCTAACACCCTTTTGGCCAAGATTGTCGAGATTAAAGAAGTTGGCTTGAAAGGAGAACAAGTTACTCGACACTTCTTCAAATGCCGACTGGCTCCCATCAAGAAAAGATCAAAGCCCGCATATGAGTATAAGGCCGAACGGACCCAAACTGCGAAGACCCCGAGTCACTTGATTACAACATCATGTGCTCAAGGATGTACAAGGTCTTCTCTGCTGGAATCGTTGTGGATTACTCGCACAAGCTCCCGGTCACTCCATTCAGTCTACACCGACCTCCTCCTCCGGTACACAATTCTTTTCTTTACTTAGCTTCAAATTTGTTTAAATAAGTTGATTTAAATATGACCACAAAATTCTCCACTGTTACAGAAAAACAAAGTCCTTGTATCCAACCTGCCTGCTGCCATCTGTCGCTCACCAAGAAGAGGCCCAAGCGGCTCTAGTCAGGCCAGTGGGAGACCAACAATCAAGCCACAACAGAAAGGTAAGAGCCTGGCTGCAGGATTAAAAACTCAGAAAGCCGAGAAGAGATAGAGAAAAATGGTCTTGAGCTCTTTTAATGAAGATTAAAGTCAAACCCTAAGTGTTGATACTATTCGGGCGACACCTCCACCAAAGAAAACAGGCCCTAAGATCAAGACTTCATCAAGGAGGCCATTTATTTCTTAATCCATGATCATATGTGATTGAATATGACATCAATTGAGTAAATATGAAAATTAGGTCTTGTGTCTTATCTTGTATTTGTAGGAAACCCCAAGACATTGACCCGATTGGCCGCCCAGAAGCTCAACCTTCCCATACAGATACTGCTAGCCAGGACACTGCACAGCCAACCATTGCAGCCAACCATTGCAGCCCCGACTGGGGACTAGTCGGGAGCAGCTAAAAATCCGATTGCCGATCAAGAGCCCCCGAGTGGAAACCAGTCGGCTCAAGAAGAAACAGCAACCACCAACCAGGAGCTCCCAACCGGGGACCAATCGACACCAACTGGAAATGGACAAAAGGAAGAACCCGCATCTGACGTTGCTCTAGGTGTTGACCTAGCCAGAAAAGTACAAGTCCATCCAAGCAAACAGCCTAAAATCACAACCAGAATGATCTTAATAACCTCAAAATTTTAATCCAGGTCCTTTTTTCCGAAGTCTTCAAACTCTACTGTTAGAGCCCACGGTTGGTGAAGAAGAGGAAATCTTGCGCATTAAGTCTGCTAAGGACTCCCTTCCCCCTGTCAAAATTTAATGGCATGATGCTGAAGGCAAGGCTCATGGGATCATATTGAACAAGCAAAAAGAAGCTAAAGAATGCGATCTCTTATAAAAGAGCCTCTCTAAATCCACCAGGCTGTTAAACGCAAGTTTATAACCATCTCCTTCAATTTCCACTAAGCTATGTTAAGTGACATTTGCTTGTATGGGCGAAGAGAGTATATCAGCAATCCTAGGCTGAATTCAAGACGTTAGGGAGAATAGTGTCTCGCCTTGAGACACTAGAATCAGTCAAGAAAAAACTAAAGGATGCCGAGAATGCTGCCAAAACAAGAGAACACCAGCTGATGGAAGAAATTCGTTAGTTGAGAGATACCAACTTAGTATACCGGGGCTCAGTCGGAGGTAATATTTCTTTCTGGCTATAAATCCAAAAAAAAAGTCTTTCAATCTTGATTCCTGATTTGTGTTCTTGATCCAGCTCAAAATTCTCAAATCAAAACTTTAACTGCCCGACTGAAGAAGGCTCAAGACAAAATCACCAAGCTGGAAGAAGATAAGACGAAAGCCGAAGAAGAGCTATAAGGTAAACTCTGTTACTCTCTTCTTTTGTCTTTGTCTTGCATAAGTGTAATGCAATACCAATCTTGATTCTTAGCCTGCAAAGCAAAAACCAACGCTCCATTTGAAGTCTTTGCCCAATGGGTCGCGAGAGCATAAGCCGTGCGTGATGAAATAGCCAACGCCGCTGCTCCGATTCACAATGTCATATTCCAGAATGGCCTGGGCTCCAACTCGGAGGACGCCACTGAGATCTTTGACAAGCTGAGAAATGCGCCAGATAAATACTTCAAAAATATCAGCGAAGAAACCACCATGGGAGCGAGCCAAGCTTTGACGAAGTCCTTATACCCCCTAATAGATATAACAGTAGTCGGGGACGAATTCGTAGGCGACACTTCCGATGAGCAAGCGCTAGAGTTAATCAATGACGCTCAAGACTCTACTCGGAAGATAGCTGAAGATGTGCTAGAAAGCTTCCAAGGATAAACTTTTATTGTAATTACTCCTTGTATATATGATTTTGCCTGTCTTAAAGGATGTAATCGAACTGTAATATATGTATAAAGATTGATGATTTCTCTTCCGATTATACTAAGCCTAAAACTTAGTTAAGTGGTCAAAAAATTTCAAATTTTATCAACATCATACAGCTAAAACAAACCAATGATAAGCCAAACATGATGAATAAGACTACTTCAAAGAAATATAGTACTCCATTATTATTAATAGCCCCCAACTGGTAACTTAGGAAAACAACTTACTTGACATAGGCAGTCGAGAGAAAAAAGATACATAAGAATAATTCTAAGTATAGAAACAACGTAGATGCTCAATGTTCCAGAAATTCTTAACAGGCAATCCATCTTCACGCAACAATCGATAAGCCCATGGGCGATTCACTTCTGAAACAATAAACGGCCCTTCCCATAGGAGAGACAAATTGTGTCTATCTTTGGTCATCTGAATCTTCCGTAGAACCATGTCCCAATAATAAATGCTCTGGATCGAACATTGCGATTATAATATCATCGAAGTCCTTAGAGATATTTTGTCGATTGAATAATAGCAATATCACAAGCTTCTTCTAGCTGATTTAATTCCTCCACGCGATCTTGATCATTTTTGTCTTCATCAAAATTACAGACTCGAAGAGATTCGAACTCTATCTCACTCGGCAGCATAGCTTTAGCTCCATAGACCAAGGAGAAAGGAGATTGACCCGTGGCCCGACTGAGTGTAGTCCATAAAGACCAAAGGACCGAAGACAATTCTTCCACCCACCGACTGGCATAAGGGCGTAATCTATCAAAACCACGAGCTTTAACCCCTTGGAGAATCATTCCACTGACATGTTCAACTTGGCCATTGCTCTTCAGGTGCGCAACTGATGCATAACATATGTTAATCCCAAAATCTTCACAGAAATATTTAAAACCTCTACTGTGAACTGAGTACCATTATTGGTAATTATCCTATTGGGCACACCAAAACGATGCAAAATATTTAGAAAGAAATCCCGTGCCTTATTAGCTATAATAGTAGCAATCGGTTTAGCCTCAATCCACTTGGAGAATTTGTCGATTGCAACAAACAGATGTGTGAAACCTCCTTAAGCCCTATTGAAAGGACCTACCATGTCCAACCCCTCAATAGCAAAAAGCCATGAGAGCAATATTGTTTGCAACTCCTGAGCGGAACATGAATCTGTCTTGCAAAAAATTGGCAACCCTCGCAGGTTCGAACGATCTTTTTCACATTAGTAATAGCTATGAGCCAGAAGAATCCCTGTCTGTATGCCTTACCAACCAAAGTGCGAGTTGCGACATGACTACCACATATACCCGAGTGGATGTCTTGCAATAACTGTTGTCCCTCTTCGGGTGAAACACATCGTAATAGAATACCAGACGGGCTGCATTTGTATAACTCTCCTTCCGAGAACACATAACATTGAGTGTGACGGCGAATACATTCAGCTTCGTTCTGATTTTGAGGCAATTTCTGTTGAGTTAAAAACTTGATGAAGGTTGACCTCCAATCGGTATCTAGCATTAAGACTTGTCTTGACACATCTTGTTCAGAAACTTTCTTTGAAACAGTGGCTCATGAAGGTGTTCGATGAAAACATCTATATTCACAGCCTCTCTTTTAGATCCAAAGTTTGCCAATTCATCAGCAGTTTCATTGTGATGTCTTAGCACGTGAGACAACTCCAGGCCATCAAATTTGTCTTCCAACTTGAGAACTTCCTGATGGTAAGCAGCCATGTTGTCGTTTAAGCAGGACCAACCCTTCATGACTTGATTGACGACTAACTGAGAATCCTCACACACTATCATCCGGCGTATTCCTAAAGACATGGCAAGGCACAATCCATGAAGTAAGGCTTCATACTCGACCACATTATGCGATGCCGAAAAGTGAATTTGAAGAACATATCGTAGCCGCTCCCTAGCCGAGAAAATAAGAACAACTCCAGCTCTAGTGCCTGTGGCTCTTTTAGACCCATCAAAATATATAGTCCAGTACTCCAGGTTCTTCATCGGCGTCCCGTTTTGAAATTTTGTCCACTCAGCAACAAAATCTGCTAACACCTAGGATTTAATTGAAGTCTGGGCTTGGAAGGCTATATCAAACGCCATTAACTCTAGAGCCCACTTTGCAATACGCCCTGTGGCTTCGCGATTGTGAAGAACGTCGCCAAGTGGGAAAGAACATGTTTTGAAGTCGTCCAAAACTTCGTTGAAGAAATAGATAGGCCTTTTGAACTTTCTGGATGTGCCCCTCCTCCTCTCATTCAACCACCAACACCGTGCTAACCACCTGAGAAGTTGTCGAAACATAGAGCAGCAAAGGCTCCTGTGGAAGAGGTGAAGCTAACACAAGAGGCATGGTGAGGAAATTCTTGAAGTCTTCGAAGGCTCGCTGGGCTTAAGGTGTCCATTGAAAATCATCTGTCTTGTTTAGCAACTTGAAAAAGGGCATGCCTCATTCTCTAAGCCTAGAAACAAACCGACTGAGGGCTGCCATGCACCCGGTGAATTTTTAGACATCCTTTTGAGTACTCGGCGGCTGCATGTTGTGTATAGCATTGGTCTTTTTTGGATTGGCCTCGATACCACGATGCGACACTATAAACCCAAGTAGCTTCCTTGACGGTACTCCGAAGGTGCACTTTTATGGGTTCAACTTCATCCTGAAGGCCCGGATGTTCTTGAATGTTTCTTCTAGATTAACAATCAAGTCGTCTTTCTGCTTGGTCTTGATAACAACATCATCGATGTAAGACTCCACATTATGTCCAAGCTATGATTGCAAGCATCTCTACATCATGCGTTGTCACATATTCCCAGCGTTCTACAAGCCTAAAGGCATTGTGATTTAGCAATACGTTCTGAACGGAGTGATCAACGAGATCTTCAAGTAGTCGGATTCCTTTATGCTGATTTGATGGTATCCCGAATAGCAGTTAAGAAAGCTGAGTAGCTCGCAGCCTGCCATTGAGTCAACGACCTGGTCAATGCGAGGTAACCCAAAGGTGTCCTCATCTTCTTCCGAACCAAGAATAGATTAACCAGCCAATCTGGGTGGTAGACTTCTTTGATTAATTCTACTGCCAAGAATTTAGTCAGGTCCTCCTTGATGACATCTCTTCGGTCTTGTGCGAATTGGCAGAGTCGTTGTTTGATAGGCTTAGCATCAGACTTCTCATATAATGAGTGCTCGATCACCTCTCTAGGAATACCAGGCATATCAGAAGGATTCTAGGCAAATTTATCTTTATTAACTTGAAGAAAGGTGATGAGCGTGTTTCCTATTTATAATCTAACTCTGCACCAATGATGGCGGTTTTGGAGGGGTTGGTTAGATCCAACGGAATCTTCTTCGTCTTGGCATTGCCTTCTCCCTACTTCGATATCTTCTTGGTAGGTATTTCTCCTTCTTGTGACGTCGATGCAACTAGTTAGATCTCTTGACGGCCGAGTGCTCTCTCGGAAGATTGGGGCATCTCACAGCTTTCTTAGTTGCAGGTGAAGGCTTGCTTGACATCACTGCACAGTGAAATGACTCTTTGTGAGCCCAACATCTTCATCATCAAGTAAGTATAGTGGGGGACGGCCATGAACTTTGCGAGAGTCAGCCTTCCCAATATGGCATGGTAAGCTGCCTCGAAGTCAGCGACTTCAAAGCAGATTTTCTCTGTCCAAAAATTATCCCTGGTGCCAAAGGTGACTAGAATAGTGATCTAGCCGAGTGGTGTTGAAGACAACCCTAGGATAACCCCGTGAAACGGAGCAGAACTCAGCTTTAACTCGGATCTTGGAATATGCATCTTGTCCAGTGTCTTGGTGAAGAGGATGTTGTGCACGCCGCCGCCATTAATGAGGACACTGTTCAACTTGATGTTGCGAACCACTAGGTCTAGCACTAGGGGGTACCGCCTGGGTGAGCCACTCGGTCATGATGATTCGAGTGGTCGAACATGATTGCCACCTCGAACCATCATAGATATTGAGTACTTTAGATTGTATCGAGTTGATTTCCCGATGAGTCAGCTTCTGCTTCCTCTTGGACTCACAAGCGAGCGGGCCTCCGAAGATATGGTTTAACTCGGCCCTGGGATCTTGAAACACTCCTAAGCCGGCTTCACCGTCGTCTTTCTTTTGCCCTGAAGTTCATTCACCAACAGTGAGTTTGAGTTGTGCTGTGTGCTCCTTAGCGAATCTCTTATAAATGTAGTCCTTAGCCGCGTGCTTAGAGTTGGGATGATGTGTACATAGTCCGTTCATGATCTTGTCATATTTGTTGATGCGAGGACGTTGAGACTGATAATTTGAAGTTGTGGCCACCAAATCTTTAGGCGCACCTTCTGATTGTTATTGCCGTTGTCTTTCTTGGGATGCCAATTGGTTCCTGACTACTTTTCTTCCTGACGCTTTGATCGCATCAGAGAACTTGATGTAGGAATTTGCTATCATGACAGTCCACGGAGGTTTGTGACTAAACTTGTCGACGAGTAACTCGTCTCGAATCCTCTTCTAGAAAGTAGCAATGATGATATCATCAGTGACTTCTGGGATTTTGTTGTGGGCCCTGGAGAAACACCGGATATAATCTTTAAGGGACTCGCTGGGACGCTGAACGATGTGATACAGGTCGAAGTGAGTTCCGGGTCTCTCATAGGTGCCCTGGAAATTGACGATGAAGTGGTTCTGAAGCTCGCTCCAAGAATCAATTGATCCTCTCGGGAGCCCTATTAATCAGCTCCTTGCTGAGTCGGCAAGCGTGACGGGCAAATAATTTGAAGTAGATTTGTTGTCTTCTCCTGCTACACGGATGGCGAAGGTTTAGATGGTGAGCCATGACTTGGGCTCAGTCTTGCCTTCAAAATTTCAATCCTTGTTGGCTTAAAACCAGTCAGCCAATCCACTCGACGCAGTTCACGAGTAAAAACTGGAACTCCATCATCATTGTTGTCGGGGGAGCATCGATAATCTTCACGGTGTGCTCTGTTCTCCTAGTTGGAGTGGAGTTGGTTTAACGTTTCTCTCATATCTCTTGGTATGTGATATCTGCGTCCGTCGACATGACGTCCATCATGATGACGAGGCTCGCGACGGTGATTGTTGGTGTGGTCATGACCACCGATCGACTAGTCTCGACGGCGACCCCCATCATCACTACGAGGTTGGCTTGACACTGTGTGGCCCCTGCTATGTTTCGACACCTGGCGACCTCCTGAGCCATGGTTGGACGGTACATGATTGCTTGCATGTGTCCTTGGTCTTTCAGCGAAAGATTTCTCCGATCGACGAGAGGGCCCAGCGCCTTTGTCTTGCTTTGCCGCCATGGCGATGATCATGGTCTTGACTTTGTTCAACGTCGGAGTCATATTATCTGCAGCGGCGTCGATGAGGGTGTCGACCAACGTGATAGCTACCACGGCATTTTGTTGAGGCGTAGCTAAGATGTTGGTGTCATCTATATGAGTTTGGATGATGTTGTTGTGGGCGATGTGGTCGCTTCTAATCAAATATTGCTGTCTTTGTAAGTGCTCTTCTTCTTATTTGCGTAAATGCTCCTCCTCAGCCCTTGCACGCTCCTTCTCCTGCTTCCTCACAATGCGGGCTTGCTCGTCTTCGTTTGTAGCACTGGCCATGAAAACTTCAAAGAAGAGCGGAGTATAATCGTTGTTGAACTCGAAGTTGTTGATGCTTTCAATGTCGAAGTCAGTGTAGCTGTTCGAGTAGTTGAGGCTGTTGAGGATCTTCGTGACGTTGCAGGAGACAAATGGTTGAATCAAGACACCCACCTCCCTGGACCCTAACCCAAACACGACTGAATCATGCCTAGATCGAACCCTAGGAGGGAAACCTATCTAGATCCGAACATCGTGGCGAGGAGCGAAGGGAGTCGCATGGTGATCTGAGGATAAGTCGTCGTGTCATTGGAGAGGTTGCGAAGGCGAGTCGATATCGATGATCCCCCCGAGTGGTTTGAAGACGACTCAGAGGCGTAAGTTTATGAGTAGGTCTCTGCAGTGTTCGGGAGATTGAACGGTGCCGAGACAATATGGTCCCTTCATGACTGGTTCGAATTCGAGTCGAGAAGAGAAATCTTGCCGAAATTGTTGGTGATGAAATCAAGGCTACCAAACAATATGCCTGTCTCGGAGGGAAGGTGAAATCATCAACTCCTGAAGTTGATCCTATCGCACTTGTCGGCGGAAAACTCGACGCAACCCCTACTTGACGTGCTAACTGTCAATCCTATAAATCGGCAATAAGAAAAAGGGGTAGTGCACGAGATCTAAAGTGGATGAGTAAAAGGGACAACGTTTAGATAGATTTAGGCCTTCTCGATGAGAAGTAATACCGTACTCTTGTTTCACGGGTTATTTTCACTGGGTTTGTTGTATTGATTTGACGATCGAGTTGTGGTTATGCTCTTAGGAGAGCTCCCTACCCACCTTATATAGGTTCGGGGGTAGGGTTACAAGGAGAAAACTAATCGGACATGATATAGACTTTCTTATCTCTTTACATAATCATATCTAACTAAAACTACATGCTTTACCTATAAAACAAGGTAAGGTATTCCCCAAGTTCTAATCTATTACATAATACATGAATCTGGCCCACCTCCTATCTTCAGTCAGATAACATGTCCATGTGGGTATATGGTACCCGTAATCTCCACATGTATATTTCTGAGAAAAATTAAATAGCATATTTTAAAATTTTATTCCAAGGTACAACACATAGTCATGCTAGGAGTTGAAGGATATATATCATTGTTAAAAAAATCAAATCTAATTAATTCCAAAGGTCCTATAGATTACATGTCATTTAATTATTTCATACAAATTTATTAGCCATACATTAACGATACGCCCACAAATAATTTTTGGGCGGAAGCAAGAAATCACTGGGTGGTTCTCAGAAAATGATTAAATAGTTCACTATTTGTCTGGAGACGCATATACAGTACACAATCTCGAGAAAATTCAGGCCCACTATGGAGATTATGGGTACCATATACCCTCATGGCTGGCTTATCCGACTGACTATAGGGGATAGGTTATGATTCATGAATATGTAATCGGCTTAGGACTTAAGTATTACGTTACCTTGTGTAATAAGGAACGGCTTATAGTCCTGAGTCGGGAGTATTATGGAGTCCGATACCGATTGTAGTTAGGTCTCTGACTTGTGAGCTTACCCTCTAAAACCTATATAAGGAGGGTAGGACGTCCCTTGAGGGATATGAGACAATAGCGAATAGCTAAGCCTTTCTACATACAAAAAGAGATCAAGAGACCAATAAACCACTCGGCGGATCGAATGCCCGAAACAGGAGTAGGGTATTACTTCTTTATAGAAGGCCTGAACCTATCTAAATCCCTTTGCACACTAACCCATCATGTTTGGCGCTTGACTGCTACCCCCAATTTCTTATTGCCAAAACCAAGTTTTGACAGTTGGCGCGCCAGGTAGGGGCCTGCGTCAAGTTTTCTTCTTCATCTCGCCGACTAGCGCGATGGGATCTTCATCAGGCATCGACGGCTTCACCTTCGCCCCTGGGCAGGCGTTCCGCTTCGGCAGCCTCAACTTCATCACCGACAAATTCGGCAAGATCTCTCTCCTTGACTCGGATTCTGACCAGTCGGGAGGGGGAGACCACTCGGCGCCGTTCAGGTTACCAAACGACGCTGAGATCTACCACAATCTTCTATCTTCCGAGTTGGAATCGATCCGCTTGAGAGAATCTTCTTCATCGTCATGCTGCGGTCCGAGCTCCAGGGAAATTGCCGTCATGATTCAACCGCTCGGGTCATGCTCATCTACTGAGATCGCTAATTACCTCAGCTCTTCCGACTTCGACGACCTCTACGACATCTCCACGGAGGAATTCAACGACTCCAACTTCGACGACGACTACGCTCCGATGTTCTTCAACATCCTCATGGCCGAAGTAGCAGAGACGGACTCAGCCGTGGCCCGCAGAATTGCAGAAGAGGAATGAGCCAAGATCGAGGAGGAACGCAAGCGCAAAGAGGAGGAGCTCAAGCGAAAAGAAGGAGCCGACAAGAGAAAACCAGATCAGAGGGTGGCTGGATGCTCTGCTCGTGAGGCCATACTCCAGACCCGAGTCGACAACGCCAACATCTTCCTCACGCCTCAACAGAACGCGGTCACCGCTCTCCCCTCATCAACACCATCATCGAAGTGGCACCCCCCGCAGTAACTCCAATTCTAGACAAAGTCAAGACTATCGTCGCAGCCACAGCCACCGGTGCTCCCACAGGCTCTGCTCAGAGAGCCACCGAGTCTATCACCGAGACACCCGAGGGCAGCCGCCTACCACCGATGCGATCTAATGACTACCGAAAACCCGAGCTCAGCAAGACACCCGCCAAGTCCAAAGACCCTCGTCATTACGCAGCGTGGAAGCATCAAGATCAATCGACCGACTCTCACGAGAGAGGTCACGGCCGGCCACCCATCCACGATCGGGTTCATTATGGCAATAACTCCAACTACCAGAGCAGCTCTCAAAGGCCCCCGCCGAGTGACTTGAGGGAGGTACTTGACAGGCGCCATCATGAGCGCAACAGACCTTATTATGAAGACCGAAGGAGATCACCCGACAACTACGACGATGGAATACCTGCGTTCACTCAGGACCTGCGTCGAGTGGATTGGCCGAGTGGATTCAAGCCCACGGGGATCGACAAGTATGATGGCAAAACTGACCCCGAGTCATCGTTAACCGTTTACACCCTTGCCATTTGCGCAGCAGGAGGAGACAGCAAGGCCATGGCGAACTACCTGCCCGTTGCTCTCGCCGACTCAGCCAGGAACTGGCTCACAAGCTTACCAAGAGATTCGATTGATTCGTGGAGCGAGCTTCGGGACCACTTCATCGTCAATTTCCAGGGCACTTTTAAGAGGCCCGGGACCCACTTCGATCTTTACAATGTCATTCAAAAGCCCGACGAGTCATTGAAAGACTACATTCGGCGTTTCTCGGAGAAGCAAAACAAGATTCCTGACATCACCGACGACGTCATCATAGCCGCATTCCAGAAAGGCATCCACGACGAGTTGCTGATCGGCAAATTCGGGCGTAAGCCTCCGAGGACGGTCAAGAAGATATTCAAGACAACCAACTCCTACACCAAATCGGACAATGCAATTAAAGCCTCGCGGCAGGACAAGCATGACAAGCAATCCGGGAGTAACTGGCGCCCCAAGAAGGACAACGGCAATGGCAATAATGGCCAAAAAGATCGCAAGCGTAAGCCCGAGGATCTGGTCGCCACAACGTCTAACTATCAACAACAGCGTCCCCGAGTTGCCGCCTATGACAAGATCATGAACGCCCAATGCACTCATCACCCGAATCACAAGCACGCGGCCAAAGATTGTTTCATCAACAAATAGTTCGCCGAGCAATATGCAAGTCAATTACACCAGAGGCCATCAGATGGAGCCGGCACTTCAGGAACCAAGAGGGACGACCCAACTGGTGGCTTAGAGCCTTTCCAAGATCACAGAACCGAGTAAAACCACATTTTTGGAGGACCGTTAGCTTATGAGTTAAAGAAGAAGCAGAAGCTGACTGACAGAGAAATCAATGCTGTACAACCTGAAGCCCCACGTTACTTACGATGGTCGGAGGTGGCTATCACGTTCAACCGCTCGGATCACCCTAACCGAGTGGTTCACCCAGGGCGGTATCCCCTAGTACTAGACCCGGTGGTTCGCAATGTCAAGCTCAAGCGTGTCCTTATTGACGGCGGTAGCGCCCTCAATATCCTTTTCGCCAAGACTCTAGACGAGATGCAAATCCCGAGATCTGAATTGAAGCCAAGTTCAGCCCCTTTTCACAAGGTCATCCTAGGGCTGTCATCTACGCCACTCGGGCAAATCACCCTTCCGGTCACCTTTGGCACTCGGAAAAACTTCCGGACAGAGAACATCAACTTTGAGGTTGCCGACTTCGAAGTAGCTTATCATGAATCATCGGAAGACCTACGCTCGCCAAGTTCATGGCGGTACCTCACTACACCTACCTCATGATGAAGATGCCCGGCCCCAATGGAGTCATCTCCCTGCGTAGCAACATCAAGTAAGCCTTCACCTGCGACAAGGAAAGCTGCGACATGGCCCAAACTTGTGAGAGACTACTCGGCTAACAGGTGGTCCGACTGGCTACATCAACATCAGGCGAAGGCGAGATCCCAGCAAAGAAGATAGCCAAGTCGGGAGAAGGCGACGCCAAGACAAAGAAGATTCCCCTTGATCCCTCTTATCCTTCCAAAACTGTTGTAATAGGCGCCAAGTTAGATCCCAAATAAAAAAGCGCGCTCGTCACCTTTCTACAAAACAATAAAGATATATTTGCTTGGAAACCTTCTGATATGCCGGGTATTCCTAGGGAGGTGATCGAGCACTCATTAAATGTCAAAGAGGATGCGAAACCTATAAAACAACAACTCCGCTGTTTTGCTCAAGATCGAAGGGATGCTATCAAGGAGGAACTCGCCAAGCTCTTGGCGAGTGGATTCATCAAAGAAGTTTACCACCCCGACTGGTTGGCCAACCCGGTTCTGGTTCGGAAGAAGACAGGGCAATGGCGCATGTTTATAGACTACACCAACCTCAACAAGTCTTGTCCCAAGGATCCCTTTGGATTGCCCCGTATTGATCAAGTCGTCGACTCAACAGCCGGCTATGAGCTTTTAAGCTTCTTGGATTGTTACTCAGGATATCATCAAATCAGCTTGAAGGAGTCCGATTGCCTGAAGACATCATTCATCACCCCGTTCGGAGCTTACTGTTACATCACGATGCCTTTCAGCCTCAAGAACGCCGGAGCTACTTATCAGCGTATGATCCAGAGATGCCATCAAAGTCAACTCGGGAGGAATGTGGAAGCTTATGTCGATGATGTCGTCATCAAGACCAAGCAAAAACAGGATCTGATCGCTGACCTAGAAGAGACTTTCGCAAATATTCGGGCCTTCAAAATCAAGTTGAACCCGGAGAAGTGCACTTTTGGCGTGCCGTCAGGCAAGTTACTCGGCTTTTGGTATCTCATCGCGGTATTGAAGCCAATCCAGAGAAGATCAACGCTATCCGGAATATGAAGCCCCCGACTACCAAGAAGGAGGTCCAGAAGCTTACTGGTTGCATGGCGGCGCTGAGCCGTTTTGTTTCTAGACTTGGCGAACGAGGCATGCCCTTTTTCAAGTTGCTCAAGAAGACGGACGAATTTCAATGGACCCCGGAGGCCCAAAAAGCTTTTGAAGACTTCAAGGACTTCCTCACAACGCCACCTGTGTTGGCATCGTCTTACCCTCAAGAACCTTTGTTGCTCTACGTTTTCGCAACGTACCAGGTGGTCAGCACAGTCTTGGTCGTCGAACGAGAGGAGGAAGGACGAGCTCAAAAAGTTGAAAGGCCGATCTATTTCGTCAGCGAGGTGCTGGCCGGATCCAAAACACGTTATCCCCAGGTACAAAAATTGCTATATGTAGTCTTAATTACCGTCAGGAAGTTGGCCCATTATTTTCAGAGTCACTCGGTTACCATGGTCACGTATTTTCCACTCGACGATGTCATCCATAACCGGGAGGTTACTGGGCACATCGCGAAGTGGGACTTGGAATTGATGCCACTAGATATCTCCTTCAAAGCCAGAACGTCTATAAAATCCCAAATCTTGGCTAACTTTGTTGCCGAGTGGTCCGAGCATCAAGAAGATGTACCTAGGGAGGAGCTGCAATACTGGACCATGCATTTTGACGGGTCTAAAGGAGTCACCGGCTTGGGAGCAGGAGTTTTCTTGATTTCTCCGACTGGGGAGAGGCTACGGTATATTCTTCATATACATATTCCTGCCTCACACAATGTCGCCGAGTACGAAGCTTTATTTCATGGCCTATGACTTGCTGTGTCACTCGGCATACGACGGATGGTTGTACGAGGAGATTCCCAGTTGGTGGTCAATCAAGTAATGATGGATTGGTCTTACTTAGATGATAATAAGGTAGCCTATCGACAAGAAGTTCGCAAGCTGGAGGACAAGTTGATGGATTAGAGTTATCCCACATTTTGAGGCACAACAATGAGGCGGCAGACAAACTGGCATAGTTTGGGTCCAAGCGAGAAGCAGCCCCGACTGACGTCTTTGCAGAACACCTTTATGAACCGACCGTTGCTAAAAAATCAGTTGCGGATGAACAAGTTACAGACCAGGTCACCATGCTCGACGCTGACCGGAGGACGCCATTTATCAATTTTCTAACTCGGCAGAAGTTACCAAAAAATTGGGATGATGCAGAGCAAATCCGACGTCGCAGTCAGAGTTATGTCATGGTTGATTCGGAGTTGTACAGAAAAAGCCCGTCTGGAGTTCTGTTAAGGTGCGTCACGCCTGAGGAAGGACGACAATTGTTGCATGATATTAACTCAGGAATTTGTGGCAGTCACGCGGCAGAGCGTACTTTGGTGGGCAAGGCTTACAGGCAAGGTTTTTTCTGGCTCACGGCGGTCTCCGACGCCGACAAGGTGGTCCGCACATGTGAAGGATGTCAATTCTTTGCTCGGCAAAGCCATGTTCCAGCACAAGAGTTACAAGCAATCCCATTGTCGTGGCCTTTTGCGGTCTGGGGCTTGGACATGGTTGGTCCTTTTAAAAAGGCTTCGGGAGGATTTACACATTTATTCATCGCAATTGACAAGTTATCCAAGTGGATTGAGGCTAGGCCAGTTTCTACAATAACTGCGGATAAGGCGCGAGATTTTATTTTAAATATTGTGCATCCGTTTGGTGTTCCAAACAGAATTATAACCGATAATGGGACTCAGCTCACTGGAGGCGTTTTCAAAGAATTCTGTGAAGATTTTGGAATCAAGATTTGTTATGCGTCGGTGGCACACCCTAGAAGCAATGGACAAGTTGAACGTGCCAATGGTATGGTTCTTCCAGGTATTAAGGCCTGAGTGTTCGATAGGCTAAGCCCTTATGCTGGAAGATGGGTCCAAGAGTTGCTTCGATATTATGGTCATTACGGACTACGCCCAGTCGGGCCACTGGCCAATCACCTTTCTTTTTAGTCTATGGGGCTGAAGCAATGTTGCCGAGTGAGATGGAGTTCGAATCTCTTCGAGTTCGCAGTTTCAAAGATGAACGTTATGATCAAGACCAAGTTGACAATTTGACCCGACTGGAAGAGGCTCGTGAGGCTACATTGGTTCAGTCGGCAAGGTATCTTCAAGGACTTCGATGTTATCATAATCGAAACGTTCGATCACGAGCTTTTATTGTTGGCGATATGGTTTTACGAAAGATTCAGACTACAAAGGATAGACATAAGTTGTTTCCACTATGGGAAGGACCTTATATAATTGCTGAGGTCACTCGGCCAGGAGCATATCGTTTGAAGCGCGAAGATGTGACCATGGTGGAGAATTCCTGGAATATTGAGCACCTTCGTTGATATTATACTTAGACTTATTATATCATGTTTTTCTCGACTGCCGACTTCAAGTAAGTTGTCTTCTTGAGTTGTCAGTCGGGGGCTATACATATCAGTAAAGTGTGATGTTTTTTATCAATAATAATTTGTTCATACTTGGTTTATCATTGTTTAGTGTTCTGGTTTGAGTTGAGCAAATAAGGATTGAAAATTTTTTGATGGCTTAATCAAGTCTAGGCTTGGTAACAGTCGGACGAAAATTTTTAAGAAATTAAATGCGAAGACTCAAATTAGGGCATAAACATAAATAAACTGAGAATTTACAAGTTAGATTACAATAGTGATTTACATCGAAGAAGTCATCCCTGGAAGTTTTTAATTACATCAGCAGCGATTTTCTTGGCCGAATCCTGTGCTTCATTAATCAGCTCTAAGGCTTGTTCATCAGAAGTGCCGTCTGCGAAGCCATCTCCTATTGAGTTTATGTCCACTCGAGGATAGAGCGATTTCGTCATCACCAGGGTTTGACTTGCACTCATGACAGCGGCATCAGTGATATTCTCTATGTACTTTTTTGAAGCTGTTCTGAGTTTATCAAAGATTTCCACAGCATCCATAGTGCTTGTTCCAAGGTCGTTTTCATAAAGCGCTGACAATATTGGCGTAGCTGCGTTGGCGATATCATCCCGGACTCTTTCAGCTCTTCGGACTTTTTCAGCAAAGACTTCAAATTGAGCATGGGATTTAATCTTATTAGCTACAAGTTTGATATGATTCAGATTACACAAATAACCAAGATCAGATAGATCAAGGAGTATGAGTTTCAGAGATTACCTTCGATTTCTTCTTAGGCTTTGTTTTTGTTAGACTCAAGCTTGGCATTATCAGTCTCTGTTTTCTTTAATTGAGCCTTGAGGGAATCAATCTCAGATACATTGGCTATGACATGAAGATCTGGAGTTAATAGAGTCGAACAGATTATACAAGGACAAGATCAGTTGGTTTTTATTACCTCTGATTGAACCATGAAGTTCCAGGTTCATATCTCGAAGCTTATTGATTTCTTCCCTAAGAACGACCTCTCTAGCTGCAGCTTCTTCTCTGGCTTCTTTGAGATCTTGCTGGATGTTCTCCAAAGAATTGACATGAGGTACCAGCTTCTCTAGAGTGTCTGACTTAGCCATCGAGCGACAATGTATTCTCTGCATTATGGGGATTGAGTCAGTTGATTAAACGAGACTATGCGGTTGAGATATGAGAAATTTATACATACATTCATCAGCCGAGTTGCTTCATTGAGGCTGGCAATGAGCATATCGCGTTCTTCAACTTCTTTTTGCTTGTTCAACACGATGCCCTGCCTTTTGCCTTCGACATCTCGCCACTCAATTTTGATCGGAGGTACTGAGTCGTCTGTGGACTTCAGTCGAGTAATCTCCTCCTCTTCGGTTGTTTGCTCTAAGGATGATGAATATGGATGACAAGAGTTGTGGGACTATCAAAGGTTACCTGTCCTTGGAGTTGGATCTTCAATCGGCGTTTCTTGACAGCATGGACCTTGTTTGTCCTTGTCCGGCTGGTTTCCAGTCGGGGTGTCCTGGCTGGCAGTCAGGGGCTCTTCCTCGGGGATGTCCTCACTCAGGAGAGGGTTTTGGGACAATTGTTCTGCAGACTTCGGTTTTTCTGGCGTTATGGATGGATTTATTTTTTCTGTCTGCCCGGTGGGATCTATGTCCTAAGGTTTTCTACAGAAGAAGATAAAGATGATCAAGATGGAGTCAAGCAGAATTTCAACAAGAAGATAACTTCGGTTGTGAGAAGGATACCTGTTGGACTTCCTGATTTTTGGAGTAGACCTCGTGGATGGCCTCGGAGAGGTTATGTTGGTTTTTGGAGTCTGAATTTCTTCGGTTTCTTCATCCGAGTCATCTACGACCAATTTCCTCTGTTTGCTAGCACGTTTGCTAATCTCTTCGACGGTAGCAGCAGCTCTCTTGCCTTTAACTTGAGGTTTGATCTTAGGGCCGCCGGTTGGCTTCTTGGTAGTCGGCTGTGCTGGTATATCTTCGTGAAACACTTTGTATGGCCGAGAGATAATCAAAGCGTTTGCCTGCAAGCGATATTATTAAGGTACATTGAAGAATATGAGCAGATTGGAGAATGATTCAAGATGCAGAGTCTATTTACCGGAGGAGGTGGTCGATGAAGATTGAAGGGAACAACCGGCAGCTTATTGTTGTAATCCACTGCAATTCCAGAAGAGAAGATCTTGTACATCCGAGCACACAAGACCTGGAAGTTTAGGGATTCACGGTCTTCCTGATTGGGATCGCTTTGGCCTTCATATTCAAATGCTGGCTTAGACCTTTCTTTGATAGGAGCCAGTCAGCACTTGATGAAGTGTCGGGTGATCTGCTCTCCTTGGAGGCCTTTATTCTTCATCTCAAGAATTTTAGCCAGGAGGTTGTTCGCTTCTATCCAATCTTGGTCTTCTGGCAGAGAATTCCAGTTGGCTCGTTGAATTGGTGGGAGACCGATGAAGTTGGGCAAGATAGGGGCTGGGTTTGAGATATAGAACCAGTTCGCATGCCAGCCCTTATTAGAAGATTTCAAGGGAAGAGGAAAGTAGTCTTTGCGGAGAGTACCGCGGAGTTGAAATCCGGCGCCACCAACAATGCAAGGGTTATCTTTGGTTGGGTGTGCCTTAAGAGAGAACATGCGGCGGAAGAGGTTGAAGTGAGGATATATACCCAAGAAGGTTTCGCACACATGGATGAAGATGGCGATGTGCAGAATGGAGTTTGGGTTCAGATGATAAATTTGAAGACCGTAGTAGTCGAGGATACCACGGAAGAATTCAGAAGTGGGAAGACCAAATCCGCAATAGAAGAAGTGGGTAAAGACTACAATCTCACCAGTGTTTGGAGTTCGGAACTCTTCGCCGTACACCGGGCGCCAGCCGATGATTTCCTTTGCAGGAAGAACTTCGCCCTTCACCATTTCCCGCAGGGTCGATTCTTTCACATATGATGTTGCCCATTGGTCGAAGGGGATTTCTCTCTCCTCTGCAATGGATGTGGTTTGTGGGAGAGCGAATCTGGTGTTGGGAGCGAGGATTCTCGGAGGAGATGTTGGGAGCTGGATGCGCGCGGTGGATCTTGATGGAGCTTAGAGCTTCTGGATGGATGGATTTGGATGTGCTCGAGTTCTAGGTTTCTTCGGAAGAGCTTGTGAACAGGAGCGCGAAAGGGGAAATTTTCAGAAGATGAAGCGGCAGGGAAGACGACGATGCTTTAGTGATTTTTAGGGTATCGGTAGGCTTTCTCGAGTTTGGGCCGAGACCCATGAGAAGCTTATGGCCCATAATTCAGGTGTGGCTTAACGCGTGTCTCTAAGGACTTAAGCAGATTTGCCTTGGCAATATGCACGTGTCTTATTGCCCGATACCTTCAAAATCCTTTCATACTGCAGTTACACGACTTTTTCAGGGTCGGTACGATGCAACTTGGAAGGTGACAAACAGTAAAGTTTTTCATAACTGTTCTGGTAACTTTTCTATAGGTTGCAAGAGTTGTTTGGTTTCTTACAAAGCAATTGATTTTATATTATATCAATGCTATTTTGCCACCTTGGTGTGCTTTTTTTATTAAGACCAATATTATGGCTTAGGCTATTTAATATTTTGGTCATATTTTTCAGATGATTGATAAATCTATTAAGGTTTATTAACTCAGATTTTTTATTGTTTATATAACATATTCCTGAGGATGGACGAGTAGTATGCTTTGAGAGGACTCGGGCAAAACGAATCGAATAGCATGAGCTTGCCACTACTCGGGGTCATTATACACTATGCCTTGTTTATAAGGTTATGTGTTATATGATTTTTTATGATTGCTTTTGGCTTAGGCTAGGCATTTATTTCACTCGGATGAATATGATTATTATAGTTCTTGACTATATGCTTAGTTTGTTTAACTAAACACATAGTCAGGGGCTACACCTAATTAGGTGCATCTAGTCGATGCACCTAAGTATATATTCTTGATAATTCTTAAGATATTTTTAGCCCTTCACAGCCTTCTTATTGGATGATGAAGCACTCGGGAGACTCAGGCAGAGATGATGAAAGCACTCGGCGATGGAAGCACTCGGCTAAGGAGGTACTCGGATATGTGTTATTCTGGTTCGAGGAAAAATTATCTCATCAACTGTGAAGGTCTCAGGGGCTACTGTGGAGATTATGGGTACCGTATACCCTCATGGCTGGCTTATCCGACTGACTATAGGGGATAGGTTATGATTCATGAATATGTAATCGGCTTAGGACTTAAGTATTACGTTACCTTGTGTAATAAGGAACGGCTTATAGTCTTGAGTCGGGAGTATTATGGAGTCCGATACTGATTGTAGTTAGGTTTTCGACTTGTGAGCTTACCCTCTAAAACCTATATAAGAAGGGTAGGACGTCCCTTGAGGGATATGAGACAATAGCGAATAGCTAAGCCTTTCTTCATACACATAGAGATCAAGAGATCAATAAACCACTCGGCGGATCGAATCCCCGAAACAGGAGTAGGGTATTACTTCTTTATAGAAGGCCTGAACCTGTCTAAATCCCTTTGCACACTAACCCATCGTGTTTGGCGCTTGACTGCTACCCCCAATTTCTTATTGCCGAAACCAAGTTTCGACACCCACAAAACCGAGCAATGAAACCGTGAATTCCTAGGATAGGGATAGGTTTGTTTTTAATCTTTATTTTAACTTTACTACTACTTACTACTCCTTCCATCCAAAAGTATAAGACATATTTCTTTTTGTCATCAAGACTAAATAGTAATTTACTCATATATCATGTGATAAAACCAATGAACATGCATCCAATAAGTCTTAAGATGGCTTCTCGGTTTCGATCAATAATTTAATTTAGCACATGGCGATTACAAATAGGACTTAAACTTTAAAAAAAACCAAAAAATGAAATAGGTTTTAAATTTTTGGATAGAGAGAGTACTATTTTAAAAAGCGTAGTGGCCATGATGAATCCTATCCAGACAGACACGTGTAATCCTAGCCGTTTAATTGTCAAATCCAATGGTTTGGATAGCCTCGTGTATCCCCTCCCTACCCTTAACCTCTCCTCAATCTCCCCGCATCCACCACGCCTCCTCTCTCTGCTGCCTCCTTTGTCGCTCCCTCTCTCTATGCCTCCTCTCTCCGATCCATCTCTCCATCATCTCCTTAGCGCTCTCCTCCCTCCTCTCCCAATGTCCACTGGCGGCGCCTCATCAACATTCATTGCCCCCACCCCAGCCCCGCTGCCTCTAGCCTCTCCCAGCTCCGCTCCCTCTCTCCTTCACCTCCTCCGCACTCTCCTCCCTCCCCTCCTCATCACCACTACGGCACCTCGTCAGCAGCCGTTGCCCCTACGCATCCATTCAGGTTTGTCGTCACGCAATCTCAGTGTAGCCATGACCTCACGCACGCATCTCCGGTTGCATCGAGCGTCGGCTCCCTCGTCCTCACATACTGCCCACCTCTCCCCCATCCCAATGGCTCCTCTATCTCGGCCACATGGGCCCCTTCACTGCACCGTCACCAGACCCTCCACCGCGACACCGCCACCATCGAGCTCACCTTGTCCCGCTGTCCCACCAGGTTGTCGTCATTACGCCGGCCCCTCCACCGCGCCGCCGCCTCTTTCATCAGAATTGTCGTCGAGCTCACCTCCTCCTACCATCCCGCCAGGCCTTCGTAAGGAAGGGAAAACAGGCCTCCATCAGAATCCCCACCTCTAGTGCCTATCTTATTCTTGCCCCTCTCCTCAGTGTTGATTGTCCTGCCCGCTGCCGCAAGGTGCTCCATGGCTGTCTCAGTCAAGGTATGACAGGTCCTGTTGGCCTGCTGGTTGTTTCAATTGGTGGTTTTTGCTTTGATGACATGACTGGTGGGATTTGCTGCATCTAATCTTTTTACAGTGGATGTGGGGAAGCAACTGAAGGAGGAGCTATGGGAGAGGAACCAACAACACGAAATGCTCAGGTCATGGCACCGCTCGAACGCGTCGACACCTCCACGCCTACAACATCCGCAACGTCGTTGAATCCAGGGATGCACCATGGTAGCAGGGTTCAACGATTGGTGATGAGTGGCTGCCACACGAGGTACTTTCTCCACCTCTTATTCCTGTTATGTTCTTAATGGCCATACTATGTACCTGTTCCTATTGAATTCAGAGCATTCCCAGCAGCTCATCCAAATTTGATCCTCCATATACCTATTTGGATGGTCATCCAAAAAAGATTCCCTCTCCATATCCTTTTTCACTCCAAGAGATCATCCATACTCCATCCTCCATATTACAACCTCCTATATTTTAGTAATATCTTTCAACTACCCGTACATTTGTATTATTTTTTCTTAAGGGCTATATTGAATGACTAAGTTTTAATGGTGTTATTTGTAGAGGATAGTTTTTTAAATGATCGAGTATTTGTTTTAAATGAGTATATTTTAATGGATATATTTGTAATGGGTATATTTTTAATTTCTGTATTTACAACGGATTGGTATGATTAACAACTAGCTTTCCAACGGCTAGTATATTCAATTTCCAAGTTTTCCAAATGGCTAGATTTCAGCACTATATATACCACTACATAGTTTGATATACTTCTCCTCCATCCACATTGTTGTGCATCCTTGTTCCGCCACTCAATGAGCTTCATTTTGAGGCATCTTCTATTGGACGATTTATCTTCATCCGATGATGAACTAATCGTTACTGCAGCAATAGTCGCACAAGATGAATGTGAGCAGTCGAATGCTCCACGACGAGGTGGTTCTGTTCCTAGTCATCAGGTTATTCGTCGTGATGCCAAGCCGGCCACGATAGGTTACACCAAAACTACTTCTCGGAGCATCCTACATACAACCCTGTTTTATTCCAGTGAAGGTTTGCAATTAATCTATATGTTTTGGTTGATTCCTTTTTCTTGGCGAAGTCTTAATCGACATTTTTTGGACAGGTTTAGAATGAGTTGTCCTATGTTCTTGTGCATTTGATGCTGTGGTAGCCCATGATAGTTATTTTGTGCAGAAAAGAAATGTTGCTGGTGCTTTGGGGCTATTACCATTGCAAAAGATTAATGCTGCACTTATAATGATAACTAATGAAGTCACAGCAGATACTCTAAATGAATATCTACATATTGCATATAGTAGCACTATAGAGTCTCAAAACGTTTGCGAGAGCTATTGTTGAAGTTTTTGGAGACGAGTACTTCCATTATCTAACTAATACTGACACTTCTAGATAACTTACACTTGGAGAGCAGAGATGTTTTCCTAAAATGCTACGATGCATAGATTGCATTTATTAGGAGTGGAAAATTTTTCCTTAGGCATGGCAAGACATCTATAAAGGAAAATCGAGCAGGCCTACTATAGTTTTGGAAGCCGTTGCTTCACAAGATCTTTAGATTTGGCATACATTCTTCGGTTTGCCAAGGTCTCACAATGATATTAATGTTTTTCATCGTTCCCCTCTCTTTGCAAGGTTAGCTCAAGGATAGGCTCTATAGGTGAATTGTACAATCAATGGCCACAACTACACAATGGGTTATTACTTTGCAGATCGTATTTATCCACCATGAACCACATTTGTGAAGACAATATCAGAACCATAAGGGAACAAGAAGAAAGACTTTGCCCAACAACAAAAAGCAACTCACAAAAATGCAAAACGAGCCTTTGGAGTTTGCAAGCTCGTTTTGCAATTGTGCGTGGGCTAGCTAGATTTTGGTCAACAACATTCTGCAAAGCAAATAATGACACATAGTACTATCACACTGAACTCAATCCAACAAACGCAACATGATCTCATTCTGCAAACGCAAGTAATATGTTTTTTATTGGCCCATCCATAGCACTAAGTACCATGTTCATAATTCTTTCTTCTTTTTCACTTCTTTCTAAATCTAACTTTTATTTCACTATTTGCAACCTCTCTTTTTCTAGCGAAATGACTTCAGCCAACCGGTCACTTCTTTCCTTCCTAGATTGAGAACTCAACTACAGGACTACAGGACTACTCTCGCTTAAATAGGAAGAAACATTACCTTGTACTCGTTTTGCTTTTTCCAACTTCTTCCCAAATGGTCTCACCAAAGGATCAAATGTATTTTGTATCAGGGTTGCACTCAAATTCACTAGAGTTTGTGCTTGGACAAGCTATAGGACTTGCATCAACATGAGTCTTCTACTTTTTATGTGACAACCTACTATTCCACTTTGCATGAAGATGTAATATCTCCCATTAATGCATTACAGAAAATATCTTCTTCTCTTCTGATTTATACAAAGTAGAAGCCTAAGTTATTTGCAAAAAAATAACAAGGTCTATTAAGAATCAAAAGAAGAAAAATCTTGAATTGATTACTAAACTTGAAGAAAAGAACATGCTAGCTATATTAGATGGTACGTAGTAGTTGAGGAAAAAAGAAGAAAAACTGAACATGAAGAAATCAACATGCTAGCTATATTACATGGTACTGCTTACATAATCTTGAACTGTCATTCCACTTTGTGGTCTATTAAGAATTAGCTCGTGATATCCACAAAACTTGTTAACTTGTTCTTGAATGGTACCTCAACGGTTTTTAAGTGAATTTTGGTTACAATCTGATGTGAATTTCTTGTTTTCATGGAAGTATTGATGAATCCTTATCCAATAAGAGTCATAGTGTTGCTCAGCACCTTGCCCTCACTCTCCACCCTCACTCATCCACGGCTACAGCAGCCGGTGTCCCACCACTACCACCGCAGCGGTAAAAAAAATAAAAAAGGGGATGGGGGACTCACCTTTGTTACGTTCACAGATAAATCCGCAAGCACACGGATATCACTGTAGCACTTCACCCATGAGTATTTCCAGGGGTATTGTATTTATATTTCCGCAGGGAAGGCGGCGGTGTAAAGATATAGTTTATACATCATTAATCAATCTATAATTAACTCACCATAGTTTAAACAGGGGTTAGGATAAATATAATTATGGGGTAGTGTGACACACAGGAGATTCATCTCTAATTAATTAGTATAGTGAAAAAGGACATAAGAGAACTTCGATACAACTGTATTTCTATATTAATCATGCTTTGTATACACTTAACAAATACATGCTTACAAGGCTAAGACTTAGTTCTAGACACCCAGGTACTATTGAGAGACCACTCCCTGTTCTATTAGTCTCTTAGGTCATACCCAGACATGGAGGAATACAAAGGACGGATAGGGATGTCACCACCTAACGCCTACCTCGTTTTTCGTGGGGCATACCTGCATCCAATGACATTTATCTAACCTATGCATCATGCTTATGCTAGTAAATAATATCACTAATTTTCTCGAGACTCCCATCCTATGGATGGACAAGTAAGAACTAATGCAACCCATTAAGGTCATTGGACCGTTACCGTAGCATAGATCAACTGGTCTAATCAAGTGAAGCATATAGATGAAGTATATCCTATTCATAAAGCATATAACTACTGAAGCAGCATATGAATTATAAACACAAGAATATAAAGAAGATAATTCTATTAATTCAACTATAGTCTTACAAAAAGAGTAAAGTACTAAAGACATACCGGAATCTCCGAGAAGACTATAGGACCGAAAATACTCCAAGCCTATTTCCACTAATACTATAGAAGATACAATGTAAAGTAGAGACAATAGATCCTTGAGGTGTGTGAGTGAAGTGAGAAGCTCCACTCCTTAAATAGGCTGCTTATGATGGTTGTTAAGGTCGATAACCCCCACAACTGTCATTGGGGAGCAACCAGGGAGTGCCACGTGGAAGGCCAGGATGCGAATTGGCCATGGCGGTTCGGCCGAACCCCTAGTCCCATCTCTCACAACCGCCTTTCTTCAGAGTCTTCCAGGTGGACCCGTAAGGCGGTGCACAGGTGTTTGGCTCCACTTTGAGTTGGTTTGAGCTGACTTGTGGGCCCATCAATTCATGTGCTCGTAGATGATTCATCAGACGTGTGTTTTTTTGCATATCGGCTCATTTCTCCTTCACTTTGGTGTTTATTCTCTGCATCCATGTTGTTTCTCCAAGTATAGTGGAACTACATTATTTATATTGACATATATGTAAGATGTGCCAATTTTCTCTTTATTTATTATGGTAGTTGATGGTCAAAATTGGTACTTAACGACCATCAACAATGCATTATTTTTGGAGTACCAAATAGTGTATCCTTTGGAGGGCCAATTCCCCCCTTCCCCCAAGCTATTTCTCACAATGGAGGATCAGATGGAGCATCTGCTAGGAATGCTTTGAATCCCCTTTTCTTCTTTGGTTACTCCATTGCGGCCATGGCATTTGCATTCAATTTGATTTTATCAATTGGGGCCATCCAATTATGTTGTTTGTCAGGAAATAATCAAATGAATATTCCTAGTTTGTTGCGACAATGGACTATGGAGAAGAAGATAAGATAGAGAGAGAGTAGGAGTAGGGGGGCTAATAGGGCGCCTTTGTGGCTTGCGAATGCATGCCTTCTGTCTTGGGGCCTGCACCCTGGGCATCGTCCTTGCCGACGTCGACGTCGCCTCAAACTGTGAATATGCTGCTCTAGCCCCGCCGCCACCAATATGACACTCCGCTCCTCCTCGATTCCCTATCGCCGTCATTGCAGCTGTGCCACCATCGTCCACGGAAAATGTAGCCACCATTTTGCTGTTGATTTGATTTGTCTTTCACTTTATTATCCTTGATTTACTACCTACCACTTGACAATTGCTATACATGTAATCCAATTGTCTGACTCACGTACGATTGAGTTTGATCAACGGCAGTCGTGTGTTGAACATCTAATCCTTTCCCTAATCTATGGTTTCATATATCTGGTCGTACATGAGTAGTACATACTAGTCATAGCCGTATATATAGCAGTGCTCCTTCCACTTCTAGGCTCACGACCTAGCTCAAGCTCGGCAACAAGCTGAGCCGAGCCGAGCCGAGCCGAGCTGCTCTTTTAGCTCGTCATGTCAACCGAGCTGAGACAAGGTCCCAGCTAGGGTTGTCAAAAAAAAACTCGAGGCTTGCAAACTGCTCGAACTTAGCCCATCTTAGACTCAGCTCGAGCTCGATTCGAACTTCCAACGAGCCAAGCTCGAGCCTACACTGAGACTTGCGAGCTTTACTGAGCTGAGCTCAAATGGCTCGACGAGCTCAGCTTCTCCCCTACTCCTATGGTTACAAGGTCACAAGGTCGGGAATGTATCCTATGCACATAAGCCTTCTCGTGTACTCATCGTGCATACCAACTAGCAAATTTCACCAAAAAATTCGGAAAAAATATACATGTACTTTTAGTAGTATTGCATCTATGTGTGAAGTCTCATCTTGAAATTCATTATATATTGGGAACAACAAAATAGACAAAATTCTGACATATTTATGCTCTCAAAACTGTCAGAACTTTTATCTTTTTTATCACGGTTAAAATATAATGAATTTGAGGTTAAAACTTTGCACATAAGTGTAGTACTATTGAAAGTACTTGTATATTTTTTTCTAAATTTTTTGGTGAAATTTGTTAGTTGCTGTGCACAATGTGTACACGAGAAGACTTGTGTACATAGGATATATGTTCCCCACAAGGTCACACATTATACTGTATTTGGTTTATTTTACCTGCAAGACTGCAATGCCTTGCAACACCAACAAGTCTAGTACTCCCTCCGTCCCATGAATAATAAACACCTATCATCATTAATTTTAGGTTGTGTTCTTTCCCACATTTTCCAACCCATCTCCCTCATTTTCCACGCGCATGCTTCTCAAACTGCTAAACGGTGTGGTTTTGCAAAAAAATTTCTATACAAAAATTGTTTTAAAAAATAATATTAATCTATTTTTCAAAAAATACGCTAATGAGTTATTCCGTTTTATGTGCTGGAGGGATTAGTTCCATCCCTACTATTTAGTCTAATTAGTAATTTGCTCATGCTAACGCTATGGTGTAATAATATTTTGGTTAATAAATTATATTATTAAATTTCATGTTAGTCAAATTACATTTTCTAGAACCAGTCTCAATTTAGTTCATTTCAGGTCTTATATCAAATATATTTAAGACAAAAGCCAAAAATATCATATTGTCTGGAAAATTAATTTAAGACCATCAACTATATCTAATCACCTCCACACATATATGAGAGGACAATATATGTCCACACGGAGAGGGGTAAAAAAAATGAAGCCACATCGCAGGATTACATCCATACATTCATTTCAAAAGCATTAAGATCAAGTACATAGACATTGAAATGCCAAAAATGGACCTAACATGGCCAAACTCAATAAAGTTAAATTCAATGAAAGCTAACTTCTGTAAACAGTCAAAGTTTGTTCTCACACTATTCCCACATTCTGCTTGCTTTGATTGGAGCGAATATGGTTAAGCATATGTTCACCTCGGATCTAAAATATACCTTTCTTAAGAAATAAGTTGACATGCCTGTAATTTTAAAAAAATATTAAATTTGTTGGCTTGACCTTTCAAATTATAATAAATCAATACCTATTCTGGATATTCAATTGATTGTAGTGAGGTACACAAAAGGATGTCAAATTACTGCAGATAAAAGGAGCATCCACATTGGTCTGAACAATTCCAAGTCATTGCTTGCATGGTCATGAAAGGGCAGTCACATTTTAATTCTGAGACAAGAAAGCAAAACCTGCATAAGGGTGCTTATAGGCCACATGAGGGTTATAGGCCTCCCAGCTGCATTTCCATGAATCTGGGATAAAAGAAATAGCGGCAATCCATTTTCAGTTAAAAGGAACACGTGGAGTTGAGAAACCACTATAAAATCAAATGCAGATGTTATAAGTCATATACCTCAAGAATAACCGGTTGATTTTTTTCATTGTAAAAGCAATCAACCAGGAAATAGAGGGAAAGTTCATCGATTGTTCAACTAATAATGCCTTAAGTAGTCCCGCATTCTTGAAGCAGTCCTGCTGCCTGGGCAGGATGCACTCTAGCCTGGCCATCACGGCCACCGCCTCCATGGCCAATCCCTCCCCCAAATTTTGGTTAATCATGAACATGTTATCTGATCATTTCAGACGAGCGGGATGCCTAACCTGAAATTTGTATTGGTTTGGATCCCTACGGCAAGATGAGCGCCATGCTGCACCCAACCGACAGAAAGAACATTGTAATCCACCTCCAAATCACAGCTTAGTGCCTTGCAAATAAATAAATAAACTGCTTTACAAACTCTCTTCAAGTACCAAAACAAGAAAATATGAATCGATGGCCAAGGTACTGACAACTGACGACATGAAAACCGGGACAATCATGGTAGTAAGTCTGTTATCCACAAATCGTTAGAGACAATTTAATTTAAATGGAAAAATAAACAAACATCAGAAGAAATTGTGAGTTCATTACTTCCAGAATTCATACATTTACATAGAAATTCTGTTAATTACATCTCCGTAAAGAAAACTCCAGATTAGAAATTCCAACATAAAAAAAATTACATGACCGCTATAAAGCTAAAACAGAAAATCTATCCTAAACTCCTGATGCCGCAGCCGTAGAATTGTTCGCGGACTATTATCTATATTTTTATTTCATTTTGGACACCCGAGTGTATTAGATGCCCATGAATTTGTTAGTTTTTGATATCACTGTGTGTATGGTAGCAGTTGTATATCGTTTTTCTTTTTTAGCATTATGACGCTATTTTTTATAGCGCGCATATATAAATTGATTAATTTTCTCAAGCACTCGCGGGGCATAGCCGAACGAGTATTTATTTTTTTATGTCAGTACTATTAACATAGTATGGGGTATATATGTGGCAAATTTGCATCGCCTATTTTAATTTCCACCACATGTATTACTACTAGCATGGCACTGTACCATGCAGCATAACCGAGTGGATGTTTGTTTGATTTATGGTCGATTATCACGACGCTGCCGCTTGCTATGCGTGCACGAATTAATTCACTGTTGGAAAGAAATTACTCGTGATAAAATATATGGATGCCTGCGTGCATTGGCACATTTCTTTCCCATGCTAGATTGCACGTTATTTTATTTCCTGGAAAGTAATGTGCATGTCTAGGCACAGTACTATCCTATTTAGCAAAATACATATAGGGCCAGCGCCGGTCCTGAGTTTTCTGAGACCTAGGTCGAGAACTAATATAGAGGCCTATAGTCTACTTTATAAATATATATATATATATATATATATATATTTCTCTCTATATATATATAGTGTCACAAATACACATCAATTTAGATAATATTTGATGCACTAAAAATGTATATATTAGAATATCTCGAAGTTCAAAAGATGGACAGGTGTAATAATAAATTACTTACTTGGCCCTTGATATTATCTTAAACAATTTCTTCTAACATTTCGAGATGCAAAATCATTGATTATACTATTTATATCGATCTCATCCAATAACTTCTTCTCGATGCATAAAGTCACCAAACCATTTAACCTTTCTTGGGACATTGTTGACCTCAAATAGTTCTTCAATAGTTTTAACTTTGAAAAGCTTCTTTCAGCTGATACAATGGTCACAGGAACGGTAAATAAGATCCGATAAGCAATGGAAGTATTTGGATAACAATCCACCTCTCTGACATGTTCGAAAATCTCCATAGCAAACAATACACCTTTAGGCAAGGTGAACTTCAACATCTTTAATTCAGAAATAAGATCATGTACCTCAACATCAGATGATCCATCAGCTGAAAATTTATTGGCAAATTTAGTGCAGCACTCTTCAAGCTTAGCATCATCTAATGACTTTAGGGTGGTTGAGCTCATTAAGAAACCAAAGATATCTTTAAACACCATGAGTTCATCAAATCTGTTCTTTAAAGAAATTCTTGCCATATCAACCACAAGAAGAAAATATTTGGTTTCAAAAGCCTTGTCAGGTTCTTGAATTTCTTCTTGGCAATTACTTTCATCAAATTGTTTCTTCCTCGTGGCACGATGTTTTACTGGAAATGATGCCGCTACACCCATGTCACGTGCAATGCGTTTGGCAATAATCAGACTAGAAGAAAACCCCTCATTTCTATATGTCTCAAAGTATTGCATCATACCTTGTATTTGCTGCAATGTAGAGTCAATGCACATGTCTGGCGACTGTAACTTCTTGCTCACTTTATTCATAGCAAATAAAATATCATTCCAGATAACCATACCAAGTATAAACTCAAATTTGCCAAGGACATCAAATAAATTTTTTGCATCATTTTATCCTTAGGTTCAATATCAGCGGAATGGCGTAACTCGGATAAAGCTGACCTTAACTCAGTAGCTTGATACCTTATTGCTGAAACACTTTTGATTCGACTCTCCCAACGAGTATTGGACAATGATTTCACGGTTAAACTAGAAACATGTTTAAGCAAGACATTCCACCTTTTTGTAGAACTAGCAAATAGCACATATATGCGTTGAACAATTCCAAAAAATGAAACAGCTTTATCACATGATTTTGCCATATCACATAGAGTAAGATTGAGACTATGACAAGCACATGGCATATACAATGCTCTTGGATTGATATCAATTAACCTTTTTTGTATCCCTTGATGTTTTCCTTTCATGTTAGAACCATTGTCATAGCCTTGACCCCTTATATCATTAATATTAAGGCCGAAGGAGTTCATAGCCTCAACCAATACATTAAAAAGCCCCAAACCAGATGTGTCATCCACCTTCAAGAACCCCAAAAAATATTCCTTGACTTTTAT
This sequence comes from Oryza officinalis, assembly GCA_008326285.1. Taxonomy (NCBI): domain Eukaryota; kingdom Viridiplantae; phylum Streptophyta; class Magnoliopsida; order Poales; family Poaceae; genus Oryza; species Oryza officinalis. Next base: position 35,279,932 of record BDMV01000003.1, read on the forward strand.
TTGGGCATCAGACAAATTAACACATCGAACTAACAAAGTCATTTGTTCTTGATGACTCACATCAGGGGTGCAATCAAGAATAATGGAAAAATACTTTGCCTCTTTAACAACCTTTATGATAGAGCTTGTGATATCAGCAGCCAAAAGAGAAATCAACTCATTCTGAATTTTATGACTAAGATAATGATAATGAATTTCTTTGTTCTGAATACATCTAAGGTGGTCTTGCATTATGAAGTCAAATTTTTCTATAATCTCGGCACAAGCTAAGAAATTGCCATTATTATCATTGTAAAGCTGCTCACTGCTTCCTCTAAAAGCCAAGCTACGTTTGCCAAGAAATTTCACAATTGCAACTATTCTTAAAAAAACTTGCCTCAAACGTTTAGTCTCCTTCGTTATTTGCTGATGCAATTCTTTATCAATTGTTTCCTTTTCTGCAGTCTAGCTCTCAATTTATTCCAACTGTTCATATTACTAATATGCTCGACACTATTTTCATGGTCTTTAAGCTTCTCACTAATATGCCTCCAGTTACTATACCCATCATTTGCTAAGCCACTCAGACTCTTGCTAGTGCTGGACTTGAAGATCTTACAGCAAAAACAAAATGCTTTGTCAACATTCTTTGAATAAACTAACCATTTTCTATCATGTGACTCTCCGTTGCTTAGTTTTCTAGAATAATGGGCATATGAAAAATGTCTTGACTCAGCATCATGAGGGAATTCGATGTTCTCTTCTCTTATAGGCCCTTTCTCTACTAATATGTCTCGTGCTTTATTATCAAGTTTATCCCAATTTATTGGATCATAAATATCTGAAGTGTAAACAGGTTGCTCATCCTCATCAATACCAGCAGATTGTTCTTGTGCACCTGATGCATGAACCGTGTTTTCAGGCTGACTTACATTGTTATCATCGGTGCCGATGTTGACATTTTCTTCCTCATTCTCATTAGTTGCTTCATCTACAGCAACTATCGCCAACTTATTAGGATTCGTTGAAGCAGCTGTACTACTCTTGAAAAATTTATCAAGAGATCCTCTCTGTGATTCTATCAGTGCATCCACGCGTCTTTTCCTTTTCCTTTTATCATTACCAGATTCGAACTTTCTAGATGACATTATATCCTAACGATCCTGAAATTTAAATAGACACACAATAGTTAAAGGAAGCGTATGTAACTTAACTTGAAAGCTACAAATAAATTAATCATCAATATGTGCAGGCGTGCATCAAGCCAACAACAGTCCATGCTTACCTTTCGATCAATGGGAATATGTGATCCTTTGATCCTTTCTGTCCTCTGCCTGCCAAGACCGTGGTCTGATCTTTACTTGTCTGATGAGGCCGCAGATTGATCAGGGATCACTGATGATTGATACTTTGATAGGATCATGGGATCTTTAGATTAGATCGAATAGAAATATAGAATAGTCAGGGGGCCTGAAAAGTCTAGAATTGCTCGATTAGATGATTACCTCCTGCTGCTGCGAGTGGCAATGTTGCATACACCGTACTTGCTTCCGGCGGCCGCGGCGCTTCGTCTTGGGAGTTCGGAGCAGAGCAGAATAGGGCAAACCCCAAAAGCCGAAGTGTACGAGGACCTGTGAGACCTGGGATGCTTGACGTATTGCTGTATTGGGCCGTAGAAGCCCACGTATGTATACATACTAGTACTTATACACTATATGGGGTGAGGCCTATGCCAATCCGAGGCCTGGGTCGACGGCACACCTGGCCCACCCCCAGGGCCGGCCCTGATATAGGGCTATTTGATTGTTTTTATTTATCACTCTACTACTGTCACGATGCAATGCCGTGAAGCTTAACCAAGCAGATGATTTATGAATTGCTCTTGTCGTAACTCATGGCAGGTATTCGTGATGATCGAACCCATACGCGGAGTACAACGGAACATACTTTGGTTGCATGATTTAGCATTTTTTTTCGTCTTCGCGACTCGTGGCAGGTATTCATGGTGAATGAACCTGTACGCGGAGTGTAGCGGACGTGTATTTTGATTATCTTATTTTATATGATTTTAGCACTTGTTCTTGATCTCATATCGACAGACTGAGTCGATCAAGAGCAAGGCTCATCCTATCTTGGCATTGTATCAAAAGACCAAGCCAAAAATTAGGGTCTTCATACATCCCAGTGTGGTTTGTATCAACAGACCAAACCTACACATAAGGTCTTGGGCATACTCTTGCTTTGTAGCAAGAGATGGAGAATAATAGAAGCAAGAACGAGAGAGAGGTAGATCAAGCTTCTTGATTTGCATGGAGTTTATGGAGACGATCGAGCTTTACCTGCTCACTACCTCGCCGCCGGAGGCAGATCACCGGCGATTCCTTCTTGCTTAGAGCAAAAGAGCAAGGAAGCAGAGGATGGCAAGATGGCGCAGCAGCAGAATGGCAGACTTGTGGAGGCAGGCCAGCGGCAATGCAGCAGCACTTCGCCGTCGCCGGCTGGATTCAGCAGCGCAGCAGCCTCCCCTCTACCAACCTTTCTGGGCGCACTCAACCTCCCCCCCNNNNGCTCCTTACCCTCTATTATAGAGGAGGATCAAGGGTCTAAGCACTGATATTTTCATCCAAATTTGAACAGCATGGCATGCATACACGCATGCAGAACGTGAGAACATGGGCTTGACTGCGTGCACTTCCTATTTGGCTGACATGTGGGACCACCCATTTTGACTGGATGAACATGGGCAGACTTGGTCGTTGCCTTGACTGAGTTTTTCTTCATATAATTTTAATGACTAGCTGACACATACATGTATCTCTTTATTAATTTCAAAGTAGTCGATATTTTCTTCATGCATGGACCATTTTGTATATCCATATAGAATATTTATTTTTTGGATCACTTATATTTCCATTTAATTGGCACCTCAGTTTATTTTATTTTGTTATACACATGAATGTAATTTATTTTGTTCTTTTTTTTCTTTTAGAGACGCATAGGAATATATATTTGCGCTCTTTTCTTTTTAACGAACGGACTATCACCGTCCCATAATATATTTTATATGAAGTGTAAAAAATTTTTATTGCATCATGACATCCATAACATATCATGACGGTTTTGTCAGTCAGGCATCTCGGTATCGAGATAAAAACCTTGTATCGTGTCACACGCATGCCTGTTTTTGATACACGTGTGTATATATATCCGTATCATTGTAACGGTGTGCACGTGGTAGATATTTTTATTTTATATCGTGAATATTTTAATTTATTGGATGATCGTAATCTAAATATATTTTATACTGTATGCCCTTTTTTAAATATTTGAAATGCAATTATTTTGAGCCAGCAGTATAATCCTATATAAAGGCTATATATTTTATACGGTCTGTATGTCCTACCTTTTTATTATATCATGAATGTTATATACGAATATAATGATGAAGCTATGTATTAGCAATCATCGATGTAGTGAGAAGCGCACGAAAAATATTTGTTCGCGCTATTTAATTTTTTTTTGACACGCTTCTACGTTGTTTATATATTTTTATATAGCACGCGCATGTGCATTTTCATTTTGCACCGAAAATTGTTTCATTTCGACTGCGTAAATTTTATTTTATCTCATGGCCATATATTTTCGATCGCTATTTCATTAATTCATTCGGTCGTCTTGATTGTTTATTCCCAAAGGCATTTTTATTTATTATTTTTATTACATTATATTTGAGATAATGTATTAGTTTATAATTTAATAAACTATATTTTGGACACAAGCCAAAATCAATGTCAACAAGAACAACAAAATGCAGATCTCACAGGAAATGCTAACTACTACTTAGATAGATGGGCAGCACCATATTTCAAAGAGTGACAAGCATGCCCGTTAGTTGCCCAACTGGTGAAAAATCCCAAAGAGGAAAAGTAGAGTTTGATTATTCTCCAGAGACGAAGATAAAGTTGCATACTTGTCAAATAGTTACTGATCAGAAAATCACCTGGACTATCCATGAATAGGATGCATTGTTTTATTCTCCCGGTCCAATAGTTAAAAATTGCAAATAGCATGCAAAAGTAAAAAAAAATGCTGAAGCATATTCAGAATTGCAAGTAACAGAGTAGCTTTTACATATTCAGAAATCATAAAACTCACATGCCATGCTACCCATAACTCCGTATGCTACAAGATAACAAAACAGAAACGTGTCTACTAATCAATTTGTGCATATACTGAAACATATAGTGTTAAGAGTCCTTAAAAACATTACTTCAGACTTCAGAAAGATACCTCTTCCATATATCCTGCATGCAAAATACAGGAACTTCCCTACACAAATGACCAAGACATCAAGATCTGTAGCTTGCACCAAATTCCTACACAAATGATTACATGTTCTTCCCTATTGAAGAAATTTCAGGTTGTACCTATTTTAATGTGAGAGAATTAAGTTACATGTGGCAATTGTTGAGGCCTCCTTCCATTACCTGAAATATTGTGTGGAGGTTCCTACGGCGCTGTCCACGGCGGAGATTATGTCGACCACGGCGCACAGCAGGGAATGCAATACAAGTGCTACTTATCCAAACATAACCAAGCCCAATATGGTTAAAGCAATTGGTTTCTTAGGACTGCATCATAAAGGAAAAAAATATAGTTGTGCTTAAAGCAATTGGTTTCTTAGGACCAAAAATTTTATCGAATTTCAATTTCTCTCAAGAATTTTTCAGACAAAAATGAAAAGGAAATCCATTCAGGTTACAAATCCTGAACTTCTATGCAATACATGTATTTAATACATGTTAGACTGACGTACATTACATTTCTTTCTTCTTGTTCTAAAAGTGAACTGAAGCAATTCTTATCCTAGAGATGATCCTAAAATATGCCTGTCCACCTGTGCCTGTTTCATACATACATGCATGCAACAAGAAAATAAAACCGTTTATTAATCTATTATCATTGATAAATAAGCAGAATTAGAGCATTTTCCTTACAAGATTAGAGGAAGAATAGAATAGGTAAATGTAGATCGACCAACTCTTTTTTTCCCGGCTAACATTCGATAGGAAATCCCCATAAAAATCCATCAAGTGTAATTATAATGCAATTACATTAATTATAATGCAATTACAATGTAAGTGGCATGTAATTACAACATAATTAGGATGTAATAAGTCACATTAAACTACACAAAACAATTGCTAGCTAAAAAAAATCTGTCGAATGACAAATGGCGTAACCGAATAATAATTGATTTATTCGAATTCTGATATGAAGAAATGGGTCCGATCATGCTTGGTAAGCTCCAAAAGATGAGGCATAAAAAAATTAACAAGCTCACCAGCAAAAAATGATGAAATAACTCATGATCTCTGTCATGCAATAGAGCAATAGAGCTATAAACAGATTGAAAGAACTGGATAATAATTTGGGAAGACTGAAAACAGGAACGACGTGCAATTTGGGCCGGCAATTCACAAACAAGATGTACAACAATGCTTGTTTGTTCAATCGAAATTAAAAAAGTGAACTTCTACAGTGTATGTCTGTATGATGAGAAAAATGTGGATGACTCCGTAGCCTTTCAATCTCATACTTTGTGGGGGTTCCTGGCTAGCTGCTGTTGTGGGGGCTCCTGCTGATGTTGCTCGTAATTGCCATGACCACAATTTCCATTGATGTCCTGCGTAACCTCTGGACAAGCAGGCTACAGCTAGCATCAACAGACAAGAATTCAACTCTGTACACAGAAAATCCCCCTACAAATCCCAATATGCTATCACCGACAGAGTGGGCGGAGACAAGATGGTGACCTGAAGGAAGGCCGCCCGGTGCCCTAGTTTCGTGGCCGCCTATCGAGCTCGGCCGTAGCCCTGACTAACGCGAGGATGAGAAGGCGTGACGGTGAGGGTGACCGGTCGGCGGGGAATTCTGGTGGCGGCGCGACGGATACCAGATGATGGAGGCACGGCGGAGACCGGACGACGGCGGCGCGATGGAGATCGGCGGCAGCGCGACGAAGGCCAGTGGGGGTGGATAGACGGCGACCTACGGGGCGGCGACGCACTACGCTCGTGAGGGGATTGCGTGTGCAGGGCAAGGGGATGCGTCCGTCCTAGGTGGGGCACGTGGGTGGGTGGGGGAGGGGAGTCGATCAGGATCGTTCGATCAAGGCGGATGAATATGGAACGTAGGATTTGATGAATGAGTAACGTAGGTGTTAAGACTCAATTGGTGAATTATAGGTACTAGTAATGTGCCCGCGCTAACGCTACGGTGATTTTAAAAAAATGCAAACAAAATATATTCATGCAAATAAGACCTTTTTCTCTGCTTTGTAGGGATTATGCGTGTGTTTTGAGCCTCATGTATATAGTCATAAGCTATAGATCAATATACTTTTCATAGATTTTGCCAACAATTCGAGTTATTAGACCTATAAATGAATGGCATACGAGCGTACTCAAGAAGCTACAAAGATTTTAATCTGATGTACTTCTATTGAAATAATTGAAGAGAAGTTGTTTAAGAGGCCACATATTAATCTGTTATATTTCTATAGAAATAATTAAGAATCAAAATCAACCTTTTGTGTACAACACTTTCTATACTGATAATATCGTCATTAAGAGGTCATGATGATCCCTGAATTCCTGTTACTATCAAAAGTAGAACAATCAGTGTAAACATCAGTATTTTACTCTGATTGAAATATACGAACAATAACATCAGTATTTTACTCTGATCCTGACATTCTGCAACGATAGAAAACACAATGGGCAACAAACTGATCTTCGAAACCACCCATATTCCTACAGAAATATAATGTGTATGTGGAATCACTATCAATTTTTTTGCTTAGTTAATACCATTCCCTAAGTTCTGAATACTTAATCATAGAATAAAAATAATATATATGCTAGGTCCATATTAAAACCCAAGTATCAATTTTTCAAGAATGTAATAAACCGAGCAAAATCAACCAGTGAATCAATTTATCAAGCAACTACCGAACATGCGAGAAATTGATGCACCTGTTGAACTATGGCAGGAGATTCATTACAAGGAATTCCATATAACAGGAACTCATGGTGCTGGCAGCGAAAACGAACATGGGCTGTGATGTCCTTGCAATGGAGATGTCACGACCAAAGTTCAGAAAATGGGGCTATCTCTAAATTTTTCAGGTTCAGATAAGAAGTCGGCAGTGTGGGCAGCGATTAGACAACTTCACTTAAAGGGAATCCAATGGCTCACAGTGCAAAGGATGAGATCGATGGTTCAAGTCAGATGTGGGTTTTCTCCAGGCTGTACTGTTGACGTCATGTTTTGTCGGGATGTGTTTAACCCGTTCTTAATTTCAGAACTTTTCTTTCATAACACTTGATTGTAATCAACTAATTAAACCAGGCCTATATATATATATATATATATATATATATATATATATATATATATATATATATATATATATATATATATATATATATCCTGGTATATCCTGGGAGCTGGGTGGAATGAAGTAAGAAAAGCATATTCCTAGTTTCCTTAGTCTAAGTACAATAGCCAGCTTAGAACACTATGATTTATCCCCAACTCTCTTAATTCCAAATCTGAACACAAGCTTCTAGCTTGTCTTACATTTCAAATCCCATCTGACCCCGGGTAGTGACAGGAGACCTACAACAGCATGGTGGCTCAAAGCCAGCGGCAGTGTGGGAACTCAAGCCCATGAAGTCCTAATTTTAGTACACACAGATCAATTAGAGGAAATCATTTGCTTGATCAGAACAAAACAAAATTATGACGAATCTGATTAGTTTGCTAAGGTAGTATGGTAGTAGTAAAAGTTAGCAAATCTTTAAATTCAGCAAAGACAAAGATATGCATATATTTCTTCTTGAATTGTGCATCCATATTTCCTAAGTTGCGACCCGAGAATTCAGGCAATTACATTTAAGCAGAATACTACAATGTTTGTGTATATAAGCCTAACCTTTAGCACACCTTCAATCTAACACAATGGTTTTTTATCACTATGATCAGATAAAGGCCCCGTTTGAATCTCATTCTAGGGAGGATTAAGTTCCAGATTTTTGTGGCATGTTTTTCAAACTGCTAAATGGTGCATTTTGTGCGAAAATTTTCTATTTGAAAATTGTTCTAAAATATCAAATAAATCTATTTTTCAAGTTTGTAATAACTAAAACTCAATTAAACACACATTAATGTCACCTCGTTTTACGTGAAACACTTAATCTTCATCTTCATCTTAAGGAGATTCAAACACCACCAAAGTCTACTCAACATTTCTGATATTGTATTCAACAAAAAAATCAGGTGCTTCTAGTTCTTATCCTCGTCAATTAGCCACTGAAAATTAGTACAACTCGTATTGATAAATAGCAGCATATATCAATAAATCTTGTATCTATTAACACTCTGAATTTAACCTTTTTCTGTTTTAACAAATTCAATTGATAAATAGCTAACTCGTCCATTCAGTAGTCCTACATAAAAATCATGTTCCATCATGGAAACCTATCTCAGACTATGAATTAGTGACTCCACTTAAGAATTACCAATACATCCTTATGTAAATATCTTGAAATGAGATAAGTGACAAAACACCTTGAGGAAAAGGATACAGAGAAAATTTCCTACACACAGTTTGGAATCGAAAAAAAAACAAGAATATGATGTTTTAAATTCTGAAAAGGAGGTGGGGAAATTAAGTGGTAAAACACAGTACTGGCTCATGGTTTATCTGCATGATGGAGTAGAAAGTAACTGTAGTGCACTACTCGTATACAATAGCAATTAATAGTTAACAAAAAAAAGAGTGTGCATCTAAGTAAAGAAGGTATTTCTTTGAGTTGTTTAACAATTTGGTCAGGAAGACGTGTGAAGAACAGATCAAAAACATTGTTTCTTCCAGGGAACTGATTAAGTCTGGTACGCTGTAGTAGGAGACTTTCACTCCTAGTAATAACTGTTCTTTTCAAGTATTTTAGAACATTGTGCCCATGGACACATATTTGCTCTAAGATTCATCAGGATAAAATGAAGATCACCTTAGCTTGAGCCTGCTGTACGCAAGGGCCAGGTGCTTCTCCATAGCAGAACATATGTATTATTATTGCTGGAACGAATAACAATAAAAATTATTCAAAGGAATTGATTATCTGCCATTCTGGAATATCAAGAATTACAACACAAGCACTCACTTGTCAATATCAGCCACCAGGTTAGATCAAGCAAAGTTTGGGCACAAGATTAGTTCTGTCCGCTAACATCCTGCATCCAAACGTTTCATGTTCAAAATTCATATTCCCCGAAATTCCTTGAGTACTGGTGTTTTGATCAAATTATTGATCCTCCGTGTAAAAAATACAGGTTCATCAGGTGGCTGTATGTAGAACTGATAAGCATTTTGACTCTCAAACTGTATAATTGCAGTGTCAGAAAGATCAAAATGGTTTAGCAGCAGAACAAAAGATGCAACATACCTTTAAACATGCCAGCAATTCAAATGGGTAGTACCATTAATATATCTGCTGCACCTTGCAGTACAATCTGTACAAAACATCCGTAACAAAGAGAAACAGGGCAAACTCAAATCAAAATAATGATCGAAACAAAATGATGTTTCAACATAACACAGAGCGCGGCGGTTGAGCAGGGCGACGCAGCGTCGGAGACAGAGGCCAACAGATTGACGTGGGGATGTCGCGACGGGCTCTCGCCGTTGGCGACGCGGTGGCCGGCAGTTGATCGAGGAGATGCAATGTCAGCGACGGAGACCAGCGAATCCAATCGACCGGTGCGAAAACGCAATGTCAGCGACGGAGACTGGTGCGGAAGCGCGGAGTAGGCGATGGTGACGGACTTGCCATGGACAGGGGCTGTGCTGGACGGATGGCGGCGTCGATGGTAGGAACATCGGGGGAGGATCTAATATTCGCTGCGAGGAGGACCGTCGTCGGCGCCCGACAGGGAGTGCTGCCGGGGGAGCGCAGCATGGAGGGCTGTGAGAGGCGAGACGATGGAAAGGTGAAGGGGTAGAGGGCGGAGCATATGTGGGAGGGAAAGGGGAGGAAATCGTGTTGGCGTGGAAGGGAAGGGGAGGAGATCGTGCGAGTGCTCCCCTAGATGACCCGCACACTGCAACGATCGTTGGATCTGACAGTATAAGTTTGGGACGTTGAATTTGATGAATGAGTACGTAGATGTAAGACTCAGTTGGTGAACTATAGGGTACAAGTATAAGAGACGATGCATTGCGCTCATGAGGGGATTGCGCATGCAGGGCAAGAGGATGCGTCCGCCCTGGATGGTGCGTTAGGGTGGGTGAGGGAGGGGAGTCGATCAGGATCGTTTGATCAGGGCGGATGAATATGGAACGTAGAATTTGATGAATGAGTAATGTAGGCGTAAGATTCAGTTGATGATTGTAGGGTAATAAAAAGAAGAAGATAGATAACTTCAAACGAGTGCTTTGTACTACTCGCCTGTAATCAGGTATGGCTGCAGCTATACAAATACGCTTGTCGGCTCGGCTCGAGCTTCGAGCTATCCTGTGCTCGCTCCCGGCTCGTTGACACGCCCTATTATTCTGAACTCCACCAGGGTCCAGGGGCGGTCTCGAAGACTCGAACCTTCGTCTCCAGCTCTCCTCCGTTAGTCCGCAAACCCCTATTTCTCAAGCATCGAAGAATGGAAAGAGGAGGTGGCGCTATACCCTTCCCCGGCACCAACATCGCCGCCGCCGCCGCCGCCGGCGGCACGCCCACCTCTTCTTCTACAGTGGTATTCCTCTTTAATCCTGTTTTTTTTCCCTCTTGATGAAATATTTCCTGATTTCCTTGCGCAGTTTGCCATCTTGGAATAAAAATTTTGTGGAATCAGGGTATTCTCCTGCTTGTATTCTCTGTAGATGCGTTTACTCAGTTTATCAATCGTCTCATTCACTAAGTTATATGGATTCTTGCACCACGGCTAATGGTTCACGAATTGGGGGAAAGCAGAGGCTGAAGAAGGGTTTGCTTGGAACGGGCAAGGAGCACAGCTACTGCTTTGATTGAGATGCCATTAGTGAATGTTTCTGTGTTGAGAGTTGAGTAGGTTCTTTGAGGAAAATGCTTAGTCTTATGGTTTTTGAGACCGAATTTATGCATATATGATTTTAAGCTCATTCATTATGAGTAGCAGTATCACTAATTTATTCATCAGATTGTGATGTGGAAATGTGGTGTGCTGATCAAAAGCTGATTTTGCTTGCGAGCAGGTTGGCCCCCAGCAAGGGGATAGGGAAAATGCTGTCAGTGCTGAGATTGAGAGGGTTAACAAGCTGCCAGCCAATAGTTCCTATGCCATACACCGCTTGAAGGTGCTAAACAAGCTTCGCCATCTATTGTCTATCAAGGTTAGATTAATTTGTGTTTGCATATTTTCTGGTCATGATATTTGAGTCATCCTGCTATGCAATTGTCCTGTCAATTGGTCATCTGTGCAATGAATTTAAAATTTTCAACCTATTGCTTTTTAGTTAGTACATCTCAAAAGGCAAATTTTGATTCTTAACAAGAGAAAAGAATTGCTATTATTATATATTCTGTTATATTTTTTTATTTCTTAACAAGGAAAAAATAATTGCTACCATCATATATTCTATTAAATCCTAATTTAAAGATAGCAATATTGCTATTACATGTTGCTGGAGGAATATCTTACCATGTTGATTATGCTGTTGGTTTGGAAGAACAATTGTCAAAACCAAATGCAAATGGAAGGCCATAAGTTATTTAACCTATGCAAGTTTAATGGTTGGAAACTTGAACCATGGTGTAATTGTACTATGTGCTCTCTCACGGCATCAAAACAAAACTATTGCGATGTAAATGTGCCACATGAAAAAAAAACATAAATAAACCCAAGGAAATGAAAGATGAGTTTATTGGATTCTAGCTGGCAAATCAAAATTGGAATCAGCTCAATTTGCAGAGTTGTCAGTTAAGTAACAAAAAGTTGTGATAGTTTGGTACTTTGGTTGCTAATGTGCCCAGATTGTAAAACCCAATGTAACCCTTTTTGGCTTAGTGAATATGCAACTGAAGTGTAATGATAGTGTGAGCCTTAGGGTGTTACAGGATTAAAAGGGTCATCTTAACAATATTTGGCATTGCCTAAACATGGGAAAGTTTTGGCATTACTGAAACATTGGTAGAGTAGGGATGTTTGGTTTGATACCAAATAGGGTGTCAAAATTTTGTGCTGCCAAGATTCCTTGGATATTACCAAATTTTGGTCATAAACAAAGTAGAAGTCAAATTCCTGTGGCAATACCAAAGTTGACAATGGTTAGAAATGGCTGCAAATCAAACAGGCCCAAAGTACACAACTAAAAATTCATATATTCTCTTATGTATATATTTCTCTTTTGTTTGAACTGGCAAATTGTATGCCGGAACTATTTCATATGTAAATTTAGATTTTCTTATCTGCTTCTAGTTTGAGCACGTTTTAAAATCAAGTCTTACTGGTTATGTACTTATGTGGCTTCTGACCTGTGTCTCCCATGCCGGGGTCCGTTACATCTAGACCTCACTGGTGGTAGGATGGATTTATGTCCTGCTTAAGTACTGTCGCAAGTGGCATCATGATCAAATTGACCAAATGTGTAGTGCCCAGAATAACAAAAAAGAACTGTTATAAAGTTCAATGCAAATTTATTCTTTCAAATCATATTAGTTTTTACTAACTAAACTTTTAATTCATGAGCACTGTCATTCGTTATTCTGTTAATGAGGTGGTGCTCTGTAAATCATGATTTTAAAAAACTACACCTTATGGAATGACATGAAAAGATGGAGTTCCTCTTGAAAATTAAATATTTAACGCGTTAACTAAGGGATTATATGAATCTTAGTCCCAGCAAAAACCAGGTTTTCTTAAATTTTCTATGGTTAGGATTTGAGTTGTATGAAAAAACCACTCCAACTTGGTTCCAGGGAAAACAAAACAGATTATCAAAAGTATTTTACTATTTTTCACCAAACAAGATATACACTAGGTACTATCCTGATTACTGGGTTCCAGTAATCTTAGCAGTTCACACTTCCGTCTGTAGCCCAAACTTATTTTGGCAGTACCTATCAGGAAATGCCATCATGTTCATAGGAGAATGTGTGCACATTGCCAATATCATTCAACCTCCTTAGAGATTCATGCTTAGCACCATATCCATGTGTGAGATTCACTGCATATAGATAATCTAAGAGCGATAAGAGTTATTGTTTTGGCAGAGGCTATACACGTGGAATCCTTTTTTCACTATTCAGGCCTCTCCACTGCGAATGCACAGTGACAAGCCAATCTATCCAAATTTTGAACATATTTTTTTGTGTAGGAATATTACATATATGCATATTTGCTTTTTTTGCTTGAAATAAAATTTAGATATTTCATATATGATTGATATGAACATAATCAGATATCACATTCTGTACATATTTCAAATTCTGAACTTGAACATGAACCTACTTCGATTGTTTTCTGTATATGAATGTGAACTGACAAATTATCCTCGATATCTGTACAAAAACGAAACTCAACAACATGAACTGAATTGATTAAGAAACCCAAAAATAAGATTCCCACATGAACTTGGTTTTTCAAGAGCTGATACCCAAAAAACTTAAAACTTGAGCTTCAATTTTTGTATGCAAACTTATGGTAATGAGAATGAACCCAAAAAATTATGTACATGAACTAAAAGTTGTTGAACATGAATGAGAAAAACCTGCACACGAACTTGGATTTTACTGCCTCTGACCTCACCGCTGCTGGCCCACTGCCGTTTTGGAATGCTCTGCAGCATGATCGGGTCGCCATTCACCGTTAGTCCTGCTCCTCAGGAAGTCCTTGCTTAAGTGAGGCTTTGGCTCTAACAACGGCTGGCATGTTGTATTTCTTTGATTTTTTTATGCACTCAATTGTGTACAATCCCACGAGAAGTGTTGGAGGTTCCAAATAGCACATGAACCTATAGATACGAGCACCAAAAGCTTGTTCAATGTTTATCTCTAATTTTCCTAGCAAGAACAGAAACTTCTTGGTGAAATGAAATAAAAGTGCCATGGAGTTGAATAGCTTAAGGACATGTTTTCTCTTGTTTTATGATTTATTTTATGAAGCTTATGCTCAGTTTTGACTTTTTGTAAGCCTGATTGTTTTTTTTATTGTGCACCACAGAGAACAACATCTCAAGATGAGGAGCTTGAACTGCTTTTTGCAAGCCTTTCAATTTAAACACTATCGGACTATCCTGTATTCTCCATATCTTACATACGCTAGGTAAGCTGTAAATTAATACCGAACTTTTTCATTTTGGCAGCTGTGTCCGTAATGGCTACTATCCATCCACTTCTTTTTTCAAATAGATCCTATAATTTTGACGTTTTGATTTGTATACTTGAAAAATACCATTTTATTTTCAGCTGGGTGCTCCATTTTGGCATTTCTGCTGTCCATTGAACATGTTTCCAGCGCAGATTTCTTAAGTTATTGGAGATCACCCTTCCATTCTGTAGAAGTTCATGAGTGGCAGCACCGCTCGTCTTGACCTGCATGCTATGTGGTGGTGAAACCATATGATGTATAATATATAATCTTCCGTACGCAAATTGCACTCTTAACCATAACTGAGCTTTCTATTGTAATGCCCAAAACATAAAGAAACTGTATGACATATTAGGATCTGCTGTGTTGGCAATGGAGCAAACATTCTGAATATATGTTACACTGGTACTGAATTCTGGAAGCATCTGGTACTGAATGTGATGTTGGCCTGCATGGTATCAAATCTAGTGCTAACGCGTTTCATTCGTATAAAATTCCTCCACTTGAAAATGCGTATTTTTTTGGCATTGCATACGGCATTAAAAAAATATTTATTAGACACGTTATAGTTCTATGGATCGAGTACTAATATGTCTAATTTAATATTAGATTGTTATATTTTGAAACGGAGGTAATATTTATTTAAGCTGCAACCTGCCATAGAGGAGCATTTAGCAAAGTACACGCTTCGCCCCAAGTTAATTGCAACTATATACTGGAAACAAAAAATGTATATGTGAAATATAAATACTAGCTTGAAAATAAACAAGCCCAATAGTCAACAGGGCCTAAAGGGTGTTCTGTGTAAGCCCATCCGGCCCAAACGCTACTTACTGCAGGCCCAGCCCGCATAAAACAAGCGAGTACTAGAAGGAACAGCTGCGCCGGTTCTGCGGTTCACCAACCTGCCTGCCTACCTCCACCTGCCTAGAACAACAGTGAGGATGTTCTTGTTGCAAGCATGGTTTCTAAAATGGATACAAAATTTCAGAAATATTAGGATCTATAGTTCTTGCGGATTTGTGTTCCTGTTGTTTTTAATCCCAGATTTAAGTTCAAATTCCTTGAGTTTAGGCTGAAAGCAGGTTTTGGAGATAAAGCAATTGGTCCGAGTGGATATCTCTCTAAAATTAAGAGGACATTCTACAATTGGTTTGCTGAATATTCTTCAGAAATTGGTGGGCCAAGCACAAGCAATTCTCAAGAAGCATCAACTATTGGGGTGAATGTTGGTGGCGCCAATTTGCCGACTGGAGGCAATATCTTCATGGTCAAAGCAAAAGTAAAATAAAGACTAAGTTAACTAGATATCTCGAAGATATTCCTTAAGAAAATGATTTCTTTATGATGATTTTGACATACTCCAGTGGTAGAGAGTAAACTCATGCAAATATCCAATATTGTCACGCATGGCGCTTGATTTGCTAGCTGTCCCTGCATCTTTAGTTGCATCAGTGTCTGCATTTTCTACTGGATCAAGAATCATCAGCGACTATAGGAGTAGGTTGGCTAGTGGAACGGTGGAGGCATTGATTTGCCTTCAAGATTGGATGCGAGCACATGGTATGGAGCCTACCTTAGTCGTATGTGCATTGATATTCTGGCCTATAAACTTATTTATGTTGAACTTTTGAATTCTGATGTTTTAGGTTTTGGTGATCTCTATTCAATTCTAACTGATATTGTTGAAGGCGATGATGTTCATATGCAACTGTCCGGTATTTAAATTACTTGATTTTGTATTTCTGTATGACTAATTGACTATGGATACTATGATGATCTAATTAAAATTTACAGTTTATTTTTTATTTGCTTCTTAATACACAGGAAGTAATGCAGGAGCAAGCTCTGGTGGTGGAGGCAAAACTCAATGAAATCGTCTTTTCTGGAATGTCATGTTCTAACTGTAAGGCAAATGAATTAATTATTAAATTGCTTATTTGCTTCATTAAAATTATCAGAGCTTTGCATTGTGAGATCTGATATTCTCATATACTTTCGATGTCCTTTGATCAAGTGATGTTATGTACAAAAGAATTGATCAACTAACCAATTTTAAATTACTGATGGCCTGATTTTCTTCTCTAGGGATGAGATGGCCTTCTGCAGCTACGAATGCCGCTACCACGAGGTGCTATTTGACGATGGTATCAAAGAACTCTGACATAGATAGACTCGCCAACTTCCATATTTTCCTTTTTTAACCTCCAACTTGTTAATTGTCAGACGTTGGAAAAAAGATTTTCATGGTCTGCCTCAATGGCTCTTGTTCCTCTTGTCGGGACATCTTGATTTGTTGCTTTCTTATTCTTATTGAGTGATAGCTCATTAGACGTGCAATTAAAAGGTAGTGTTCAGAGTTGAGATTAAAATCCTCGGTGTGAGAAGCATATCAATTTTTGGTTGCACATGTTGATATGAATTGTTAATTTAATATGATTTTTGGTTTCATGTTGCAGTGTTGATATGAATCGTTCATATAATCTGATCAGAATGTTCGTTATGTATATGTAAGTTGCCAGGATGTTCATCAGGTTGTACAGCTTTCAAACTAATGTATCGTGCATGCGGGCCTTGCAAGCCGCCCGTTCACTGCGGGCATGCGGACGCGGGCGCAGCCTGTCCGGTCCAGCCACGCGGACAGTGCGGATGCGGCGCGGGTTGTCCGCAACCGCGCCCGCTTGCATTCCTGCCCGCATAAAACAAGCGAGTACTGGAAGGAACAGCTGCGTCCGGTTCACCCACCTGCCTGCCTATCTCGCCTGGAAGAACGAATCGAAGAAGCGATGGCATCTCGTCTCGTTGCGGCGGCGGCGGCGGCGGCGGCGTCCTCATCGTCTTCCCCGCTCGCCCGCCTCGTCTCCCGCCGCGGTCTCGCCGGCGCCGCAGGTATGCGCGCTGCCCCCCTCCTCCTCCTCCTCCACCTTCCCAGATCCGCGGGAGTCGTAGCCGCCGGCTGTCTGGATCGGACTGTCGTTTCGGTCCATTCTTGGATCCGCCCTTGGCAGATTCGGGGCCACGATTTGGTCGCGGGGGTAGTTGTTTGTGGTAGGAGCATTGGCTCGATCTGGTTAGGGTTTGCTCGGAGTTGTTCCCGCTAGCCAGAAACGGGGTGCCTGTTTTTATTTTATTTTGTTTTGTTTTATTTATGTTGCTCCTGCTGTCTTACATTCTTGATTGGTTCGTCTTCTGTCGTTTCCAGATCACCATGGGCCTCCGAAGGTGAACATTTGGCAAGAACCATTGAACCCGGGTAACTGGAAGGAAGAGCAAGTGAGTATCCCCCAGGACACCCCTCCTGTTTTCCATGGGGCACTATATGGCTCTTGATCTTGATGTCATTCTATTCTACTAGGGTCTCTACTTTGCCTGCAGCAAGTGTCTTATGATCTAGTTGGCATGATTGTCAAACGTTATTTTCCCTTATTTTGTTTTATGGCATTATTCCAGATAGATAGAGATTATATTCAGTTTAATATGTGTTGTTTTACATGATTATGGCAACGGGTATGCGGTATAGGAATGAAATTTGGTATTTCTACTTTTGGAGGAAATGGGGATTGAAAGGGGATTGTTGCACCTTCTACATTACAATGAAATAAAATTGACACTGTCGTTACAATAAATTCGTGGTTTGTTCATACATATGTATTATGCATAGGATGAATGGTACAAAATCTGCTTGATAGAACTGCAATAGTTGGTTAGGGTTCTAAGTTCTATGATTATCATGTAAGTACCACGAAAGAAAAAGATTATTTCTAGCAATTGCAGAAAAGGCATAGCCATAGTTACTTAGAACCAAGGGCAGCAGTGCGACAATGCACTGCCAGAGTAGTTCAGGGATGGGGACTAGAAAGAAGTTCAGAAATGAGCAGATTTGAGTCTTGGGGATAACTGATAATGATGCAGAGATGGTGGATATGGTTGGTGGATATGGTTGTTGGTGAGAATGGGGGAGGTTGTTCAGGCAATGTTGAGAACCAAGATGTAATCCCTGGTTCATCACTTGCTGGCCACCACTGTAATGAAGCCAGGAACTTGTCGCTCTCCTCCGTGCTGCTCTGCCACAACCCATATTGCTTGTGTACAGTTGACTAGTTTTAAGATATGGTTGTACACATGAGATGGGACAGCTGTTTTTACTCCCCTCTCTTCTCCATCCTCAAATTTTTCCCTCCATCCCTGTGTGGCACCTATGCGCCTGCTTGCGGGCAGTTGGCAAGCAGACAAAAGCTTGGCTAGATGAGGTGAACGTCAATAGTATCCACTTTGAGGAGCCTTTGTGTCAACTGTCAAGGAAACAATTTGGCAATACCGCGAAACAATAATGAAGTAGCCAAGAAGAATGAATTCTTGTTATGCTAACCTTGATACCACTAAACACCTTTTCCGAAACTATATTTCTACAGCCATTATCTTGTACGCAGTACACCCAATTTGGGATATTGTTTAGATGTGTTTTCAAGCTCCGCATTGGTCTTTTCCTTGTATCATCAACCTCGTTAATTGTACATGCAGTTCCTTCTAAATGACTGTGCTAAATAACACACTTTCAAGCTACATATCTTAAGACTTTGCTGGAATCATATTGTTTTCTTAAGAAAGTTTTCTTAGCTTGAACTATCAATAGTAGTTGATTGATAGACTGCCTATCTATAATGTTGAATTTTTTTCTGGTTTAATTTAGATCCTGTTTTTTAATTACTACACTTTACTTTGTGCAGTTTGTGCTAGCCAGCTTAGCTATGTGGGGAGGTATTGCTTATGGTGTCTCCAGGCTTTTTAGTGGGAAGAAGGAAAACAAAACTACTGAGGTATTCCTTTTTACTTATATTTCTTATCTTGAATAATGCTCTTGTTCTCAGAGTTCTGATAGTGCTGAAATATTTAACTAATATCAATTAATCATGATAGTTAGAAGCACAAGGCACAAGTACATGATACAATGTGTTCCTTTCTTTTGAAGGGCTACCTCTCGTATCTGTGCTATATTATGTCGGTACAGTATGGTGTCAACATATTGAACTACCTATTTCAGTGTCATCAGCAGATCTTTTTTTACCTTAGTTTTGATGGTAGTTTTAATGCTTGCAAGTATCTAATTAAATGAGTCGTGCGCTGTGACAAAGAACATGTAAAATCAAAGAGTACTTGGATAATTTCTCTCTTTGGATAGATGGTCAAGTTAAATAGATATTTTACAAGCGCTGTGACAAAGAACATGTAAAATCAAAGAGTGTTTGGATCATTTGTCTCTTTGGATAGTTGGTCAAGTTAAATAGATATTTTACAAGCGCTGTGACAAAGAACATGTAAAATCAAAGAGTGCTTGGATCATTTGTCTCTTTGAATAGATGGTCAAGTTATAGATATTTTACAATCATGTGCCAGTTTCATGATGTGGAAAACGTATGAATGCACATATGATCTGAAAATTAAGCAATTTTTTCGCTCGAAGACATGCAAACGAAGTATTGCTGCATTCTGAATAAATTTTAATTATATCTGATTGAAATCCTCTGGTAGAGTTTATATATCTGTGCTCAAATTCCCCAGTCCCCACAAATTATGTAGCTAATATGTTTGTTTCCATTAATTACATTGTATCTTGGAAAACTCAGTACTTTTTGCCAGGTTGTTTTTTTTTTGGTTTTTCATGTTTGATATGGTATATGTAGTTTTATGTCGTTAAATACTTCTGCTACCATCCACTAGTCAGTGTACAAGTGAGAAGTGAGAATAGATGGATTTGTGGAAGTGGAAAAAACTGAAAAAATACTTGAAATTTTGTATGGAAATAGCATTTGTTCCATGGAGAATGGTTTTTCCCATGGACATGCGACTACATGCACAGCTTCCACTATCAAATGTGCCTCAAGATTGATGCTAATTTTCATAATTCAAATAGACCAATTGATGTTCCATGCAGTCAAATCTCCCAGTCAGAA
This sequence comes from Oryza officinalis, assembly GCA_008326285.1. Taxonomy (NCBI): domain Eukaryota; kingdom Viridiplantae; phylum Streptophyta; class Magnoliopsida; order Poales; family Poaceae; genus Oryza; species Oryza officinalis. The sequence continues at coordinate 35,300,265 of BDMV01000003.1, forward strand.
AGAAACATTGAGGCAGAGGGTTCTATGTGTTTAACAATATGTGATACATGAGTGTCATTTAACCAAAAACAATGATCCATGATCCATGTTCAATGTACATACATGATTGTATGCTTGCTTGCTATTATGTTTCTGTCAGCACAAAACTTATCTCCATTTTATTGTAATAATGTTTTACAGGCGGCGCCAGCACAGGCATAATAGGATTTACCAGAGCCTTATTTCATGCTGCAGACGTGCAACTGTATGAAATAAAGAAGAATTTTATGGTCTGTTTTAAGTTTGTATCGCTAATGGTAAATTGTGGCGACTAGATGGGTGATTTTGTAAGAGGCAAGATTTTGTGGACCTACACTTGTCAGCCAGCATGAATAATCTTTACCGCAGTGGAACTTTGGTTGAGAAACTGCAACAGCGTCTTGATATTTTGTTTTCATCACATCATTTCATGTTTTGTAATCAATATCGGTGCGATTGATCATGATCTTGTGTTATCATACTCAGGTTCATTACGTTACCGACCCGGGAGTCGAATTGTTTCCATGTTCTAACTAAATTGATTTGTCTATTTTGACCGTTTGATTTAGTCTTCTTGCAAGGTATGGTTGTGGTTGTTTCACATTATTTATTTTTCCTTACTACTCCCTTCATTCAAAAGCGTTAAGATATATTACTTTTATCATCAAGGAGAACCTTATTTTGTATGTAACAAAGTTCAAGGAGTATGTATGCGTATGTATGCATGTAACCAAATGAGTATTAAGAATGCAATTAATCAAATGAGTATTAAGATGGTTGCTTGGGTTTTGGTTAACCATTTAATTTTTTTTATGTAAGTCTTAGATGTATGGAGACTATAAATATGATCAACTTATTCGAAAAAACCAAAATATAAAATAAGTCTTAACACTTTTTTGGATTAACGCTTTTTTGGACGAAGAGAGTTTATGTTTGAAAGGAACTCTTCACTGTTTTTCTATTAGTACTACTTTTAAATAATTTAGCTTAGGAAATGTGGGCCGCTTGCCCGTACCGTTTTCAGGGCCGGATTCCGGAGTCCAGCACTCCAGCTATCCCCATGTCAACCCATGTTTACGGTGAGTACCTGACCAAGTTGTTCAACGTGGTCACATTCTACCGATGGTTTCGTGCGCTCCACTGCCTTCCAACCTGGCTCCTCTCTCCTATCTCCCGCATCGCTCACTGCGACGGCCTTGTGGCGGTGATCGCGATACACCGGCGAGAAGATTAGTCATCTTCAATTTATCAGACGAGACGTTTACCCTCATGGACCAGCCATCACATGAGCCCAGGGATGATTACGCCGGCTTCTTCAACACTCACGACGACGGTCCCGAGCCTTAATATCGATTTTATCCCTATTTTTGCTCCTGTTTTTTTTCGAAACAAAGCCAAAATTTGCCCCTACTTACAATTTTGACGGTGTTAAATCATTGATGAAAAGGCATTCATACCCTTATTTGCTATTGCACATTTGCTCCATTTTTATTCATAGATTGCGTATTTGCACATGAAGCTTGCAATTTTGATAAACTTTTACAAATATAACAATTTTGATAGAAATATCAACAAAATTTTGTTTCAAAATTTGACATCTTGAAAAAGAATAGAAAAGGCAAGCAAATCTATTCCAACTCATCACGGCCTTGAGCTCGCTGCTTTCGTAGTCTCCTCCCACCTGCCTGGTCGAGCCGCCGCCGCTGCCGTGGCCTTCACGCGCCGAGCCTCCGTCATGGCCTCCCTGCATCGAACTGCCGTCATCTCCTTCATTTTAAAAAAGTAAGGACAAAAACAAAAACCTAAAATCAAGGACAAAATCAATATTGGACATCTATTAATATTCACATAAGGTCTTGACTCACCTGAGGGACGGATGACTGTGCGTCTTCTTTCCAGTACTCCGTGTCTCTGTGCTTCTCTGCACAGATTCACTTAAAGGTATTCTGGTCTTCAGAGCAAGGTGATAATATATTGGCAGAAATGTGGTTGCTGCGAGTTGCGGGCATATATAAATTCAGTTTGTAAAACACGTTTACTAGTTTCTTCATGTTCACATTTTTGTCAAATGAAAGTATATATGTTTGTGGTGATTGTCTTGCTAGCTTCAAGTAAGCCTGAATAACGTGTCCTTCTGAGTTTTGAACAATGGAGCATGCCCAACAGAAAGTATTGGGTGTCCCATATATATCTCCCATATATATCTTAGTAACACGCATAATGAGGGTGGTTGGGGGGTAAGATTAAGTGAATATTAAAGATGAGCGTTGGTTAGGTGCAAATGTACTTGTATTATAATAAGATCCCATATTTGTTAATAAAATGTAAACCCTGTAAAACCCGGGATCTCTTGTATTTATGGATGAAGAGATGGAGAGATTTTCTCGTATGCATCTGAAAAATTTAAAAACGTGGTCGCAAACAAGCTAGGAGAAAGTTTTGGCGTGGATTAACTAATTCGCAAACAAGAGAACAAGGAGAAGGGGGTCGTATCGCTCGGATAAAGGTCGGAATTTTTGCATCAAGTAGCCTACAAGCTAAACTCAAACCTTATTTTGACATTTTGAGACTAGACAGGTAGGCATCTCGAATGCCTCTGATGGTCAAGACGTGTGATCCACATGGACACGATTCCAGCTGGAGAATGCGTGTTCCGCCAGTAACCCAGTCACATAGAAGTACAATCCAGTGACATACATACGCGGTACGCCTCACTACCATTAGCCAAAGATGTAGTATGACACTCCATATCGATCATGCTTTGGATATTCTGATATTGTGAAACACGGTTCCAGTCCTGGACCCCTCCAAATTCAATATCGACACTTCGTTGCCACTTCTGGGCGTACATTAAGATGAGCCCAAGTGTATACAAATCAATTTGTTAATTTTGAATAGAGGACCTACTTTGGGCTGCTCTATTCAAAATTTCAAGTCCAAAGCAGATCCTCTATTCAAAATTAACAATATCATGTCCAAATTAAATCACGGGATGAAATAACATTGGATGGAATAACATTGTGCTAAGGTACCCTTATCAGATTAAGATACTACTAGAAAACTATTTTTCTAGACGGTCCAAAACGGTTTTTCCAGACAGACAACCGGTCCGCCTGTAGACAAATCACCATTTTCACAAGTGGCCGACTGGTCCGCCTGAGAAGATCAATCTTTCCAGACAAACGAGAGCACAATGAGCCGTCTGGGAAAATATGAAGGCGCCGCCTACGAAAATCTGACAATGCCGCCTGGAAAAATATGCACGTCAAAATATAAATTTTTCCACCAAATTTTTTATATTGATTTTTAATCAATAATGTTGCAATTAATTAATTAGTACATAAATACATTTAGCCACTAACAAACATATAATACGGATATAATACACATATATTGGATGCATTAGTGAAAAGAAGTGTTGGTCATATATACAATAATATTTACACTTAATATTGTCATTTCGAAATGTATTAATGTTCACTACAGAAACACGTGGCTCCAATCCCGAAGAGACTTATATTCGTCATTTATCACTAGGCTGCCTTCGGGGTCAAAGAAAAGTCCATCTTGATGATAGCACTCGCGGTGGATGAAGTGGCAGAGGTCCCGCTGCATGTTTTTAATGTCTTCGTCATCAAAGCTAGTTCTATGTTCGATCTAAGCGACTGCATACACGAAAGCACGAGAATATATTACAATATCAATTAGATGTGCATTCCATCATTGAACTTATATGTTGAATTGAGAGACTTACATCCTCTACGTTGATCCTGTACCTCCCATTAACCATAAGGAATTCGCATGTGAAAGGACCCCATGCCTTCTTTGAAAACGATAAATATCCACAAAGAACACTGCCTTTAGGTTGCTTGTGACACTTTATTATGACGTACACATAGAAGGGATTAGTTATACATGCAGGTAAAAGAATTTAAATAAATAAATGTACAGAGTATATTACCGACCAGTATGTATGCACTAGCAACTTCTTCCTCGTTTGTAGTAGTTCCTCACCCTTTAATTTGTAGTAGTTGTACGCACTGTGCACATAATAGGATTTATTATTCGTATTAATGAACGGAATTTAATAATTATGAACACTTCATGAATAGTACAAATGCAAGGATCAAAATCATTTACTATTTGTTAACACCAGAATTTGGTAAGCCCCGAAGTCCTCATCGGCCCAGGATCTATATCGGCTCAAAGCTAGTATCGGCCTAGAGTTCTACATCGGCCGATGGGGGTTATCTCAAACCAACCACCAATAGCAGTCGGATTCTTGTTAGATTCGGGAAGATCTTATCCAGAGAAGACCGAATTTGAAGAGGATGCGGCTTGTATCTTTTAATTAGGATAAGTTTGTTAGTTTCCTTCTTATCTTTAGGAAAGTTTGAGTCGTATTCTGTTAAGATTTTTGTTAGTCTATGGGTATAAATATATAAGCCCGTAGTTCATGTAATTTTCATCTCACGATCAATCAACTTCGGCGCATCGCCAACTTTTACTTTTCGTCTTCTCCGGCGAGTTCATGCCCTTCTCGCGAGGGGTAAGTCTCGTTATGGCTGCCTGCGCTGTCGGGGCTAGGGCTTCGACGTTCTGATCTCGTCAACGTAAGCACCTACTATCATATATTTTAGTCAATCTGGTTTGGCGTCTCGATTTAATCATATCGGTCGAGATTCGTTTTAGGGTTTATGCCGGTATCGACTAAATCGCCTTGCTAGATTAGATTGGCTAAGATATCCACCACTCTGAAAATCAGTAGGACTTGATTGTCTAGGTCTTGCGTTTCTTTTCATACTTAGTGCTGCATCAGTTCGGTTTGACCTACTAAGTCGTGATTAGAACCGTAATCTCTAGCCTGCTTGTTGGCTGCCAATAAGGGTTTCACCGGGGTTTCAGCCGGTGAGTTATCTGGACGTTGCATCGGCCTAAGAGTTTTACATATAGATCGGATCTGGCTGATGACAACAGAGTGTTTATTGTTTATATGCTTATTGAGGGTTTATGCCATCAGACCTCCGGCCGATGTCTGCTTTAATCTTCGGATCAATGTTTATTTTATATTTGGATTATGCTATATCACATTGCTACATCATCATGTTATCATCGGCCGATCGATTGTTTTGGCTATCGGCCTATCGGCCGATACGTTTTTGCCCTATTGGCCTATCGGCCGATAGACTTTCTGTTATGTTGTTTTGCATATCTTGTCAGTGGCAAGATCAAACTGACTGGCACGCCCGTGCTTCATCAATTTTAGGACCTGCACTGGAGATAAGCAGATCTCCCAGGCCTTCGTGTGTCCGCACGCCGGATTCTCATCGGTGGTACGGATTTGGCGTCAACACTATTATAAGATTGTTATGAATTCTCTATATGACCCGTGATTATAATCGAGGGGGTCCAGGACTATAAAGGTCTCGTACTTTGGATAGAGAAAAAAGCAAATGTAATGATCGTTACATAGTAATAACAGTTTAGTTAGTTACAAATCAAATAATACAGATATATAGATAGATCTATTAGACTCACTTAAAGTTGTATGCGGCAAATATGACTCTTTTATTTTGAAATTTGAGAAATGTTCATCCAATATATTGTGTCATAGTAAGCAACTTGGTCTTGTGCGAGCCTTTCTTATATTCTGCTATCTTCTCAGACGTCTTGTTCTTTAGCTGCTCGGAATTTTGTTGAAGAGTTATGGTATGCTGAGTTTGACATATCATTGTTGGATCTAGATAACCGATGGGTTGCTTGGTCTTCTCAGCATCCATGTATTGCATCCTGGCAGTACACGGTGCAAAGGTCAGCAAAATCGAGCCACAAAAAACCTTCGTCACCCATGAAAGCTTCGTGCAATGTTCGAATAGTTATGGACATAAGGCCTTTTTTTGTTGGCGTCTATATACCATTTATGTAACCTTCTCATCTCCCATGGACCTTCATTAGACGCATAATCGGGCTAGAAGGCTTTGCTATTTTCAAACTTCGTCGGGCATTCATCGGTTGTAATGTATTTCTTGCCGGTAAGTTCATCCGTCTTTTTTTTATCAACTGAGCGTTCCTTGGCATGTTTTTTCCCACCTCGAAAAGCGGTTAGCATCCACTTCTCCTTTTTCTTATCTTTAGACTTTGAGTTGTAGCTTCGTAGCACTCTAGGCACTTCGGACTTATCATTGTCGTTGTCATCAACCGAGGAGATGGGTCTTTATTCACATCGAGTTCTATTTCTTCTCATTCCAAACCCACTATGTCTTCAAGATCGAGTTGGACATATGACACAAGTTCTACTTTCGGTTCTTGTCCATGTGTCTCTACCACAATCGACACTAGTGCTGATACAGGTGCTTTTTCAATGCTCTTTGTTTGTTCAGCTTCCACCTTTGCATCATGCAGTGCCTCCTCATGTCTCTGACTATCTTTTTCAACCTCATCATTCACCGGTTTCTTTTGAGGTCTTAGCGGTTTTGGCAGAGTGTCAGTGCAGGTCCCAAAGATTATATCTTGTTTGTGCCATAATATAATGTTTTCCACCGCATCCCCAAGTATGGTTATACCATCAGGTGTCGAGATGTCTAGATCATACGTCTCGAACCCTTCGTATACAATTTGGGGTTGCGCTTTTGCATAGTCATCTGGAATAGTATCCTCTTGATAAGTGCGGTTAGGGATAGCCATTGATCTTGTGACCTCAAGGGTTCTACAGATGTATCCTCCGTTATATCATTCCAGGGATAGTCTGGCTTCAATATGTTCGAGGAACCACCCAGTTTAGGCAGTAAACCTTGGTTGATACAGAATTTCATCATTTCTCTTTGTAAGAGCTCTCTTTGTTCATCTCTCAACACATCCTTGTAGGCGTTCTATTTCTTGTACGAAGCGATGTCCTCCTTAGGTGTTAATGTGAAAAAAGCTGGAGGGAGATATACTTCTCTACTTCTGTCAGGTGTAGCTCTTCTCTGATTCCCATATTAACTAGATCCATACGGGATTGTAGACCAGCAATGTTCCGATGATGTTGTTGAACACATTATTATCTAGATGCATGACATTTATGGCATGGCGAATCTCCAAATCTTTCCAGTACGGCAGGTACTTAAAGAAAATTGAGTGCTTCTTGAATGAGGGAGAGGATTTATCATCTGGTTTCTTACGCTTTGTTTCCTTGGAACATTTCTTTGGCCCTTTTCCGAACATGCACCGTATTTTCTTTGTCATGGCACATATTTCCTCCCCATTTTTGGTTTTTGTTGGAGGATCATTCTCTTCAGTACCATCGAATTTCAACGTCATCTTGCGGTATTTATGATCTCTGCATAAGAAACGTCAGTGCCGCATGTAAACAAACTTGTTAGAACCTGGGAGGCACCTGTAGTAGGTTCCATTTAAACATATCAAGCATCATGTTTTCCCTTTAATATGCCCCAAAACTGAAAACATGGCAGGATAATCGTTAATGGTAATGAAAATGATGGCCTTCACTATGAAGTATTGTCTTAATTACTCATCCCACACATTCATCCCATCTTTCCATAAATCTTACATATCTTTCATCAATGGTTCAAGAAATACATCAATATCAATATCAGACTGTCGGGGTCCTTGTATTAGGGCACAGAGTAGAACGTACTTCCGTTTCTGACAAAGTCAAGTAGGAAGATTGTACATGGTCAGAAGCACTGACCAAGTGCTATGTGAGTTGCTCATGTCTCCAAATAGGTTCACTCCATCAGTACTCAGTGCAAATCTAATATTTCATGGGTCTTTCGCAAATTCTGAGTACTTTGCATCAAAGTTTTTTCACTAACAAGCATCTGTTGGGTGTCGGAGCATCTCATCTTTCTTGCACCCTTCTTGATGCCAACGCATTAGTTTTGCATCTCTGGGGTTTGAGTACAAACACTTGATGCGATCTTTAACAGGAAGGTACCACATCACTAGCTAGGGGATTTTATTTCTCAATTTCCTCAAATGAGTCAGCCTCTTCTTTGTCAAAACATACATCTGGATAAATGTTGTTAGTTGATTTGTACCGGTTAGCATCGCTTGTTGGGCATTTATCCAATGAAGTGTACTCTTTCCTGTATAAGATGCAGTGGTTCACGCACGCATGAATCTTTTCGACATCAAGAGAAAAGGGACAAATTAGTTTCTTCGCTTGATATGTGTTGGAAGGAAATGAGTTAGTCTTCGGTAGCATAATTTTTAAAAGTTGTAGTAAACCATCAAAATTACTATCAGACCAACCATATATGGCCTTCAACCTCATTAGTTCAAGCACTGATCGTAGTATTGTGAACTCCCTGTCACAACCCTTTGACTCATCGTATAAAAGATCATTCGCTGCCCTCTATAAAGATTCAAAATTATCTAAACCCCTAGCCGACCCTATTAGCACCTCAGGTTATGTATGGCATAGCATTTTCTTTAAATCAATGATATTATCACCACAACTATCACCATCAGCAGCCTCCATGTGATCAACAACTGGCCAATCTTCTCCGTCATCAGCATCCACTTGTTGCTCACTATGATGGGTCCATATCGTGTAACCCTTCATAAATCCATGCATTACCAAATGGTCCCTTATTCTCAAACTGTCTGTCCATACTTTTTCATTCTTATAGTCAACACATGGACAATGTATCTCTGTTGTATTGTTACTGTAAGCGTGCGCCTTGACAATATCAATAAATTTAGATACTTCATCCTTATATGACGACAAATACCTCTGCATATGATACATCCATTGCCTGTCCATAACTCTGAAAATATTTCATTTATAATTATATTAAAATTTAAATTTACATAATAATACATATTTACAAACAAATTGAACTTTGCTCGCTATGGGAAAGAGAAATATAAATAACTAAAGGATGGTGATGTACAAATTTAACGTAGATATATTTTTTCTACTAAAGGGTCGGTGTGGACAGTAGATATTTTTTTTCTCTCTCTTTAAAATAAAGATTTTTTCTCTCTCCTCGAGATCTAGGTGATTGAGAAAGTGGGCAATATACATATATTTTGGCTAATGAAACCATCATATTTAAACACAATGGATGAGAGGACAACATGGCATCCAGGTGTATACATAGATCCACCACAATCATAGCATGAAAAACATAAAAAGAAAAAAAATGCATGCACATGGTGCTTTCACTATTTTGCGTGCATAGACCATCACTAATAAGGCATAAAAATAAACAAAAAATTCGTAAAAAGAGAGGGAATGCATGGATTTAGACACTGTAGAAAAATCCACCGAAGATCTCGAGTTCAATACCTCCCCCTATATTTTGCTTGTTTTTGAGAGAGAAACTTCGTGTGAACTGGGCAGGGTTTGAGGAGGAAAATGACTATATAGGTTTATTTTCCCAGGCGGACATCCTAAGATGCCGTCTAGATAGAGTTATCTTCACAGGCGGACCTCTTAAGGCATCCGCCTGGAAAAATTCTCAATCTTTACAGGTGACGTCTTATGTCATCTGTCTAGGAAGATCAGGCGGACGGCCATATCGCCCTTCTCCCCCATTTTGCAGGCGACTAGGTGACGGCAAAAATTTGCTCCGCCTCGAAAATATAACCACCTCGTCTGGAAAAATTGTTTTTCAATAGTGAGATCCTCTGACTTTAGATAACCCAAATAAGACTGGACGAAAAGCTCGTGACTCGTTAGCTCGCTTGACTTAGCTCGGCTTTGACCCGTTACATTTTTGTAACAAGCTGAGCCAATATTTAGCTCGTTAGTTATAACGAGCCTGCTTGCGAGCTAAATGAGTAGTTTATGGCAATCCCAACCCAAACACTATAGAGTAGTTTTCCATACTTGCCATGTCATATAGACACTATATATAGAAACTTTATGTCAAATGGGTAGTGTCTTCAAAATAAATTCTCATCCAATCATTTCTCTTCTCTCTCTTTTTATACATCTATCCCTTTGTTTTTATTTTTGTTCTTGTTCTTGTATAGAGCTGATTTCTTACATGAGAAATGATTTCTTTATTTTTTTCTTCTCTTCTCATTAACTCTTTTGTCATCTCAGCTTTTTTGCTTATGTGTGCTATGGATACTAGCTGAGATGCAGGGTTGGGACTGCCCTTAGGCTGTGTTTTTTTTTGTTAGAAACACAACTCCTGTACACAGAAAATGGAGCGATCCATTGGCACGTGATTAATTAAGTATTAGCTAATTTTTTTTCAAAATAGATCAATATGATTTTTTAAAACAACTTTCTAATAGAAAATTTTTATAAAAAACATACCGTTTAGTAGTTTAAAAAACGTGCTCACAAAACACGAGGGATATGAGTTGAGAACTCAATCTCAAGATCACAGCCTTAGTAGCCCAAGTGTGAAGCCCAATAAGAAACGGGCACCAAAAAACTGCTGGATGGAGTTCGATCTCCCGTACAACCGTTCCCCAATCCCTATTCTCGATCTACAGAGCTGCTGCTCTCTTTCCTCTAGTTATTTCTCTCGTCGCTAGCAGGTTCACGCCGGCCCAAGCCCCCAGGCCCCAGCTCTCTGCCGGTTGCCCCACCACGCCTGTGCCGGTGCACCGTACGCCGCCGTCGATCTCCTTCCATCGCACTACCGGCATCCACCTCCATCCGCGTGGACGCGTGGTCCTCCTGGTCAATTGGTCGGCCACGAAGTCCGTCGCTCCTATGAAGTCCGTCTGGCGCCGCCGTACGCCCAGCCGCGTAGTCCTCCTGCTCGACTCGTTGGTCGTGGAGTTCGCCGCTCCGATGAGGTCCGGCCGGCGCCGCCATGACCCCAGCGGCGTGGTCATCCTTCTGGATTTGTCAGCCACGGAGTCCATCGCTCGCGTGCCCCTCCTGTCTGCGCGTGTGTTGTCCTAATGTCCTGTCCATCCCCAGCTCGCGAGCTAAACAAGCCTGGCAAACGAGCTTATCAGCCAAAATTTAAATTTTTAATATTGAAGTTGATTTTAAGGTTTTTCATCGTAGTTTATTTTTCAGCCGTTGCTTTTAGATAGTTAAGAACACGTATATAAAAGTTTTATTTTCAAATTATTTTTCATTTGTAAATATGCCTTTTCGTTTTTTCTTTCAATATGCCAAATGATGGGACTGTTAGTTCGAGCCAGCTTGTTATCGTAGCGAACCAAAGCGAGCTGAGCTGGGTCAAGCCAGCTCGATATCCACCCTTAAACCCAAAGCTATAGAAAAATAAATAAGAGAAACTGCTTTTAGCTTTTATCTACACCATATATATGGTACGGATCTATTTGGACACACTCGGTATTTTTTTACATAATTGTAGAAGCAACAAAAAACAATTTCATAGCAAAGCTCTCATATATATATTCTTAGCGGTCAAAGGCAAAATAAAAATTAGAAAGCGACAAAAAAAATCTAAATTAATTCTATAAAATTCAAAACTGCCTACAATTTATATAGCCGCAAGCCCGCAACTTAATCAACGGCCCAATTCTTGTACAGGGAAAGGAGCAATGCTGCTACAGTACCCAAGCACTATTCAACACACTATAGTGACAAACCCAAATTACTATAGCTATAGTATCCTCAGCGGTACGAATTCAGAAGTCACATGATCACAATTACTTGCCGGTAGATTTGCCCTCTTTTTATTCGATTGTGAAGTTTGTTGTTTTTTATTTTAACTAGTCAAGGGCCGTGCGTTGCGATGGATTTCCTCAAAGATTATAAAAGTATTTTTTTTCAAGATTTTACATAGCATCATCTTCTTGTTAGCTTATAAGCCATAACTAATTTACATTTTGAAAGTTGATTTTGAAGTTTTTTTTAGTGATCGATTTTGTAGCATTGATTTTAAAACCGCAAACAACATAAATATAAAAGTTTTAAATATATTTATTTTTGATTGCTTCATTTATTGTTGTCATAGCTTGGTAAGTCAATTAGACATGTAATTAAAAAAACATTATGGTTCAAATAATGTCCACTGTTTGTACTTTAGATCAGGTTAGAAATACATATTGTGTCCATTCCCTCCCATTGATCTATCGTGATGGTAGAATCACCACCACCGCTACTACCATTTAGTAAGAAATTCACTGAATGTGTACCAACTATATCTATTTTGTCCTTAGTTTTTCCATCAATGGCATTCCGACTAACTCGATGGGGGAGTTGAATAAACTTTCACTAAGGCCCCTATTAAGTAACCAAACCAACAAGTCAACGGCAAATTACCAAGATGATGAATGATAACAGCTTAGCACTGATGCGAAATAAAAACGCAGTTCTCAACGTTGGGTCGCTTGTTAAGGTGAAAAGCAAGTTCATGTGAGGTGACTCATTAATTTGGGTGACACAAACCACCTCCCGTCTCAAATAGATTATAGAATAATCCAGTTCAAGCAACGTAAACCCATTAATCCAGACAATCGTATCAAGTCTCAGATTAATCACAAGCTCCAATCAGTGTAGCGGCAACGTGGAAAACGACTGCTCCTTCCGTGTCAGATCCCAATGCCTTTTATAATGCAAATGCACGTGATCCCCACGTACGCGCGCTCAGCCACTTGCTGCAATGTCAGTCCTATCCACAAGGGAACGAAACGGATTAGCAGCGTATGTATGTGCAGCCCTTGTCACTGCACCGCCCAATACAGATCAGATTTTCAATCAGAGCCATGACAAGTGGTTGCTTTCGTTAATCACAACTTCCATCTCATCGACTCATCTTCACCTTCACCCTTGTGATGCACAAAGCTAGTCTAGGCTAAGTGATGTACCTGTATAGACTCCTCAGATGCTCTTCTGAAGAGTTAAGGCTCTTTGTAACTACTACTTCAGTTCAGAGCCTTCCAGATTATGATCTTTTTGATAAGATGACAAGCAAGATGCATCCATGACCTGAAAGAGGAAAACAATTCAACTTTAGTAACATTGGCAAAGCTATAATAGGGGGGTGTGGGGTGCTCTGAGTCACCATCCTTCTAATCTGAGTAGAATGCAGGATGGGCATGGATGTACACACAGATCCAACTAGTTTCACTTACATGTCACTGTATGGGAATTGATTGCTAGTGTACAAAAGCTGCGCGTCGCAACCTAATTCCACAAGATATTTCATATGCAGCAAAATCGAAATGATCTGAGATGCACAGACCAATAATCCTCTCTTCTAGAAATTTATTTTGGTTTTCACCAAAACTGTGTGCTGCAATGTGGACAATGACATTGTACTGGCCACTAGATGGTAACAGACAAGATTTCATGAACAACGGAAAAAGAGGGAAGAATGAGCCAGAGAGCAAGAGACAAGAATACAAAGATTAATGGATGATGAACCAAGGGATTTAATGGATGATGCAGTTTAAGAGGCAAATAAGATATTACCATGTGCTTCAAAATAATGGTTTGGAGGGGTGGGGATGCTGAAGTGGAACTGACCTTAACTCTTTTTAAGTTGCCGCCTGGGACAAGATGCAGGGGACTGATGAGTCATAAAGCTGATGAGCACATGCTGCATTTTTTTTTCATGGTTTGGCACTTATTTACTCAGAGGAAAACAAGAAATAAAAGGATAAAAGGGTTTCTTTCAAGTAACTGTCATGACGCTTACCTCTATAAGAAGGCATAGCTCCACCACTTCTCAGAGGAACAGCTGGGTCAGCTGCACACATAGAACCAGAGAGAGAGAGAGAGAGAGAGAGAGAGAGAGAGAGAGATGGCATAGGTCCACTCCACCACTCCGCAGACGCACACAGAGGGAGGGAAGGAGAGGGAGAGGGATAGCTGAAGAAGGCATGGAGGAGCAAAAGCACACGGACAAGGTATGTTTCCAGAACCTAATCTCCACAGTCCTGACTCCCTGAAGATAAATCTATCTTCTTGGATAAAAGTTAGAACAATCAATGTGGAAAATCCCATATTTCAATCTATATCAACCTCGTAGTTCAGTTAAAAAAAGAAAATATTCTGAGACACTCAGGACATTTTCTTTCTTGATATCTGGTCTGAGTAACGTTGGTAACACGAAATACATCTAAGAAAAAACCATCCAGTGCAGGGGCTATAAGCAAACAATATTTTTTCAAGACCTGTTGATCCAACAAAGGGTTATGCTTTTTAAACACAGCATAATTTTTATAAATATGTGAGAAAAGCCATGACTTACTGTTTTTCCTAGCTCTGAAAGAAATCAGGTAAAACCAGCCAGTTTCTGGTCAGATTACCGATCAATTATGCAAGTAGGCATTGGATGCCTATACTCCACTTGGATTTGAACTGTACAGTAACAAAACCTTGCAAATATTCCATCCTCACCTTCTTGTCCACCTCTTGCAAAAGGCAAAGGCAAAGCTCAGCATGTTGAAATCAAAGGTTATCTGCTGCAAGCTCTACATTTCTGAAAGCCAGAATGCCAAGGTTGTTGATGCAATCAGTCGCATTGGCCAGAAAGACCCTGAGGTTGTTTTGCTCAGCAAGTTCGAAGATGACCACTACAACCGTGTCCGTTACACGCTTGCGTCTTATATCATCAATGAGAACTCAACTGGTGAAGTGAAATTTAGCCCAATGAGGCGAGTATTGTTGGAGATGATTGAGACAGCGTTTTCAACCATAAACCTTGAAACGCACACTGGAACTCACCCAAGGATCGGAGTCGTTGATGACATGTCCTTCCACCCCTTGAATCAAGCCACAATGGAAGATGCTGCTCAACTGGCTAAGACTGTGGCCTCTGACATTGGCAATTGCTTACAAGGTTCGTTAAATTTTCAACTACTTTCCTTAAATAACAGATGTAGTATAATAAACTTTTGATCATTCTCCCTGTATGCAGTCCCAGTATTCTTGTATGGAGCAGCACACCCCACTGGCAAACCTGTGACTGCAGTACGGCGTGAACTGGGCTACTTCCAGCCAAATTACATGGGCATCCAATGGATGGGTCAGGTACTCCCTGATATTCTGCCGGTGAAGCCAGATGAGGGCCCAGATCATGTTTCTCGTGAAAGAGGTGCCATAATGATTGGTGCTGCACCTTTACCCCTGAACTATAATGTGCCGGTACTATCAAAGGATATCCCAACCATAAGAAGGATCACCCGAAGGGTGACTGGTCGGGGTGGAGGACTCCCGACGGTGCAAGCGCTTGCCCTTTCCCATGGTGACGACTGCACAGAGATTGCATGCTTCCTGGATCCAGATCATGTCAGTGCCGATCAGGTTCAGCAGCAGGTGGAACAGATAGCAGCGGAGCAAGGACTTGAGGTTGAAAAGGGGTACTTCACTGACTTCACAAAGGATACAATGCTTGAAAAATACTTCAAGATTGTGTTGTCTGTTGATTAACATGTGCATAGTCTTCTACAGCCGAATGTCACGCACGCGTTATGTTTTTGCACAGATGATTCATACCTGTGTAATGATGCATGCAAACCAATAACCAATTCTATCTAACATTGTGCATATAGCAAACTTTCCTTTTTTCCCACTTCCAGATTTGCCCGCAACATCTGTGCAGAAGATAGTTTCCAGGAATTTAATCACCAGATGATATATCTGATAATTTTGTGAGCCTGTAAATTATCTTCCATGTCAACTTAAAAATGTTTGGGAGAAACTAAACTTGTTACACATTTCTGCTGGAAAGTTTGAACGGAAGATGAAAAATACATCTAACACAGGGTTGAGGAAAAGATAAAATTGAGTTGTAGACTTGTAGTGTTCATCACCCCCCCCCCCCCTTATGTAAATGCATTGATACTGTACAGATAAACAATATATGATCCAAGTACCACTAAATAAAACGTTCTAAAGCATGGCTAAAATGCTAAGGTGCTAAATAGAAGTAACAAATTTACCTATCTTTAGGGAATCGCCTTTCAAAACTATATTATTACAGGATCATACAGAAAAGGTATAGAAAAATATCCATGTCATTTACTATTTTCTTAAATATTGTTTGCTTCGCATCAATGGCATAGTCTGGGTTATCGTGTTACTGTCATGGGCGGCAGTTGGTAGGCATTGTTAGAGATATAAGGATGTTAGGAGCCGGCTCTATATCAAGAGAGGCACAGCAGCCATTTGAAGGAATGAAGAAAGAAATAAATTAATCTATTATCCTAGTCCCCTTCTCCTACCCCTGCCCTTGTGGTGTGGCCTCGTGCTGCTTGGGTTCAGGGCCATTTAGATCAGTGGCATGTTACAGTTACTATAAACTAAACAGTTCAATATTGTATGAGAAGGCTATTTTCTGTTAGCAGGGCATGGCAAAGCAATGATTCAAGTCACCTTACAAATGCTTATGGGGACTGCATCAAGCATATGGTTGATGAATAAATAAAATTGTGATTGATTAGCATCTTCCCCTTAGAAAGTTTTAAAAAGGGGGTAAAAAGACCAAATAGACCAAGTACTGACTAGTTACTATTGACAGCAAAAGGAAATGCGTACATAATGAGCAAACAAACAATGTGGGATCCCAACATCGTTAACCTAAAGGCCTTGTTTGGATAATGGGAAATGGAAATAATTTCCAATCCATGAAGGAGTAACTTTTAATCGTAGTCATCCATTCTTCCCACCTCATTTCATCCTAACCCTTCATTCATTTCCATATCCCAATCCCACTCCTCAGATCCCATTATCCAAATGGACCAAAAATAAGCATTCTACAGCATGGTTAGAGAGCAAAGGTACTGGGTAGAAGTACCAGAATTTCATATCTTTGAGGAATCTTTAAGAATTTTACTACAGGATCTAAAAATATATACTGATTTGTTCTTTCCTAAATATTGGAACATACATGTCGAATGAAAGTAGCAAAACAACATGAATATCATTTACAACTCTACTCATTAATATTTTCTGTGACATGCATTGAACATGGTAAAAAAAATGTATATCATGTTCCTATGTATTGAAAATGGAAATTTTGTTTTGCATGAAAGCTCAACACATACCTAAACAAATATGGTGTCATTAGAGCTCTTAAATCATTGCTAGGATGCAAAATTGCAGAATAGCTTATTGATCCATTACCAGAAATCACCACAGGAACAAGAACCCCTGTTGAAATGGTGAAACCTTTGATTGTCTCTCAATATTATTTCTCTTCCTGTGACAAGGGAGAAGTATTTGTACGCACAATGACAATCGCCACAAACACGAAGGTTCTTCATGATGCGGAGAGTGCCTCCAGAAGGAGCAGTCAAGTCCCCAAAAGCAAATGACAGTTTTTCACAGTGATAATACAATGATTCTTCCTTTCTATCCCTTTGTATGTTGTGTGCAGCAAAACTGATATCAGGCACATATCCTACAACCTTGATAGTACTTATTAATCTATCTAAATTCCTATATATCTCTCTGGAGATGGGGTGTGAGCGGTCATCAACACCAAATCTATGTGTTCTCTGACCCATCTCAATCCAGCTAGATGCATCATCCTTATAAACACCTCTCTCACCCATCAGATTTCTAACCATTTCTGCTTCTGTCCACCTTCCTAACCTTGCATAAATATTACCAAGTAGTATATAATTTGTGGCTTCATAGGGTTCCATCTCAAACAGCATCTCTGCAATGTGCTTGCCAGTTTCAATGTCACGGTGCTTGCTGCATGCACCAAGAACAATCCTCCATAATGGTGCTTCAGCTTCAAAGGGCATTTCATTGATCGTTTTCATGGCTTCTCCAATTTCTCCTGATCGAGCCAGCATGTCAACAACACAGGCATAATGTTGATACATTGGTTTTATGCCTTCAATATCCACCATGGAATTGAACATCTGCAGGCCTTCATGAACAAGACCAGCATGGTTGAAAGAAGAGAGCAGATTTAACAAGGTTACCTCGTCAGGCATAAGACCAGCAAACTTCATCTGCCTGAAATGCTCAAGTGCTTCTTTCGGATATCCGTGCTGTCCAAGAGCTGAAATCATTGAATTGTAAGAAATTACATTCACGCTATCATTTGAAGAGAATACTTTCTGTGCGTCACTAATGCATCCACAATCTGAGTACATGGTCAATAGCGCGTTGAACATTGCGGCGTCCTTTTCAGTATTGCTCTTCAGGCTGTGGGCATGAACTTGCTTGCCCATCTCCAGTATTCCCATTCTCCCACAGACAGAAAACACGCTCGAGTAGACAAACTGAGTTGGCTTAATGTCTTGGCACAACATATTGAAGAAAATCAACAGAGCCCCCTCTTCCTCCTCGCAGTTCACATACGCAGAGATCATGGATGACCAGACGATTGGATCCGAAGAACCCACTTGATCAAAGGCGACCTTTCCATCCTCCAATGTCTTTCTAGCCGCATACATGGAAACCAGGGAAGCCCCCACGAATGGGTCTCTCTCCAGCCCTGCCTTGATGACATGCGCATGCAGGACTCCCCCGAGCTCCTGCGTGCGGCCAGAGCCACCCTCCCTACCGATGCCGGAAAGCAACGCCGGGAAAGTGTACCTGTCCGGAGCAACATCGCTGCCCTCCCTCTTCATGTCCCGGAACAGCACGATGGCCTCCACACTGCGCCCGGCCTGCGCGTAACCCTTGATGAGCGCGTTCCAGGTGACGGCGTTCCTGCGCAGCATTCCGTCGAACACCTTACGCGCGAGGTCGGGCTCCCGGCACGACGCGTAGAAGCTGAGTACGGCGGTCGCCAGGATGGTGCTGTCCTCGCCGCCGAGGAACCCGCGCACGACAGCCTGCGCGTGGAGCTGCGCGCCCAGGGAGGGTCGAGGCGGGGAGGCGGACGAGGCGGCCTTGAGGAGCGCGGAGAAGGCGCGGGGCGTGGGGCCGTCGGCGAGGAGGTCCCGGACGGCGGCGGACAGGGTGGACCGCGAGGAGGCGGTGGCGGTGGCGCCGCCGCGCCGGTGCCGGCTTGGTGCTCGGCTCGTGCTCGGGCTCCGGCGAGGAGCAGCGTCGAGCGGGTCGCGGGAGGCGCAAGGTGGTATGGGAGGAGGGGGGAGAAGGAGCGGCATTGGTGGAAGGACGCCAAGCTCGAACTGCCGAGTTCTGAGCTTGGGAATCAACGGACCAACGGGGGGCGCTCAAGCGGAGGGAGGGAAAAATATCTCTCCCCTTCTGCGAAGCAGCCGGACTAGCTGAGGCGCGAGTCAGATTTTGTCCCAAAGAAATGTGTATAGAAGCATTTTCGTCAGATTTTTACAAAAGAAATGTGTATGGAATTGGATCGAAAATTGACTATTTTGAAGTAAAGAAATTGCGGAGGCCTTTCGATTAAACTAGTCCTGCAAAATTTCTTTGTTTGAAAGAAGCTGTGAGGAGCTGGACTCATGTGTTACTAACACGGGAGGTTATTCTGATGTAGAATGAAATATAAATCTGCTCTCACCTCCACCTCGTCAAAAATCCTACAAGGCACCTACTATTCTTATAATTCAATATAAGAAGATTATACGATCGAATTTTACTTTACGTATAATTCAATATAAGAAGATTATACGATGAAATTTCACTTTACGTATCTAAGAAGAATATACGATCAAATTTCACTTAGCATCCCTACGCCCAAGGCATAAGGTATACCATGTGCACAACAATATTTCATATTAATTGCTATTAGAACCCATATAGGGATGAAAATGACCAGAAACTGTCGGCAAATAGCCTCAATCATTCCTGTAACCATTTTTTTAAAATGAAATCGAAAACGGTATTGGAGATATAAAAAATAAAAAAACAGAACTATGCGGACAACAATACGTTGGTACCGATCATAAGCACTGAACTACAATATCACATATTAAACTTAGCATAACTATATAATACGACCAAATAAATTCAATCATAAAATAGATAAATTATAAATTGTCTCTGTTTTAGCCATGGTCTCAAGTTAGTGGTTTGGTTGAGGAGTTGACGTCTCTAGACTATGAGGCATGACCATTTGAGGTATTTAGAAATTTGGTAATTGCCACATTATAAAAACAGTAATTAACCCAAGAACATGGTAAAACACAAAAAAGGTTAGTATAACAACAAAATTGTTTCTGTTTTCAAATTTTTTACCATTTTTATTTTCGTCTTCGTCGGCTACCATTTCCACGTAGCTTGGTCCGTAGAAATTAGAAAGAAGCACCGATTGGTCAGGAATTTCTGTGACTGGTTTCAACCCTACTCATCCCAACATATCGTTAGAAAATGGCATTAAGAACCAAACTCAATGTTTGGAAACGGCATGCAGAAAGGTATGCTTTTTGTTACATGCACAGATCTGGCAAGTCCTAATGCCACAATTTTTCTCTCTCAAATATATACTAGTATTCCTAAAGGTGCAAAGCATAAAGTGCGAACAGGTCAGAAGAAATGGACGTGGACAGCGGAAGAAATCTCAAATCAAGTCACAAAATCCTACATATCATATGGAGAACAACTCTACTACCACTCTCCAAATTTACAAAGCACTGTAATTTTTCAAACAATGAACGCTCCTATGCATTTCACATATGTACATCATCATCAAAACGCTGCCCTCGCTGCGCTGCGTGCGGCCTCGCGCTTCATCTCGGCCTCTTTCCCACTGCCCCGGAAGTAAAGATACACACGCTGCAGTGCAGGCAGCACAGTGCTCACAAGGTTAGATAAACTTCCTCTGAAAAGCGCTACGCATTCAGAAATTCAGGCAACAGAAAAGAACCAGCAGCAGACAGTGACTTCACCTGAATAACCCACATGCTGAGCAGCGACTCCAGGCAAAACATTGCGAATCCAAGAAAATAAAATACCTGCTCATCGAATAGTATCAGACAATGATTTTATTTTTTAAAAAAGAAATTTGTTCATGGGTCGAAGGAATGTTTCTTTCAGTTTTATGAAGATTTGTGTTCCACTGTATATATGTATGAGTTGCACAGGGAAATTAATGTAAACGATTTTCATTTTGCAGTGTAGAATGTTGTTAGTTCAGTTAGGAGACTTCAGTTTTCACTCACCCCAACGATAACAGTCTTGCCTATTAAGCTGATTGCTGGAAAAATTCCTCTGCACAAAGAATGAACAGGATGAAGAAAATTAGACATAACCAAGGTCCTGAAATAATTTCTCAAGAAGGTACTGAAAGGGAGCTAATTAAACATAACCAAAGAACATGTATTGATCTTAATAAATTGTTCCATACTTAAAAAATAAAGTTTATTCCGATCAGAGATGAAGATATCACTGAATATTTGGAACGATGAAATATGTATTTTTTAGATGAGGAAAACTTTGGAGTGTTGGAAATAGAAATGGAGCCTATTGCAAAACTTGCAATAGAGAAAGAATATTTGTAGAAACTTACGTCAATGATTTCCCTACAAAAAGAATTGATGGAGAAACAGCCGCATACACGCAGAAAGCGATATGGACCTATTTGTGTCAACATAAACATGTGAGATTCTTGCCCCAAATCCTCAATAGGAACAAAGAAACAATGTACAAAACTAGTAGTTTTGTAGTGATAAATGGAACTCACCAAGTAGAACAGGAAAAACCATCCAAATTTCAGAGCACTCTCATTCCTGTGATACGTTTTGCAGAAATAAATTATGAGCCAAGGAGATATTAGTTCGAACTAAACAACAGAAAACCTCACAAAAAATGATCCCAAAAAATGCAAAATGTAATGTGTGACAAGTAGTAATATTTCATTTACCTCATGGCACGGTAAAGTGGTCGGTACCACAGATAGTAGGCACCTGGGCATCCAAGAATGAAATAGATGACAGCAAGAAACCAGATCTTGGGACCTGCATCAAGAAACAAGGAGAAAATTTAAATAAGTTTTAATTATATACAGATGAGTGCGTACAACACCTCAAATTGTATAGTGTAGTTTCACAAAATGATATTTCAGAAAAAAAGGGACTTTTATCTGCACACCTTCCCCTTTAATCCAAGCAGCCGTAACACAGATGATGTTCCAAAACAAGCACAGGACCAATCCTACAAAACAAAGAAGAGGAAATGAGCTTTTGTATATTTTGTACGAAATCTTTTTTCAATGAACTCAGGTACAATTTAGTAGTACAGTACGAACCAATAGATTTGGTACGATTTGTTTTTTTCCTGCTGTTTGTGATCATAGCAAATTGGAGGATTGGCAAATCAAAGAAGCACGTACCTAAGAGTGACGCAAATGCGACATACTGTGTTCTTTGCAGGTGGACAGGTATCTCATTGCCAATATCATTATGGATGATGGGGAAAAATGGAGGCCAGTTTTTGTCTTCCAACACAATACCAGCTGCAAAACTAATAAGATCAGCAGTGCAAATTTACAGGGATGAAGGCAAAGGATAACAAGAAAGAAAAAACGATGACAACAGAACGACAACAGAAGCTCTACCTCGTGCTGCAGCCTCCTCTCTCCTTTTGATTTCCTATACAGAGGTAAGCGACAATCAGAATGTTACATATAACCAATACATAGAAGCTATCTTGGCACAAGAACTTTTCCATATAGCTGGAAAGAATTGCATTTCCAAGAAGATCATATGCAGCTAACACTATTTCTGCATCATGTTCAGTTCAGTTACCTTCTCTCGCCTGTTTAGCTCGGCTTCCTTTGCAAGAAGTTCCTTCTCTCTTGTTTTCATATCCTATGCACATTTAACACGCAGGTAAACTACCTTTGGGAATCATGTCAAATAACACTTCATCACATAATTCAGAGTAGTGTAGCAACCTTGCTAGTGTCCATTGGAATATCCACCGGGGTCGAGAAGTCATTGTAGAAGTCAGCTGGCTCAGGAGGAAGAGGCGAAAGGTGGGTGGCCGGAGGAGCACTAGGGCGTGATTGCTGCATCATGATGATTCCATGAACAGATGATCAACCAGCGAAGAAGGCATTTTTGTGTTTTTTTTTCATTAGAATTCTATCAAATGCAAACTCACTGTTGTATAGAATGCGCCTCCGGAATAGCTGGATTGACCAGCTGATCCTCCTTTAGAAGCTTTTTCCTGATAGATAATGAACATTGAGCAAGACAAATCAGTAAGACTAACTGAGATTGGTATCTGAAAAATTCTTTGTTTGTAGTCCATTTTTAATTTTGTACACGGAGTTCCACCTATTTCAAAGCAGAAGTACTGAACTGCAAGAAAAAAATTAACTTGTCATTTGCACAAATATATGCTTCTGCTGTGAGATTAATAAATGTATACAGGGTTTTACTTTTCGAAATGCAAAAGTAATTTTGGAGGCAATGAAAAATCAGAAGTAACTTTCAGACAAATTTTAAATTTTGAACAGACTTTTGCTGAATTTGAACATATTCTCCAGTAAAAGTAAAATTTTAAAAATTTTGAACTAGTATTACAAACCTTGAATATATGCAGTGAGCTCAACATGCAATTGATTGTATATATGATAAAATCTCCCATATTATCTAAACAAAATGATAAAAACTCCCATGACACAAGAAACAGGGTTCCCAAGCAATCAGCAAGCCACAGTCGAATCCAGAAATAAGTCCCAACTTGCAAAATCGCAACACATGAAGAGGACACGAATTCCTGCTATTATTTCTCATAGAACCATCTTTTCTCCCTTTTTCTTTGTTGTTTTTCTCGAGCTGGTTTTACGGGTGCAACTAAATTCTAAGCAGACATGATCAGCGAATCAATTTTGCTACAAGTATTCAGCAAACGAAGCATATCTATACACAAGTAAAGCAACTCGAGGAGACAACCGAATCAAGGAGGAAACCAAACAGGGGACTGAATATTTCTGACGGAAACAAAGCACGACGAGATGGCGATGTCGCCGTCGCCGGCGAGCTTACCGCGAAAGGGTTGACCTCGTCGCCGCCGCCCTCCTCGAAGGGGTTGTCGTATCTCGACCTGCCAGCCATGGATCAACCTCCGATCACCGCGCTTCCCTCTCCTCTGCCCTCTTCCTCTCTTTTCCCTTTTCTTGGTTTCAGCAAAGACCAAGAGCAGCGGCAGCAGCAGCCCAGTTGGACCTGAACTCTGAATTTATTCAGCTATTCCGCAGAGGAAGCAGTTGGTCCTTGCATCATCCATGGCGATCATCTAGAACCGGTGGAAAAATTTTAGCGGACTCCGCGTGGATTTGTCAGGCTCAGCCCGTCAGTGTTTACTTTTTTGTTGCCGTCAAACACCTCAGCCTTGCAACGACTCGGCCTAAAGTTTTTTCTCTCACTTTGCCGCCCCCTCTACGCCACCCTGACAGCGACCGCGTACATTTCTACATTACACACTAGACACTCGCAAAATTGCATCCATGTTGCAAGATTTCGCGAGTTTGCATGGCTGAAACTTTGCGAGAACACGGCCTTCCCCGTATCTGTTCTTTCCATTGGATCGCGACATATCTCCTGGATGCAACACTATATATATATGCATATATATGTGTATATATATATATATATGTATATATATGTATATATATATATGTATATATATGTATATATATATATGTATATACATACATATATATATATGTATATATATATGTATATGTACATATACACACATATATATATATATGTATATATGTATATGTATATATGTATGTATGTATGTATGTATGTATGTATGTATGTATGTATGTATGTATGTATGTATGCATGCTTGCCGAAAGGATTCGGTGCAGCTAGCATCTGCATAAGGCACTCTGTTTCTGCTTTCTTTTCTCCTCTTCCTATTTTTTTTTTCTTTTTGCGAGGCTCTTCCTTTTGCTATCTAGGAACTGTAGTTTCAGACTTTCAGACAGGAAAAGAATCTCCGTAAAACAAAATGTCTATGTGACAAGTGACACATTTCTGATCTATATAAATACATCAGTTCATGCAGCTCCATCAACCACAACAAATTCACTCACACTTCCACAATAATTCCAAGTTTGATCTTTGCCTCATAGCTGCAACTTCAGGGTGCTACGGCGTCAGAACCGCGAGCCGCCTGCTGCAGCAGCATCAGGCCTCATCTCGGCCTCCCTCCCTTTCCCGCGGAAATACCAGTATACCTTCTGCAAGTAGAAGCAGAGTTTTTCCCATGATTAATTATGTTCTGAAGAAAGTTTTGTCACTGGGTAAATGTAGGCAAGTTGATAAATGCAGTTGTGTGCGCCTACCTGCATGACCCATATGCTCAGCAACGCCTCAAGGACGAACATTGCGAAACCCAGGAAGTATAATATCTGAAAGACGGAAATAGTTCGTGTAGTTATTATGGGATAATAAACCGTTGACAGAAAATGTGGTTCCAGATTGAGGGAATTAGTGACACTATCAACACTGTCTCCCTTGTCAATCCTACAACTAGACTTTGTCTAAACATTAAGGACCCAGATAAGAAATACTGCCCTCCTCCATAAAAGTTATAGCTTAGTTTTTCTTTATATAAATCTTGTAGTGAACTTATGTGATTGAGGACTACTGTTATAAAAAAGTTATATCAATAAATATAACAAGTGAAACTGTATTTGAAAGAGTGATTTTGTGGTAATTTAGGACTTCATCTCATTGTAAAATTTGGTAGGTCATGGTAACTAACATTTCACACATACATTGAAAACTTTGTTGCAGTCTAAATCACTGTAATGTTTTTTTCGTCAATTATGAGAAAGATGCCTACCTACATACAAACACACTCACACACTCTTACACATACACATCCCGTAGCCCTAGGCACACACCGGCGATTTGATCTCATTTAACAAAGGGTCAATAGATTTAGGTTAGGGATACTTTCATAGACCTTATTTAAATTTCCTATCGAAAGCACATACTCATGTGTATAATTGTTGGTGCTAGTATTCGAGCTTGAGTTTGAGTTTTTTGTGGATTCAAAAACTTTATATGATGACTAGATTTCGTTAGACCACCAGGATATTTTATATGATGACGACATGCTAACATCGGCACGAAACTTGAGTGCTAGATCTGGTACCGAGGTATTAAGTCTGATACCTACTAATACTAAATATGATACTAATAGGTATGTATTAGACTTAGTATTGGGATACTAGTCTAACACCTATTGGTACTGAGCCTGGGTACCATGATGCCACTAACGTGATACACCCGAGTATCATGATACTAGTATCGCCGGAATATCAACAAAATTATCTGTATCAAGAGAGAACTCAAGGAAAAAAATTAATTCTAGAAAAAGTATAATAAAAAAACAGCACCACATCAATAGCAAACTGCACTATGCAAAAGATTCTTCATGATTAGTCAAGAACAAATTTGACATAAAGCTCCTAGCTAGCTTCTGTCAACAAACAAGAATTTGGCCTTGAAATTAACATGCTATAGGCCCACTCATAGGTAGCTTCCTTCTTCACCCACAGGAAGAGCCCTGCCATTGCATTTGCTTACTCATGATGAGGCGGTGGCTCATGCCACTGGCGGTGGTGTCACCTGACTTGCACTGTGCCTCCGTTGACACGTCAACGGCGAAGTCCTCACTGGCCATGCTGGACGACGTCTCACCGGTGGTGCTCGTGGAAGTGGTCGCGGGCGCATCGGTAAGGTACACGGACTCGCGTATCTATGCCACAAGGGCACTAGTTCGCTGGAGAGAGAGGATGGGGAAGGAGAAGTTGGAAAGAGAGAGAGGATTGAAAAGAAGAGAAAAAGGGGAAATGATAAGATTTACGTGATGGTAAATGGTGTGAGCCTTCTACTGTAATTAGTTATTCCGTCTAAGAGAAATTCGTCGTATAGTATTTATGTTTTTTAAATTAAATTATTTTTAGATTTTGAAATGGGCAAATTACCGTATTGGTTTTTTTCCCTTCCTCTCATAATGGAGAAACGTTGGCACAATATAAACTCACCCCGACTGCGCCATTGTAGCCTATCACGTTGATAGCTTGAAAAATTCCCCTATAAATGATTAATAAAAAAGATAATTAAGCTCATTATTAAAGTTCTAAAACCACAAAGAAAGAAACATAGGTTGAGAAGAAACATTAGCAATTATATGCAACATAGTTTAGACATGATGGATAGTGAAACCAAAGCTTCTTTGTGATCCACATATAGATACTACATAATAATCTGTAAAATAATTAATTATCAAACTGAAAGAAGAACCACATAAAATTGTTAAAAGGACCTTACGTCAATGATCTTCCAACGAAAAAAAATGTCGGAGAAATGGCTGCATAAATGCAGAAAGATATATGGAACTGCATAGTCAATAAGAACACATGAGCCATTCTTATTGGAACAAGTAGGCAATACACGGATAGATGTAAAAGCAATTTCCAGATCTTCCAACAAACTTACAAAGTAGAACAGGAAGAACCATCCATATCTGAAAGCGCTCTCTTTCCTAGAGAATTTGGGATAGTGTCAAGTAATGATCAGCAGGTTTGCGTTTTGACCATGTATTCTAGTACAATACTATAAAATATTTGCTAATATTAATTCAGAGAATCAGTAAGGGCATTATATATATAGTACCTCATGGCACGATAAAGAGGTCGGTACCATGAAAAGTAGGCACCTGGGCATCCAGTAATGAAGTATATGGCAGCCAGAAACCAGGCTCTAGGGTCTGCATAGATAAAACAAATTAACATATTTGCTCAATACAAACAAATTAGGGACCTAAGGTTATCAAGACAAGGCATGAATGCAAATTTTTTTTTGAGGGATGAATGCAAATTAAATAGGATGAATTTCTCTGAACATACCGTCCCATATAATCGCAATAGCAGTGACACATATTATGTTCCAGAAGAGGCATATGACCAACCCTACATGATAGGTATGCATAAATTAGCCCGTATTTATACTTTCGATAACTTATAATTCTTGAAAAATAGCTAAGATTTAAGTAAATACTCATTCCGTCTCCTTTTATATTATAAATAGTTGACTTTTTTCAAACTTTTTTAAGTTTGATTAAGTTTATGAAAAAATATAGTAGCATTTTTAACTCAAAACAAATATATTATCAAAATATATATAATGTTAGCTTTAATGAAACTAATTTGATGTTTTAGATGTTGCTAAATTTTTTATAAATTTAATTAAACTTAAAATTTAAAAAATCAAAACGACAAAGGGAGGGAGTAGTCAATTACTGATTATTTGTACCTAGGAGTGATGCAAAAGCGACATATTGCACTCGCTGCAAGTGCACGGGTATGTCATTTGAGATATCAACATGAATGACGGGGAAGAATGGAGGCCAGTTTTTCGGCTCTATAAAAACTCCAGCTGTGTATTCAAGAGGAACACTGACACAAAATTAATGGGAAATATCAAATAGAACATATACAAGGAATTACAATTTACCTCTTGCAAGTGCTTCTTCCCTTCTTTTTAGTTCCTGCAGAAAACTAATTTAGTATCTACATACTTAACAAAAAAATATAACACGTTGTATCTTTTATTTAAAGAAAATATATAGTGTAAATAACATATATAGTGAAAATCTAGAAACTATTATCGAATATAAAAATAGATATTAAGATTTTCATGTCATCATGATTAAAACTTTTACTTCTAGATTTAACCATGAATAAAAGTTTACTCAAGATGACGTGGACAAATTTCATACGTCTATTTTTTTATCCTACAGTAATTTATAGATTTTCACTACATCTATGGTTTCTAATACATATTTTCCTATTTATTTTACCTAGCGCATGCTTACCTGTTCTCTCTTGTTTAGCTCAGCCTCTTTAGCCAATAGTTCTCTCTCCTTTTTCTTCAGGTCCTGAAGATTTGCAGACATGGTCAACGGACATGGACTGGGGTTTATAAGAAAAAGGAAAAAAGTAATAGGGAAACTCTAATACTGGGGTCCATAACGTTGGCTTAGTGTCCATTTGAATCGCAGGATTTTGAAAAAGGAAGAATAAAAAACACAGAATTTTGACAGAAATACAAATGTAAAACAAAAGATAGCAAAACACAGAAAAAACAAAAAAATGACCGTATGATTGGACCGCAGAAAAAACACAGGAATAAGACGAGAGAAATAGACTCAAAAATTTTTTTCAAAAGGTTGAAGCTTTTGCTTAGTTTCCTTCAAAATCTATATGCAATGAGCCATTTCATAGGAATTTCATAGGATTTAAAAAGCTTCAATCCTTTAAATCAAATGGCTACATAAAAAAAATTCCTATAGGATCTGATTTTTATAAAATTCCTATATATAATCTTTTGATTAAAAGAGCCTTAAGCTCGAAGAATAGCCGTATATGGCAGTAAAATGATTTGCTTTTTACCCTTCATCATTATGATTATGTATGTTAAACAGTGACGAACGCAGGAAAAAATTAGGAGGTGTAAGTGAAATAAAACTAACACAATGTTATTCATTGAAGTAGATGGCATGCATGCGTATGTTTTTTCATGGTGTCAATGAGATTACACTACGCCACGTTAGATCGGCTTATCTGTGATCATTTTTCTATGACAGACCAAAATGTCTTGTTATGGAATCATTACAGATGATGGTTTATGCCTCTCACTGATGATTTGGTATAGGTAGAATTAAGATCTGTCTAATTAAGCTGCTCATTGATTGATTCACATGCATCGGTCATTAGTATATAAAGTACTACTTGGATATATACTTGAACAAAACGGTGCAATGCTGCCATGCAAGTGGAATATGCCAACGAATATGTGTGCAAATAGCTGCTATTTGCCCTGGAGGCTCCGGAGTAGGTGACTGCAGCGTCAAACGGCGCGTCGCGGTGTCCCTCCTGCGTCCTGACCTGGATGATTAGTGAATTTGGCTTCTGGGCTACGTATGAGCCCACGAGCCTTAAGAGTTAAGTCCGATTAAGTTGGCACGATCAATCGAGACGCTGCATGCCCGCACTGCATTACGGGATGCGCTAGTGGGTTTATGTGATTGTGGGACGCGCGGCCGTAGGAGCTAGGTGCGCGGGCGCCCTGTTCACATTACAGCCAAAATAAACATTTTCAAATTTTGATAATACCAAAATTATTATTAGTTGATAATATTGTCAAATTTTAATAGAATAAACTAATGTTGTTGTCAAAATTCACTATGCAATACCAATATTTGATAACAAACTAAATGTATCTATATATTTATCAATTTTATTAAAAAATTGTATGGTTTAAAATGACACCAATCTAAATAATTAAGCCCCTAATTGGTGGCCAGCTACGCGCTCGCATGTCCTAACGACCAGGTCCAATTTTTGTTACGCTTCTCTTTCCTTTTTTAATATGAGGCGGCTCACTTCCTGACATCATGGGTCGAACCCCTAGGTGTATGGTTTGGCCTTTTTTTCCCTTCGTACATGTTTGGTCTGAATTAGTTTCGGGTTAAATTCTCGTGGCCCAGTCAAGCATTTATCTTTTTTTCTTATTGTTTATTTCAAATATTTCTCTATATATATATATATATATATATATATCTAATGTTTCTATATACAATGTATATAGTTTGTATATAAAGTGTTTCTATGTATAAAGTTTCTATATCCAACGCTTCTATGTATGGAGTTTACATACGAGACTTTTATATAAAAATTTTATACAAGTATTTTATGTATAAAGTTTGTATACGAGTATTTTATATATAAAGTTTATGTAAAAAAATTTGTAGTGTATAGAGTTGGTATGTATAAACTTCGCTATGGTTGTATACATACTTTTTGGGCCAGGCTAGGCCAAAAACTTCTCGTCAGCGCACTTGTGCGGGATAGGGCATGCCACGCGGGACAAAGCATGCTCGCATGGTAGAGGAGGCGGGCCTGATCCGTAGGCAGATCCAATTGTGCATGGTCAGACATGCATTAGCAGGAACAACCCCCCGCCACCCTCACCCCCCGCCCCCCACCGCGTCCGCCACTTCTAGATGTTGTAATTGCTAGTAAAGTTGAAGCTAGAATATATATTTGGAAAAGTCTATTTTACACTACTAAACCTCTATTAAACTCTAAAACATAACTACATACTTTAAAACCATATACATTTCAACTTGGGGCAGGCTTTCAAGTTTGCTCTTGGTGACATGGCACTCACATTGAAATTCTCATTTGCACTAGAAAGTATCGTAATCTTTTATAATTACGTGGAAGAAAAATAAGTGCACTTGACATAATATTGTTTCAAACTAAAATAAAACCATAATTTTCATTATATTCTTCGGATAAAATATATCGAGGCTCTACATACTCAAGTGTGAACCTTAAATGTTGTTCATTTTTTTTCAATTCGTTTAATAGCCACTAAATTCTTCAAAAGCACACATTAAGTCTGAAAAAAATCTTTTAACTTTAAAATTATTAAATGACCTCAAATAATTCTATGAAAATTTGCAATATAGTGAGTACATCTTCTATATCCAATAAAAACAGTTGTTTTATTTAGCTTCACACACTATTTTTATGGCCCACATATATTTTACTTTTGTCACACAAAAATTATACAAAATTAAAAAAATATTCGTACAAAGGATATTTTCCCATGAATTGTTTGAATTTTAACTTGTTTTAGACTTGATCTGTGTTTCTGCATAACGACCATGTAAAAAAAATGCCTCAAAAAGATTTTCATAAAATTATTCTCCACAGATAGAATTGTATTTTTTTTAATTGATGAATTCTCGTGCGCTTGTCGCAGGATCAGTTTTATATAATAATAGTAGAAATAACATGTTAGAGGCAATGTATTGTGTACATACAAGCTTTTGATGCACACTCTGTGCACATCAACTAACAAATGCTATGGAAAATTTTAGAAAAAATGATATTTACTCCTAATAGTATTACACATATCTGTAAAGTCTCATATTCAAATTCATTACATTTTAGCCTTAACAAAAAAGTGAAAAATCTGACAGTCTTAAGAGTAAAAATTTGTGAGAATTTTGTCTTTTTTGTTATGACTAAAATATAATGAATTTGAAGATAATATTTCACACATAGGTGTAATACTATTAGAAGTCTGTGTCCAATTGTTTCTAGAATTTTTTTGTGATATTTGCTAGTTGGTATGCACAGAGTGTGTACGGGGAACTAGTGTGCATATGATATGTTCCCCATGTAAGATAAGAAACGACATAACTTCATATAATATAATTTTTATCTTTGATCGACTATTAAAAAAAGCTATAAGCAATTGATGATGTGGTTTAGAACAATTTAAATTACTAGCTAAATGTCCATGCTTTGCTATGGATAAAAGAAGATGCATTATAATGTCATGGGCAAAAATATATATTTTATAAAATATGGTCTTTGTTCAAATATATGATATTCATCGCTTTGAAACAAAAGTTGGAATGTTCTATGATATTAGAAAATATCATGAGATAATTTGTACAAACTATAAAGAGCCGTGGTGGTTGACAGATTCATTGTTACCACCACTAGAGTTTTTTAAAGTAGAATATATATATACACACACACGCACACACACATATATGTATATATACATACATACATATATATATACACACACACACGCACACACACATATATATGTATATATATATATACATACATACATACACACACACACACACACACACACACACACACACACATATATATATATATATATATATATATATATATATATATATATATATATATATATATATATATATATAAACAAAGCTGATATGACTTTATAAGAGATAAAAAAGAGATATAATTTAAACCATAGATCAATCATCTAAGGCTAAAATTAATTAAGATGATGTGGCTTAGAAGAGAAAAATAGTATTAACCACTAGTACAGAAACGCCTATAGGTGCCGGTTGGGAACTGGCTATAGGTGCCGGATTCCCAGTCGGCACCTATTACTCGGCACCTTTGCCTCAATCTTATTGGTGCCGGTTTTAGAACCGGCACCTATACTATTAAAAAAATAAAAAAAAAGATGGCCCCCTACACTGCCGCCGGCCTTCTCCACCGCCGCCACCACCACCTCGCCCGGCCTCCACGCCGCCACTTGGACGTGCCTGTCTCCACACCGTCAGCTGCCACCCAACGCCGCGCCGGAAGAGGAGGAGAAGGGAAGGGGGGAGGTCCCCTGAGAGAGAGGAGGTCGATGAGATCCAGACCCCCTCCACCACCACCACCGTCGCCGCCACCTCGCCGCGCCGGCCTCCACCTCACCCGCGCTGCCGCGAGGAGAGGAAGGCGAGAGGGGGACGAGCCTCCTCCAGCCGCCCGCGCCGGCCTCGCCCGCGTCGGCCGGCCTTCTCCACCGCCGTCGCCGCCACCTCGCCGCGCCGGCCTTCACCTCACCCGCGCCGCCGCGAGGAGAGGAAGGCGAGAGGGGGGCGAGCCTTCTCCAGCCGCCCGCGCCGGCTGGCCTTCTCCACCGCCGCGCCGCCCTGGAGGAGGAGAGAAGGGGGGAGGGCCCCCGGGCAGGGAGAGGGCCGCCGCCCATCTTCTCCGTCTGCTTCTAGAGAGAGACGACGAGAGAGAGAGATGGATGGATGGATAAGGGAGAGGACGAGAGAGAGAGAGAGACGACGAGAGAGAGAGATGGATGGATGGATAAGGCCGGCCGGTTTTTTAAATAGGTGCCGGTTTTTATAAAAAACCAGTACCTATACTAACTTTATAGGTGCCGGTTCTGCTAAAAAACAGGCACCTATACTATAGGTGTCGGTTTTTCTCTAAAACCGACACCTATATTTATATTATAGGTGTCGGTTCTGTTGAAAAACCGGCACCTATAGTATAGGTGCCGATTCTATATTTTTTTATCCTGCGGAGAGGTGGGAAAAAGCTCATAGGTGCCGGTTTTAAATGAACCGGCACCTATAAGGTCGGTCCCTATGAGGGTTTTTGTAGTAGTGAACTATGATGGATATATTGGATTACACAGAGAAACACAAAATCACGTCATCATATTCACACACAGTACTGTAGTAGCAAGTAGTATCTGCTAACCAGTGAGGATTTACTAGTCAAGCAGTCCAGATACCTTTTTTCTATCAACAGGGATATCCACGGATGCACCAGGGTCATTGTAGAAGGCAACAGGTTCATGTGGGAGTGGAGTTGGACGTGGGTGCTACATGAATACAAATATATATGGTCAGTTCATGACAAGTTGAAAAGAGGTACGCAGACCAAACAATTTAAAATGTATAGAAACAATTTCGTAATCACAATACTACAGTAACATAATTGCTTTGCAACTGGCAATAACTAGAATAATTTGTTGTTGCAGGTTTCGATATTCTTGGAAACTCAAGTGACCAAAAGATTGTCCAACAAAAGAAAAACAAGAAGCCTACGGTTCTTTTTTTCTCGTAGACTGGGAGTCTGGGAAATTAAACTCAGGAGGGATCGAGATCTCAGGCCAAATCTAGTTAGTACAGAGAAAGAACTCATCTAAAAAAACAACTGAATTTGAAGCAATCTGAACAAAATTATATTCGAGCAAGTTTAGAGTGACTGGCCAGTCCCTGTACAAGGCTATACAGGCGAAGAAGCGTACCGAGAAGGGGTTGACCTGATCTATCTCGACCTCCTCGAACGGGTTGTCGCTGTGCCCCCACCTCCCTCCGGCCGCCATCGATCGCACGTAGTACCAACAGTTTAGAATGCCAACTCCGATCCTCTCGTTTGGCGCCAATTAAGCTGCTATATAGGTAGTACTTGTGTGCCTAGCTACGGGATGGAAATTGCGTCGCAAATGCTGTAAAAGCCAGTGTCGTCCTAGCTGTACGTTGTCATGCATACGTCCGATAGATCCACCGGATATGGCACACACTCGGACGCACGCCTTGTACGGCACGACGGCTCTGCTAGCGCAATACTAGTATTGTTTTTTTGTTGTTGTTGTGTTGCTTCCTCGAGCTAGTCGTGGTCGATGGATACGTTCCTGGGCGTTGGCGCGCTGCTTAGATAGTTAGTAGCTAGCGATTGGTGAGTATGGTGAGCCGGCCGGCCGGCCGGGACGGCAAAAAGGGCATCGGATTGGTTGGCGCACAAGTGGCTTCGGCAGCGTAGTAAGCCCAAGGAGGAGTAGCCAATTGACAGCTTTTTCCATGCATATGTATATGCACCGGTACGTGGAGAACAAGGCGTTGGCAAAACAAAATTCCCTAAATCATGTACATAGTATTTGGTAAATCAATTCCGGGCTTTTCCATGCATATGCTAGAGTATATGCACCGGTACAATATCTGCATATATGTACTTTAGGTTGTTTAGGATTTTAAAAACGGAATATACAACATTCGACTGATAAAGCTATAGATCTTACAAATTGTTGCGAAAACGCTAGCTGCCAAGCGTCCGACTCGAGCGAAATCATCGTATGCCATCCATCTCGTGCCATTGCCACCTCCCTCATGTTTGTTGTGTGCTTGGTGTCAACAAATTTTCTAGGGGATCGGAGGGACGCACACCGTCGAGCTAATTCCCCGACGTCACGCTCGTGACGGCCTCCTCCCGCCAGCGCCGGTTCTGGTCGGCCTTGGCTGCAGCCGCCTGGACCAACCATGGCTGGTGGAACCTCTCTCTTGGCGTGGCCTTGCGAGCTTCACTACTAAAAACACACAAAAGGAACGGCACTCTAAGTGCCAAAAATACTAAAACCAACACCTATAAACCTTGTCCCGCCTCTGTGGGATGAGAAAACATAGAACCGATATATTTCAGCAATTATAGTTGTTGGTTCTAATAAAAACCAAGATCAATACTATAAGTACTTTTTTTTAAAAGAACCGGCATCCATAATATATTATAGGTACCAGTTAATTAAAAAACTAGCACCTACGATATATTATATATATTATAAGTGCTGGTTTTTTTAAAAAACAACACAAAAAACAAGGCAAGCCGATCGACCTACACCCATCCATCCTTATCCACTCGCCGACCTGATCGGTGCCCTTATCCCCTCTCTCTCTCGCTCTCGCCCACCCACGGTGTCTCTCTCTTGCTCACCGCCCCACCCTCTCACCTCCCTCTCACTAGTGGCGGTCCCATAGCACCTCCCTCTCCCCCTTCCCCTCTGCTGCCAACTCCCTCCCCACCACTTCCTCCTCCTCCTCATCGCGCGGGGCGGTGTCCCCATCCCAGTGGAGGTGGGCAAATTCGGTGGCGGTGACGGCTTCTCCAACGAGCGGATTTGACGGCAGCAGCGGCGACGGTGATGGTCTCCTCTCTGTATGAATCTTTGTGTGTTCATGGATGTTGATTTTGTTCTTGATTCTGTGATTGTGTTCTTAGATGGGGATCTCATGGGTGATTGGGAGCTGCTCGATGCATTCGAGCCGATGCATCAAGTCACTTTTTTTTTGGATTCTTGGGACCTCAAAGATGCCAGTTCCAAAACTGCACTGCAAGATAATTGAGCTATTGCCACCAAATTATTACCATGAAAAATAATTCGTGGTAATATATTGTACTATTGCAATGATAATTTTTCTATGGCAAATAACTATATTTTATAGCAACGATTTACAATCATTGTTTTATTCAATATTTTTGTTGCAATAGGAAATGAGATATTACCAAAAAAAACATTACTGTTACAAAAAACATGTTCTATCGCCATAGTTTTAAATTTTTATGGTAATTTGTATAGTACATGGCTGTGGTAAGTTACTTTTTACTATTTTCTATTGCCACAGTCAACAAATTCGTTACAATAAAAAATTATCATCTCATAATTTAACTTAATTTTTTCATATCGACACAGATTGAGACAAATTTTATAGGAAAAAGTCCAAATAACCCCCTAAACTTTGGATGGAAGTCCGTCTAGCACCCTCAACTTTGAAACCGGACATTCAACCCCATAAACTTTATAATACTATTAATATAACCCCCTAAGGTGGTTTTGCATAGTGATTTTTATCTGATTTGTATATAAATTGGATGAATTTGATCACATGATATACACATTGGACATATATATTAAAATTTTGATTTAAATCTTTATTTTTACTCCTTATTAGCTCTCACTTACAAATTAAACAAGTACCAACACAATAATAGTATGATATCACTGTATAAGGATAAATTGATGACTTACAACGGATGATATGCAAATATGTTATATTAATTTTTAAAATTGTTCAGTTAAGCTTAAAAAATATGCAAAACCACCATCCAAAACTACCTTAGGGGGTAATATGGATGGTATGGCAAAGTTCAGGGGGTTGGATGTCCGGTTTTAAAGTTGTGCTAGACGGACTTTCATCCAAAGTTTAGGGGAGTATTTTGACTTTTTCCAATTTTATATGAAAATTATAGCTCTCGACAAGATCTATAATTTTTTAGGTGACAACCTTTTCATTTGAAATCTTTTAGATACTCAAATCCATGATTCAAATCTCAGTTAGGTAGGCTCAAATGAAAATATATGCATTTTCTAATAGAATTGATGTGTAAGCGAGTTGGTAAAGGAGAGCACACGTGAGGAAGAAGTCTTGGGTTCGAAGCATGATAAGGAATAAAAAACAGTTAGGATTATAGTTTAATATTTAAACTTTTAATTTGGTACATAGAACTAATGTCACACATGAAATGGTGGCAATAATTATTTATTGGAACGATGTGAAGTGTTGCAATATAATTTTTTGTTGCATCCATTTTGTGGCAAAATCAAAATTTGTTACCACTAAATAAAAATTGTTGTAATAACCTATTACCACTGTATTTATTACCACGGCTAGCAACGATTTTAAAATGGTGGCAACATATATCTATTGCCAGATTTAGCATTGGTGCCACGATTTTTTTCATGGTGACAAATCATATTCCTAGTATTGCCGGGACCTTTGATTTCTGTCATCAGTGCCACCTCTGTGGTGTTGGTTGAGAAATCTGGCACCTACGGGGGTTTCCAACCAACATCAATGACGTTTTCTGTAGTAGTGGTGGTTGTCAACAAGCCCTCGACCCCACATTGATCGCTTCCACACCAGATCTGCACCAAAAACTCAAGATCCGACCATCGGAGTATAGGAAAAAGGTGGATCCAGCCACCGAAGTAGATGAAAAAGGAGGATCCGGCCACAAGCTAGAGAACAATGGCAGTTCCAACAGCTGGAGTAGAGAACGAAGGCGGATCCAGCCATCAGTAGAGGAAGAAGACGGATACATTCACCAGTGTATAGGAAGAAGACAACGGTAGGGCTGTTGCATTATGTTGTTTATCTTTATTTTGTTATGTTCAAGTCGTTCATCCTCTTTTGGTTGGATGGTACGTATGATGCGGCATGTATTTTCTTCAATGTTGCACAACAGGGCCTTGATGTTGCACTGTTTAAAACATTGTTTTGCCAAGCGATGACACATTTTTCATTGAGTAATGAAACATCTAAAACAATTACTGTTGAAACATTTTTCATGGAATGATTAAACATTAGATACATTTCTGTACTAGTGGTGATCAATACCGTTTGATAATTTGTAAATATAAAACATCCCCGCCTAGTTGTATCCAAGATTCCAAATTGCTGACCTTGGTTCATGCACTGGCGACCTTGTCCTCCATCTTTCATAGATTCCATAAACTTTAGCAATGCTGGCAACAAACCCAACCAATTATATTTTGGGGGTTAGTGTGGGGGTAAGAAGGGGAGAAGAGGGGGGAGTTTCTCGGTTTAGAGGTGGGTCGGGGCGAAGAAAGGCCCAATGGTGGGTGGCGGCAATGGGGAGGAGGCAAGTCAGTGGTAGTACTGCTGAAGCTGCTTGGTGGGGAGGAGGGCGGTGGGTAGTGGAGGCGATGGGGTATCGAGAAGATGGTGGTTAGGTGGTACTGGGTTGTGATGGTGGATTTGATGGTAGGAGACACCAGAAACGGAGGTGGAGGGTTGTGTGGGGGTACTAGAGGTGGGTAAGACGAAGTAAAAGTGAAGAAAGTAGCGAGGTGGAGAGGTCTAATGGGCCTTGCCAGTACTAGCAATGCCAGTACTATAGGTGGAGAGGCAACGCCAGCAGGGAACACAGGTGGCAGGGATGCAGAGCGTGAGCATAAGCAAGGATTGGGTTTGACATGGCATATGCCTAGATACCTGATTAGATAAGAAAATGAGTAGATGAAACTTGGTAAGTTCAATCTAGATTTGATGTCTTAAAATTGAATGGTACGAGCCCCTAAAAGTGTAGAAAATTATAGACTGCCCCATTCATAATAATATGTACGCTTATCTGTATTCTGTAGAGAAGATTGAGTGATCTCTTTGGGGCTTTCTAGATCTCATGAGGCAACCAATTTTTTCATTCGTCATTCTCCTCATCGTCAAAACTTCAAACGGCACTAGCATCACCAATCAGGCACCTCCTCTCGCTTTGTTCGTCTCCGATCTAGATGTAGAGGCCCCCCACACATCCACCATCTAAGCTTTCGCTTGTCTCAGGTCAGCGCCCATCTTCACGCATATATGATGGCAGTGGGGCTGTGGGGTCCTCCCCTGCCATGTCTGGTAAAAAAAAGGATATGTTGAGGGCATTCCTTGAACATGGTGCTAATGACTTTCAAGGAAAATATTAAGTGATTGTTTCTTTGAGTTAATATTATTTCAATTATTTTAAGCCCATATTCCTTCTTTACTTGCTAAGGCCCAAGGCCCATGAAGACATCACCCTAATCTCTACACTCCGCACCTCCCTATCGTACACATCTCATGCTGCACGATCATGGCTAGTGATGGCTCGCTCCTGGTGACTCGTGGGGCCGCTTCCTCTAGGCTGTTTACAACTTCCACCGCTGGTGTCAGCCTCGCCTACACCATCAATGCCATTCCTACATCAATCTGTGGCTGCTGGTGTCATCTTCTATTCCCATTACAGTTGCAACCAATGTTCGGCCTGTCCCCCAACGCTGGTGAGTCCGTTTCTCACTTCACCACCAGTTATCCGAACCTTTCTTGCCGCTGGCCTTCTCCCTACAGAGAAAGTTTGGTAGAAACCGAAAACCAAACCAAAATGCATCAGTCTATTCGGCTCGGGTTATTTTTTTCAATGATTGATTTGGTGGTTATCTCTTCCAAACCAAACTTTCTAGAAACCGAGAGAGCCAAGGAAACTGAACGCACACCCCTACTCCAAACCACCTCCCTGTAAAAAGCCCAAGGGAAAATATGTATTTTTCCATGCTACTTGTGAATAAAAGAAACCCACCATGGGCAAAAGGCATGGCAGATCTCATTCTGATCCTCTCCACTGTCACCTCTCTTCCTTCCTCAAGCTCTCGCCTCCTCCATACATATCTTCAAGCTTGGGCTCTCTGCTTCTCTCCCATAGAGGAGGGAGTCCTTGCCATGTTTGTTGGGACAATATTTTATCCCAACAAAGTGTATGTGCACCATAAAGCACTTGTAGGGGCATGTTTTAATTATGTCAGTTACGTGAGGTTGCATACCAAATATAGTGCACCTATGGTCGGTCACCTCAAACCCGCACGATGCAAAGGATGGCAGGAAAATCGTGTCCGCCTCTTTTGGGAAACAAATATCGCTAGAAAAGATTCCTCTTACGGCAAGAGATCTTGTAGGAAAATTAAAGTTTTGCTACGTTTCTTCCTTCAGCTATTTCATATGGTAGTACAGGTCGAACTGAAAAAAAATTATTTTCTTTGCACTTGAACATAGACCTTTTTTTTATTTATTCACTTAGATCCATTTTCTCATAGCTTATAAAAGGAATTTCATTGTTTAAGCATGCAGGAGTACAGTTATACAAAAAGTCCTAAAATATATAAACGATAGGAATTTCATTGTGTAAGCATTAAGCTGGTAATCAGATACCACAAATACATGAGCCAAACAACAAGAATAGTTTATAAGGATCTAAAAATGGGAAAATGGATATTAGGATTAAAAATGGGAAATGGTATGCTGGGATACAAAAGAAGGGAATGAGATATTGGGTTGTAAATAAAGGAGTGATGGACACCCTCCAAAACTGATAGCTAACAATGGTTTCTCTTGGAAAGGCATGCAAATGACAATGAACCCCTCCTTACTTGGGAGGGAATGAAATATCCTGGTTGGCCCATGATAATCTTGCGCCACCGTTGAAAGGCTACACCATGTCACCACTGGGTCCAGCAGTGTCGCTTCCGCTGCTACCTCTGAACCAACCATACCCCAATGAGCCAATGCCCCTTGCAACATGCATGAGCCATCCCTCCCTCTGGATTGGTGCCTCCTCCACAACTGTGTAGCCTGCCATGGTGTAAGGCCGTACCCCCATGGTTGGCAATGAAACAGATGCCGGTAGGAGGCCTTGCTCATGGAGCTTCTGCAGGCGATCGTTGACGATCTTGAGGCGTGCATCCACCATCGAGCCAAGGCTGGTAAGTTCCTCGATGGTGATACCCTTGAGGCCTGGGAGGCGACCATCAAGAGCTTCAATGAGGAGTAGCTTGGTCTCGCTTTCATCGGCGTCGTGCCTCACCTTGTGTAATTGCTCTTGGAGCTTGTCGATGCGCTCCTTGACAAAACCCTCCAGGTCGGTCATCTTCTTGTACTTCTCCAGCTGCGGCATGGCCTTGAAGCGCTCGAGAACCCTCGTCACCTCCGAGATCGACGGCCAAACCTCCGTCACTTGTGCCTCACCCTCACCATACACCATGAGGCATGTGTCCACACCGCATAGTGTCGCTAGCTCACTTGCCTTCTTCGTCAAGCCCTTGAGCCGCTTCCTGAATGTTGCCCGTCGCTTCGCGTCATTGATGATCCGCTGCAGCTTCACCTTGTTGCGAGCCATGGACTTCACGATTCACCACTTTGTAGCAAGATTTCACCTGTAGATTGATGAGAAATGGTTAGATTGATGTGAGATCAAAGAAAGAGGAATATGGTGGTTTTATAATGGAAGATCAAATCGCAACAATCACCAAGTTGTGGAAAGAAATTATTTTACAGATCCAAGAATATCAAATGAATCAATGCAAGTTAATGTTTTCCTGATAAAAATGCCCGGTTAATGTGTAGCTAGCTGGCATATCTATCAGCCTTTAATCGTGTCTGTCTTTGGAAACTTCATTGCAGGCATGAGCTAGCTAGCTAATAGACATTACTCACTAAATGATAACGAGTTCACACCAAAGATGTTAATCTAAATAAGGTGCTTAACATGGGTCCAATTCATCAGATATCTATAAGCTAATCCTATTTCATCCGCATAATAGGATTAAAGTATAATAATCAAGATTTATAAAATTTGCTTACGATTAATTATATGGTTTGTTGGAGGTAGGCCATGAGGCCCTTCGGCCGGCA
Source organism: Oryza officinalis (assembly GCA_008326285.1). NCBI lineage: Eukaryota > Viridiplantae > Streptophyta > Magnoliopsida > Poales > Poaceae > Oryza > Oryza officinalis. Next base: position 35,342,467 of record BDMV01000003.1, read on the forward strand.
CACTGAAGCAAATGGTAACGAAGCATGGTGGAGCATGGCGAAGCCAGGTGAAGCAAAGCAAAACACAGTGAAGCAAAGCCAGGCGGAGCACTAAGGAGTTGGGTGAAGCCATGGAGTCCAAGGCCACGAACGGCCTAGCAAAAGCCGCCCGTGGAGAAGAAGATACAAGCTACCCTCAAAGGGCCCTCGAGAAGGGGCCAACCCAGCAGTCAACCAGTATCTAGCCCATTAGGGTCCAATAGGTTGAGAAGATGGGCTAAAGACAAGAATATCCCTCTAAACATCCATATCAAAGGGATAGGAATGTAAAAGCCTATGTAATCCAAACCCCAGGGTTAGTTTTTAGGGCTGTAAACCTATAAATAGCCCCTAAGGGGTACACCGTAAGAAGAATTCCAAAAAATCGATACATACCTCACTATTTTCGTCCTTTCTATTAGGAGAAGTGTTCATCTTTCGACAACAGCTAGTGTCGTCCGTAGGGAACCCATCCGAAGTCAATGTCACCTAAAAGAAGGTCGACTATAAGGAAGACGGTTTTGCGGAGCTACATGGGAACTGGCGAAGGTGATGTCGAAGATGGTGTCAAAGCTGAATTCCAAGGGGTTCCCGTCGAAGCTCAACCTAAGGGTCTTTTGGCGATGGGCTCAGACGTGCAGGCTTTGGGGGTGTCAATATTGATGATCGGTGAGCGATGCCTAGCATGGTCGAAACAATATCTATCCTGAGGATGGAGTATGAGGCAATGAAGAAAGACATGGCGAGGTTGTAGGAAATGCTTCGCTAGATGCACCAACAATGGCTAAAACAAGAAGCGCCCATGCAGGCAAGAGTTGGTGTTGCGGTGTGCGTGCCTGTTGCAGACGTGTTCTATCCACCTCTGACCCCGCCGCACGCTCAAGATCGTCCCCAAGTCTAGGCGCCCTGACACTGCTAGGAGGTTTGCATGCTACTTCGGTAGCACAAGCTTCGACATCCTAGTCGGTGGACCCCGTGTCGATCTCCATGCACAACTCCAAGTCTTCCTCTAACAAATGAATGCTGGTCTTCCCTAGAATACTCAACTGCCACCACAAGCAACATTACCTTCATTGATGCAGATTGTCCGAGGAACAACTCAAGGGCTGGTGGCATGGCCGCCGACGGCAGCAGTGACCGCTTCGCTAGGTCTTCGCCCTGCACATGATGCGCCATGGCTAGCCACCCTAGCAGTGCAAGTAGCTCCGGCCAAAATTGCCCTACAACCATAACTGGTGCTGCCACCGTCAGCAGTAGCCTTCGGCCAAGCTCAACTGCAAGCACAAGTACCGTGTCATTGTTCATGCCGCCTAATGCCCTATGCTCACCAAGGGCAGCCGTCAAGCATAGGCAATCAAAGCAGTGCACAACGATGAGAACACCATGGCGAAGGTGATACACCTAGTCCTAGACGGTTGTTGGTATTTGTTATGGTCACAAATAACTTCGCAAGTGCACGTATACCAATGTAACACTTTACCTCAGAGTATTCCAAAGGTATCGAATCACAAGGAACATGTGTGTATACTCTAAGAACATAATTCATCCAAGAACAACAACTAAATGGGAGGCTTAGGATAGAGAGGACTCCTATGGGTTAACTACCTTAATTGAGGTACAACTCTATTAGTTGCTTTGGGCACTGGTTCACCCCTGGTCTGCCAAGGGACTCCGGCCTGTAGCTCTATGATGTACCCGAATGTGGAGGAATACGAAGGATAGACAGGGTTGTCACCATTTGTTGCCTACCTCACTTTTCATGGAGTGTACAACAAACGAAGGTAACCTCTAACCTAGATACCCCATCTATGTTATCAATTACTAATCTAGCCTTGGCCAAGAATTTTCTTCTTTATCCTGAGTCTTAGTATTAGAGCACTCAGTATAAATACTAAGCGACGGACCATCAATGATGAGAAGCTATCTTACTCAAATAAGAAAGGTAAACACCAAAGGAAATCATGAATACTTCCTTATATAAAAGAAGCATCCGTCGAGGTACAAGATCGGAGAGAGTGCTGACACTCTGGCACTCCTCTAGGACTCCAATGAAGAGAGTGCCGACATCTCCGGCACTCCTCCGAAACTCCCCAGAGAGAACTCAAACATCCAGGGCACTCCTTTCAGAGCTTTCCCTCAAGTGAGTTGTACTCCACATGAGTTGGGTTGTGTGAGAATGAAGTGAGTGCTTCGTTTATAGCCGTCCTATGATGGTTGTGAAGTCAGTAACTTGCGGGAATCACTCATAACCTCCTTCGGGGAGTCATCAGGAGCCTACACGTGAAAGTAGATGGTGAGGGGAGACACGGCGGTTCGGCCAACCTCTTGGCCCCACCTCTCGGCCACTCCTTCAGCTGGGAGGCTGCCTATGGGCCCTCTGCATGTTGTACTGTGGATTGGCTCAATTGTAGTCGGTTTTGATTAATATTTGGGCCCTCCAATCCGTGTACTCGTGTTCGATTGGCCGGAGGTGTATTATGTTTCATGGCGAGTGGTTTTCGTCCATAATTCACCTGCATACAAATAATCACCAACCCATGTGGAAATGATTAGTAATAACCACTACCACTACGTTGACGTTTTATTCCATTGGACCCGTCCACTTAGATGAAAAGGAATATTTCTATCTAATAGAACAATGGAACTCTTGCGTGGTTTTGGTTGTACCTGTACTGCAGGAATAGGAAAACTCGTTATTCATTCAATTTATTATCCATAATATGATTAATTAGGAGAGATGGCCGAGCGGTTGTTTTTATGCAGTAATTGATGGTTGGATTTTGTACTTAAGGACCATCAACAATACTCCCACACTTAGCCTTTACTTGTCCCTGAGTAAAGATCATGAATGATAACAGAGCAATGAATCCCTTTGTAATGATACCTGCATAATAATTATTCCAAGCCATACATGTACTTGTGAATTTTGAAGTGTCTTTCATGTTATCTTGGGTGACTGGAGAATGGAACGACATTGATTCAAGTTACCTCCACCCCTCCTGATGAGTACCTTGGGTATTTCATGTTGCTCATAAAAACATAACTTTACTTTACTCCTCAATCGATTCTCTCGGATCACTCAATGTGTATGATTCCTCACCAAGGCAGTGACTTGCATTTTCTTATTCATACTTCTAATAAGGCTTATGTGGAGCTCAGGTAGGGAATAAGAATGGCATACTTGCATTGCATATATTTTAAAGTCAAAAATCAGATCCAACAAGATAACTAATCATATAATCATGATCAAGATGTGCTTGTGTGGAGAAAGAAATATGTGTGTGGAAAAGGAATATGTGTGTAAGAACGGAAAGTGGGGTGATGACTCCTTTTTTCGTACGATCCCCTTCTTTGAACTTCTTAGGAGAACATGACTATTTTTCTCTCTTATTTTTTTTTCATGCTCGAAGATAGCTGTGTGAGCATATATCTCATCTCCATTTTTGTTTTTAGCAATATTTTTTTCTAACTCATGTCTCATTTTACATGGATAGTTGTATAGATGATCATAAGTATGTGGAGTCTTTATTTGTTGGATGATTGGTTGATGTTGACTTTCAGTGTAGAAGTTTAGCATATATGATAGATGAATAACTGATGCTGACTTCTCAGTGTAGAAGTATAGTATCTGTGGTAAATGAAAGGCATGTGTTTGCTACCTCTAGTGTAGAGGGTGAGAAAATATGGTGTGTGTCTGTGTGATCTTGATCATGATGGTACAAATAGAATCTAATAAAGGTCTCAACAATTTGATCAAACTCAATGCAATAACAAACAACATATGTATAAGATTTTTCTACATGATCGACATATGGCTTTGGTAGGAATAAGACATCAATGAGGAGTATGTAAAGTTGTCAGGGTTATGGATAAAGCATACCTCCTATCCTTGGGGTCATGAAGTATACGGATACCATGTACCCTTAGTATACAGGAAGATTACCTTAACATTATAGAATTCGATTAACAAGTAGAAAAATTGTATCCTGAATAGAAGGTGTTAGAGTTTTATTCGGGGAAGATACAATCTCTGCGATCTCGTAGGCTAAAAGTACTCTCTGAGTTCTACTTGGGGACCAAGGCAGTCTGTGGTATAAATACAAAGACCCCTAGGGGGTATGGGATCAGAGAATAATAGCTTAAGCCATCGTCATAGCAGAGGCAATCCGGAGGACTGGAAGACAAATCGTTGCCTAGATCTCGTCGAGTTGTTCTCGACAGGGATCTTGTCAGTACTTGATACTTTTGTTGTTCTCTATTGTAATCTTTGTGACTTCCACCATAATCCCATATAAACTGGAGTAGGGCTATTAACTTCCGAGGGGCCTGAACCAACATAATCCATGTCCTGTCTGTGCTTGAACTCATTTTATGTAGATCCTTGTATCAATGACCCTATATTCTACAAATACCGTAGTCGTGGTCTACACCGTCGACAGTGGCGCGCCAAGCAGGGGGATTTGGTGCTCAAGGTTTCGCCGAGATGACTTCAAGTTCAGGATTTTTCGATAGCAACGTCCGCACTCGCCCTAGCCTAGGAGATCCTACTCAGCCGACGTACGTTTGGACTCAGGTCAGATCCATCGTCTATCTGGTCTTTGCGGTAGTTCCAATCTCGCCTTCCCAGTACCCGCTGGGATCAAGAATGGTGCAGCAACGATAGTCGACAACAAATTTTCATCAGCTGCTCCTCCCGTCCAGTCAGAGAAGAGGAGCACGACGACATTAGCATCCCAGAGAACTCCTAAAACGGGGAAACCGCAAACATCTACTGGGGCCAGGTGCTGACAAGAAAATCTCTCGCTAACTACGACACCCGGTGTTCGATCCACAAGAGGTCTCAGCACTCTTTGATCGAATGTCGGGTGATATTGCAAGTGAAGGCTGAACTCGATGCCTGTAAGGATCGAGATATCCAGCGCACATCTCCATACAAGGCGTGGTGCCCGATTCACAAATCAAAGAGTCACCCCCTTACGGATTGCAAGGTCTTCTTGAAAATCACCAGCCCCCTGGTCCGTATTCCTTGCTGTTCGACCCATCAGAATTGTGGAGATTATGGGTACCGGATATCCTCACAGCTAGCTTATCTGACTTACCATAAGGGATAGGTTATGACTCATGATTATGTAAACCGGCTTATGACTTGGGTGTTACGTTACCATTGAGATAAGGTGGCGGCCCATAGTCTATAGTTGGTAAGGTTGAGGAGTCCGACATAGAATATGATAGGGTCTCCGACTATTAAACCTACCCTCCGAGACTATATAAGGAGCCTCCGAGACTATATAAGGAGGGTAGAGCGTCCCTTGAGGGGATAGCTAATACGAGACTTTCACAAGAGCATGAGCACCCAAACTCACAAGAGCACATATTGAAAGAGATCAAGAGATCAATAAACCACTTGGCGGATCGAATCCCCGAAACAGGAGTAGGGTATTATCTCTCGAAGAGAGAGCCTAAACCTGTCTAAATTCCTTTTGCATACTAACCCATCGTGTTTGGGACTTGACTGCTACCCCCAGATTCTTATTGCCGAAACCAAGTTTCGACAAGAATCGAGATCAATCTCGAGATATGTCAGTGGAATATAGCGCAACAAAACCCCGGACCGTCTGGTCGGATTCATTGGCATTGATCCACATGAGCCCTCCGTCCTTCACAGCCTGAAATCTTCGGGATCCAACTGTCCGAGAGATGTGAACGTGATCGAAGGAGTCATCGAGGACGTACCCGAAGAGGGTGAAGTTCGTTCAGGAGAAGAACCACCTGCTCCCGATACATCATGCCCACATGAGGAGCCAGTTCGAACCCCTGCCAAACACTTCACCGTGGTCAGCTCATTGTTGAAACAAACTCCGTTTGACCCGGTTACCTTCCTAGAAGCAGATGTCTGGGTCAGAATGTTATATTCAACGGTGGCCAACCTCAACTCCGCTTTGTTGGCTGTGGCTGGATCCAACCCTCAAGGTCCATCTCGAGACACGCATCCTCAAAAGGGAGACCGAGTAACGGAAGACGACGCTGTGCAGGACGCCCACAGTCCACATCCAAGCCAGGATCCAGGCCGTAACCCCCAAAATGCTTCGCTAAGAAGGTGGGACAATTAGCCCCCTCCCCATCAAGATGACAGTGATCTCCGCAACCACTTGAATGGGCGAAGGCGGGAATGTCAAGATTGGAACGAAGTTGACCACCACCAACCTCGTGCACCACACCGAGGAAACGAAAGGTAGGACGACAATGACAACCAAGGAAAACGTAACAACGATCAAGATCATCATGATCGTTAGAGTCAGCAGGACGAGTATGATCGAGATCGGCGACAACATCATGACAACCGACAATGACGGAACTCACGATCCCTAAATTCTAGGAGGGACCAAGAACAAGGCCATAGGTCAAGGGGTCGCACCCCCGATCATGGTGATCCTTCGTCGTCATTGTCATCTACAAGAGGCGGTTCTCACAAGCCGCGAGGACATCACCCACCCTTTATTCCAGGTGGCAGATGTCGTGCTTTCGTACCTGCCTTGCAGGAGGTACAATGGCCGAGCAAGTTCGGTCCCGCGGCAGTGGAGAAATACGACGGCAGCACCGTGCTAACGCCAAAATTTGGTAAGCCCCAAAGTCATCATCGGCTTAGGAATCGTATCGGCCTCAGAGTCCTAAAATGAGCCGATGGACATACCAAGTTCCCAACAGTTGGATTCTTGATGGATTCGGTTAAAGAAATTAATCAATTAAAGAAAGCTTATCCAGAAGAGACCGAGTTCGAGCAGGATGCAGCAGGACAAGTTATTTTATTAATTAGGCAAAGTCAATTAGTTTCCTTTTACTTTTAGGAAAGATTGTTTAGAGTTTGAATAGGACTTGTATCTTTTAATTTATCTTTAGAAAAGTTTGTGTCTTGTCCAATAAGGACTAGTATCTACTCATGGGTATAAATATGTACACCCGGTGGGCCCCTATGGTGGTTGAGGATGGTTTGGCCCCACTTTAAGTCGGTTTTGACTGTCAGGTCGGCCCTCCAATCCTTGTGCTCACGTGATTGGCCGGAGATGCATTTTGTTGCATGGTAGGTGTATTTTCATCCATAAATGACTTGGATACATATATTTACCAAAGCTAGTGGAAATGGTTAATAGTAAACCCCTACCACTTAGTTTTGATATTATATTTGACATCTTTTATGCCGGAGTTGAAAGTTAAAGTTTGCACTTAACGATCGTCAACAACACCCCCACACTTATCCTTTACTTGTCCTTGAGTAAAGCTCATGGATCCTACTAGAGTAATGACTTCCTGTTCAATGATGCAGACATACAAGTTATTCCAAGACATACCTGTGTTCATGAACCTTGATGTGGTTATTCCAAGACATACCTGTGTTCATGAACCTTGATGTGTCTACCATGTTATCTTAGGTGATTCAAAAATGGAATGGTCCTCGACTCAAGTCATCTTTGCTCCTTTTGATGAATTACCTTGAGGTTTTCTTTGATGCTCATAGAAATATAACTTTTACTATACTCAATTGATTCTTCTGAATCACTCAAAGTGTTTATTCCTCACCAAGGCATTGATGCTGCCTTTTCTTATCCTATCTTTCTACTAATGCTTATGTAGAGCTCAGGGTAAGAAATAAGAAATGACGTACTTGCATCAAATATATTGTAAAGCCAAATAAAGGATCCATGTAGATAACCAATCATATAACCATGACCAAGCTTGTGCACTTATATATGTAGGTGGATGAAGGGAAAATGGAATGATGACTCATTTTGTATGATCCTACTCCCTATACTTTATTTGGAAAGCATTGCTATTTTCTATCTCTTTTTTTTCATCATGCTCGAGAATATTTTGTTTCTTCTCTTGTGAGCAGTCTGATTTTCTAACACCATAAAATTTTTTTAGCTCATGTCTCATTTGGCATGGATAGAAAGATGGAGAATCATAATGTTTGGAGTCTTTATTTTGTGGATAGATATGGTGGATGCCAACTTCTAGAGTAGAAATTTAGCATATGGTAGGTAGATGGCATATTTTGCTAGTCCTCCAGTCTAGAGGGAAAGTAATATATTTGGTGTATAAGTGCACAAGGCTTTGGTCATGAAAATATGAAAACAATCTAACAAGGGTCACAACCATTTCACAAAACTCAAAATGATGACAAGCAACATATGTGTAAGGTTTATCAATATGATCAACATATGGCTTTGGTAGGAAAAAAACATCAATGAGGAATACGCAAAGTTATTTTGTTCTTTTTATAAAATTTCCAAGGTTTCAAATTCCCAAGTGCTATATGCTTATAAGGGTTTATAAAAAGTACGTAAGTAATTTTTGCAAGCAAGTCATAAACTCTATATGATCATGTCAATACTCATTTTAATTCTTGAGTTAATTTTAGATATGGCAAAATTAATCCAACTCAAGGATTAGGGAGATAAGGGATAACGTACAATCCATCGCTCAATTGTGAGTGATGACGAGCAATCGTGTGCGCAAGGTTGCTACGTCTCATCTCGTGAACGTGCATGAGTTGTGGTGTAGCACAGACATGGATGATCTTGGCGTGTGATTATGTCGTGTGAGCGCAAGATCACCCCCACACTTGTTTTTGTACCTGGGGTGCTTCATAGACACAAAAGACAAAAGGTGAAAGCAAAAGGGAGGCTTACCCGGTGAAGCACGGTGAGTCATTTATTTTATTTCAATTTTATTGATATGAATGGAAGAAAACTTACCTTAAACTTACCTTGTGATGTGTGCGTGGAGGATGAAAGCTCAGGAGTCAGGATAATTGAGCTTGGGATGGATTGAGTTCAGCCCTGAAGTCTTCAGGAAAATTTTAGGAAAGACGTGGAAATCGACCAAATTTACCATGTCCAACTCCTGATCTGCAATTCCGACTGGTACAAGGAAAACTTTTAAACGATGATCATTTACCTTAAAGACATTACCTTTGTCGTCCTAAAGCGTGACTATCCCATGTGAAGAAGTGTCGATGACGGTATATGGTCCTAGCCATTTGCTCCCAAGTTTTCCGTGTCCGAAGAGTTTCACCTTGGAGTTGAATAATAGCACATTGTCTCCTACTTCAAACTTCTTAGCTTTGACCCGTTTATCATGCCATCTTTTGGTTCTTTCCTTGTACATCCTGGTGTTGTGATAAGCTTTATCTCTCCACTCTTCTAGTTTCGACAGCTGCATTTGTCGGTGCCGTCCGGCATGTCCCAAATCCATGTTCCAAGTCCACACGGCCCAGTGCGTCCTGTGTTCTAGCTCAATAGGTAGATGGCATTTTTTTCCATATACGAGTTGGTAAGGTGACATGCCGATAGGCGTCTTATATACGGTCATGTATGCCCAAAGTGCATCAGGTAGCTTGTGCTTTCATGCTTTCCCCATTTCATTCACGGTCTTCTGCAAAATGTTCTTGATTTGCTTATTGGATGTTTCTGCCTAACCACTTATTTAGGGATGGTATGGAGTGGCAATGTTTTGCGGTGCCCCAAGCTCTTCTAAAAAGTTTAAGAAAGTCTTATCGATGAAATGAGACCCTCCGTCAATTATTACCATCCGTGGTGTTCCGAACCGAGGGAAGATGACCATGTGGAACATCTTATGGGCATGCTTAGTGTCGGCGGCACAGCATGGCATTCCTTCCACCCATTTGGACACATAGTCGACGGCCACCAGAATTTACTCGCAGTCATGGGACTTTGGAAAAGGTCTCATGTAGTCAATACCCCACACATCAAAGAGTTTCACTTGAAGGTTGTATGTTAGGGGCATCGCATCACGAGCGGTGATAACTCCATGCTTCTGGCACCTTGCACATCTCCGAATGAATTTTTTTGTGTCTTCATACATTGTAGGCCAAAAGAATCCACTCTGCCAGATCTTTGTCTGGGTGCAGAATGCACCATAGTGGCATCCATATGGTGCTGCGTGGAATTTTTCAATCATCTATGTGGCTTTGGCTGTTGGTACACACCTTCTGAGCAGACTGTCTAAGCTGACTCGGTACAGGTATGGCTCATCCCACACCTTCTGAGCAGACTGTCTAAGCAGACTTGGTACAGGTATGGCTCATCCCACAGATGCCTTGTTCTCTCTAGGTGGCATATACCCTGCAACCATGTAGTTGACGATGTTTGCGTACCACGGGTTCGAGTCTATCACCTTTTGCAGCATGTGGTCCCATAGAAAATCATTTATCGGTAGCTCATGCATGTTAGTGATTTGCATACGCGACAAATAATCTGCTACAGAATTTTCTAGTCCCTTTTTATCTTTAATTTAAAGATCAAATTTTTGGAGTAGAAGAATCCATCTAACCAACCGAGGTTTTGCATCTTTCTTAGTGAGCAGATATTTTTGAGCAGCATGATCATTGTAGACAATTACCTTTGCTCCAACTAAGATCTGAATTTATCAATAGCTAAGACCATGGCAAGAAGCTCCTTTTCAGTTGTGGAATAATTAAACTGAGCTCCTGTCAACGTTTTACTAGCATATGCGATAGCATGGTGTTTCTTATCTTCAGTTTGATCGAGAACAGCCCCTATAGCATAATCACTAGCATCGCACATGATTTCAAATGGAATTGACCGATCAGGGGGTTGAATAATTGGTGCTAAAATGAGTGCTTCTTTTAGGATAATAAAATATTTTAGACACTTATCATCAAAGTTAAAGGGGGAATCCTTAGCTAGCAAACTAGTGAGGGGTCTAGCTACTAAAGAGAAATCTTTAATAAACCGACGATAAAACCCCGCATGACCCAGAAAACTATGAACTTCCTTAATATTGGTAGCAGGTGGAAGCTATTGGATTACCTCAATTTTAGCCTTATCCAACTCTACTCCCCTTTCGGAGACTCGATGTCCTAGGACTATGCCTTCACGGACCATGAAGTGACACCTTTTTTAATTCAACATCAAGTCCTTTTCTTAACATCGTTGCAAGACATTGTCTAGATTCTCCAAACAATTATCAAAAGTTTTTCCATAGACGGAAAAGTTGTCCATGAAAACATCCATGATTTCCTCGATCATGTCAGAAAAAATAGACAACATGCACTATTGGAATGTCGCGGGTGCATTACACACCCCCAACGACATCTGTCGGTACGCATATGTTCCGTATGGGCACATGAACGTTGTCTTGCTTTGATCATCGGGATGGATGGGAATTTGATGATAGCCAGAATAGCCATCAAGGAAACAGAAGGAGTGATTAGCCAACCGCTCTAGCATCTCATCGATGAAAGGCAGTGGGAAATGGTCCTTCTTAGTAACCTTGTTAAGCTTTTTGTAGTCTATACACATTCTCCATCCCATGATGATTCGTTGTGGGATCAGCTCATTTTTAGAGTTTTCAACAACGCCATGCCTCTTTTCTTAGGCACAACCTGAACTGGGCTAACCCACTCGATATACAGTACAGGATAGATTATTCTGGCGTGTATGAGTTTCAAGACCTCTTTTTTCATGACTTCTCTCATTGCATTATTTAGCCTCTGTTGCGGCTCTCGAGAGGGCGCACAAGAAGGATCTAAAGGAATGTGATGTGTGCAAAGAGCTAAACTAATCCCTTTGAGATCTTGAAGTGAGTAGCCTAGAACAGAGCGATGTTTTTCTAGCACGGCTGTGAGACGGGAGGTCTCGTCATCGGTCAGTTTGTCACTTATGATAACGGGCGACTCTGTATCACCATGTAGAAAAGCATAGCGTAGGCCTGAAGGAAGAGGTTTGAGCTCGACAGGAGGTCGTGATGGTGGATTGGTTTTCGGTAACTCGATCACCTCTCCAGGATCGTCCTCTTCCTCGACAAATGCAATGGCATCATCTTCGAGGAGGGATCAAGGGGACTCAAATGGAGGGACAGGCAACACTTCCTCAATTGGCTCGGACTCAGGAATAGGTTCCATCAAAGAGTTCTTCGATCATGAGATCGGGATAGAAAATGCTAGCTTCCCGAGCTTGATGTCGAGGACTCCGGTTCGAGCTACATCTAAGAAGAGTTTTTCTATGGGATGGCCTATGAGGAGATCGAAGTCATGAACTTCGAACACATAAAAATCAAGGATGACCTCGACATCATTGTGCCTGATCAGCACTCTGCGAATAACCCCATACCCTTCGATAGTAGACCGGATGGATCCCGAAAGGTTTTATCTGTTGGTGCCAATGGTTTGTCCCCTAGACACGATGATGCGAAGGTAGCAAACATAATGTTTGTACCGACAGTGGGATTATAAAGAGTTTTCACATGGCCTCTCTCACGAGACAAGGAAGTGTTAAGGACCGAGAGCAAATTCGAATTGCTTCAGAAGAAAGCTCCACCTCCCCTAACCACTCTTCGCTCATGATAATAGTTAGTTCATGAACTGTCTCTTTCAGAAAATTTTCATCGAGAGGTTCATTCCAACTATGTAGGACCAGTTTAAGGTGCTTCCATAATCTTCAAAAAGATTACCCACAAACTGGAATGGGAATTCCGAAGGCTGAATTTCTTCTTCCTCCGTTTCCTGTGGTTCGGGTGAGGATTCAATGGTTGAATATTAGAATATGGAGGTTAAAGGCTCCGATTCAACGGTTGAGGGTTCCTCTTGTGTATGCTTGATTTCTTGGACGGTTTCGCAACTAACGAAAAATGTGTTCTCCAACATACGATCCAAGAGTTCCCTACCTTCTGAGATCATTTTGTGAGCGAACAATCCTCCGGTGCAAGTATCAAGATACATGGCAGACTCCTTGTCTAAACCCAAATGTAAGTATTGTAACAACTCTTGGTCAGGTAGAGACAAGTCTGGGCTGGCTTGAGTTAACAAGAAAAATCGTGCTCAGGCTACATTGATGGATTCCATCTCATCCTGCTGAAAGTTGAGAACCTCCTTACGGAGAGAAGCTACACGGGTTAACGGAAAGAAAGCAAGGCAGAACCTGCTTTTCAACTCCTCTCATTCACCATATAGTTTTCTCAGCATAAGGGTGTACCATTGTGTGGAGATTATGGGTACCATATACCCACACAGGTAGCTTATCCGACTGACTATAGGGGAGAGGTTATGATTCATGATTATGTAATCGGCTTAGGACTTAAGTATTATGTTACCTTGTGTAATAAGGAACGGCTTATAGTCTTGAGTCGGGAATACTATAGAGTCCTATATAGTATGTTGCTAGGTCTCCGACTTGTGAGCCTACCCTCTAAGCCTATATAAGGGGGGTAGGACGTCCCTTGATGGGCATAGAGACAATAGCAAATAGCTAGGTTTTCTTCATATACAACCTGATCAAGAGATCAATAAATCACTCGGTGGAACTAATCCCCGAAACAGGAGTAGGGTATTACTTCTTTATAGAAGGCTTGAACCTGTCTAAATCCCTTTGTCTACTAACCCATCGTGTTTGGCACTTGATCGCTACCCCTAGTTTCTTATTGCCGAAATCAGGTTTCGACAGTTGGCGCGCCAGCTAGGTGATGCGTCAAGTCTTCTTCTTCGTCTCACCGACTAACGCGATAGGATCTTCATCAGGCATCGACGACTTCGCCTTCCTCCCTGGACAGGCGTTCCACTTCGGCAGCCTCGACTTCATCACCGACAATTTCGACAAGATTTCTCTCCTTGACTCGGATGTGAACCAGTCGGGAGGGGAAAACCACTCGGCGCCATTCGGGTTACCAAACGACGCTGAGGTCTACTTCAATCTCTTACCTTCCGAGTTGGAATCGATCCACTCAGAAGAATCTTCTTCATCACCGTCGTGCTACGGTCCAAGTTCCAGGGAGATTGCCGTCGTGATTCAACCACTCGGATCGTGCTCATCTATTGAGATCGCTAACTACCTTAGCTTTTCCAACTTCGACGACCTCTACGACATCTCCACGGAGGAACTCGATGACTCCGTGGAACGAGCCAAGTTCGAAGAGGAGCGCCAGCGTAAAGAGGAGGAAACCAAGCGCAAGGAGGAGGAGCTCAAGCGAAAAGAAGAAGCCGACTGGAGAAAATAAGATCTGAGGGCGGCTGGGCGCTCCACTCGCGAGGCCATACTTCAGACCCGAGTCGACAACGCCAACATCTTCCTCACGCCTCAACAGAACGCGGTCGCTCCTCTCACCCTCATCGACACCTCATCGAAGTGGCACCTCCTGGCGTAACTCCAATTCTAGACAAAGTCAAGACTATCGTCGCAGCCACAGCCACCAACGCTACCACGGGCTCTGCTCGGAGAGCCACCGAGTCCATCGCCGAGACATCCGACGGCAGCCGCCTACCACTAATGCGATCTAAAGACTACCGGAGACCCGAGCTCAGCAAGACACCCGCCAAGTCCAAAGACCCTCGTCATTACGCAACGTGGAAGCATCAAGATCAGTCGGCCAACTCTCGTGAGAGAGATCATGGCCGGTCACCCGTCCATGATCGGATTAGTTACGGCAATAACTCCAACTACCATGATCGGATTAGTTACGGCAATAACTCCAACTACCAGACCGGCGTCATCGCGAGCGCAACAAGGCCAATCATGAAAACCGAAGGAGTTCACCCGACAACTATGACGATGGAGTACCCGCATTCATTCGGGACCTGCGTCGAGTGGATTGGCCAAGTGGATTCAAACCCACTGGGATTGACAAGTATGATGGTAAAACCGACCCCGAGTCTTGGTTAACTGTCTACGCCCTCGCCATCCATGTAGCAGGAGGAGGCAGCAAGGCCATGGCAAACTATTTGCTCGTTGCTCTCGCCGACTCAGCCAGGAACTGGCTCACAAACTTACCAAGAGGTTTGATTGATTTGTGGAGCGAGCTTCGAGACCACTTCATCGCCAATTTCCAGGGCACTTTTGACAGGCCCGGGACCCACTTCGATCTCTACAATGTAATCCAGAAGCCCGACGAGTCATTGAAAAACTACATTCGGCGTTTTTCGGAGAAGCGAAACAAGATCCCCGACATCACCGATGACGTCATCATAGTTGCGTTCCAGAAGGGTGTCCGCAATGAGCTATTGATCGGCAAATTCGGGCGCAAACCTCCAAAGACAGTCAAGAAGATGTTCAAAATACCCAACTCCTACGCCAAATCAGACGATGCAATCAAAGCCTCACGGCAGGACAAGCATGACAAGCAATCCAGGAGTAGCTGGCGCCCCAAGAAGGACAATGGCAACAGCAACGGCAACGGCAATAATGACCAAAAAGATCGCAAGCGTAAGCCTGAGGATCTGGTCGCTGCAATGTCTAACTACCAACAACAGCGTCCCCGAGTCACCGCCTACGACAGGATCATGAACGCCCAATGCACTCATCACCTAAATCACAAGCACGCGGACAAAGATTGTTTCATCTACAAACAATTCACCGAGCAATATGCAACTCAACTTCACCAGAAGCCGTCAGATAGAGCCGGCACCTCAGGAACCAAGAAGGACGACCCAGCTGGTGGCTTAGAGCCTTTCCAAGATCACAAGACCGAGTTAAACCACATTTTTGGAGGGCCGCTAGCGTATGAGTCGAAGAGGAAGTAGAAGCTGACCGACAGGGAAATCAACGCAGTAGAGCCTGAAGTCCCATGTTACTTACGATGGTCGAAGGTGGCTATCACGTTCAACCGCTCAGATCATCCTGACCGAGTGGTTCACCCGGGGCGGTATCCCCTGGTACTAGACCCGGTGGTTCGCAATGTCAAGCTCAAGCGTGTCCTCATCGATGGTGGTAGCGCCCTCAACATCCTCTTCGTCAAGACTTTGGACGAGATGCAAATCCCGAGATCCAAATTAAAGCCGAGTTCAGCTCCTTTTCACGGAGTCGTCCGAGGGCTGTCATCTACGCCACCTGGGCAAATCACCCTTCCGGTCACCTTCGGCACTCGGGAAAACTTCCGGACAAAGAACGTCAGCTTTGAAGTTGCCGACTTTGAGGCAGCTTATCATGCAATCATTGGAAGACCTGCGCTTGCCAAGTTTATGGCGGTCCCGCACTACACCTACCTCATGATGAAGATACCTGGTACCAATGGAGTCATCTCCTTGCGTAGTGACGTCAAGCAAGTCTTCACCTGCGACAAGGAAAGCTGCGACATGGCCCAAACTCATGAGAGATTACTTGGCCAACAGGAGGTCCGACTAGCTGCATCGACATCAGGCGAAGGCGAGATCCCAGCAAAGAAGATAGCCAAGTCGGGAGAAGGCGACACCAAGACAAAGAAGATTCCCCTTGATCCCTCTGATCCTTCCAAAACAACTGTAATAGGTGCCGAGTTAGATCCCAAATAGAAAAGCGCGCTCATCACCTTTCTACAAAATAATAAAGATATATTTGCTTGGAAACAATCTGATATGCCTGGTATTACTACAGAGGTGATTGAGCACTCATTAAATGTTAAAGAGGATGCGAAACCTATCAAGCAACGACTCGCCGATTTGCCCAAGATAGAAGGGATGCAATCAAGGAGGAACTTGCCAAGCTCTTGGCGGCTGGATTCATCAAAGAAGTTTACCACCCCGACTGGTTGGCCAACCCGGTCCTGGTTCGTAAGAAGACAGGACAATGGCGCATGTGTGTAGATTACACTGACCTCAACAAATCTTGTCCCAAGGATCCCTTTGGTTTGCCCCGTATTGATCAAGTCGTCGACTCAACAGCCGGCTGCGAGCTTCTGAGCTTCTTGGATTGTTACTCGGGATATCATCAAATCAGCTTGAAGGAGTCCGACTGCCTGAAGACATCATTTATTACCCCGTTCGGAGCTTATTGTTATATCACAATGCCCTTTGGCCTCAAGAACGTCATAGCTACTTATCAGCGTATGATCCAGAGATGCCTTCAGACCCAACTCGGGAGGAACATGAAAGCCTATGTCAACGATGTCGTCATCAAGACTAAGCAGAAACAGGATTTGATCACCGACTTGGAAGAGACTTTCTCAAATATTCGAGCCTTCAGGATGAAGTTGAACCCGGAGAAGTGCACTTTTGGTGTGCCGTTAGGCAAGTTACTCGGCTTTATGGTGTCTCACAGAGGCAACGAAGCCAATCTAGAGAAAATCAACGCTATCCGGAATATGAAGCAGCCGAGTACCCAGAAGGATGTCCAGATGCTCACTGGTTGTATGGCAGCACTAAGTCGTTTTGTTTCTAGACTTGGTGAATGAGGCATGCCCTTTTTCAAATTGCTTAAGAAGACAGAGGAATTTCTATGGACCCCGGAGGCCCAAAAAGCTTTTGAAGACATCAAAGGCTTCCTCACAACGCCACCCGTGTTAGCGTCACCTTACCCTTAAGAACCTTTGTTACTCTACGTTTGCGCAACATTTCAGGTGGTCAGCACGGTCTTGGTTGTTGAACGCGGGGAGGAAGGACGAGCTCAAAAGGTTCAAAGGCCGATCTACTTCGTTTGCGAGGTGCTGGTCGTATCCAAAACACGTTACCCCCAGGTACAAAAATTACTATATGGAATTTTAATTACCGTCAAGAAGTTAGCCCATTATTTTCAAAGTCACTCGGTTACTGTGGTCACGTCTTTTCCACTCGGTGATGTCATCCATAATCGGGAGGTTACTGGGTGTATTGCGAAGTGGGCTTTGTAATTGATACCACTAGATATTACTTTCAAAGCCAGAACGTCTATAAAATCTCAAATCTTGGCTGACTTTGTGGCCGAGTGGACTGAGCATCTAGAAGAAGTACTTAGGGAGGAGATGCAATATTGGACCATGCATTTTGATGGGTCTACACAAGTCACCGGCTTGGGAGCAGGAGTTGTCCTGATTTCCCCGACTGGGGAGAGGCTACGGTATGTTCTTCATATACATTTTCCTGCTTCACACTACGTGGACGAGTACGAAGCTTTACTTAATGGGCTATAGCTTGCTGTGTCCCTGGGCATACGTTGGATGGTTGTACGAGGAGATTCCCAGTTGGTGGTAAATCAAGTAATGAAGGACTGGTCTTGTTTAAACGACAACATGGTAGCTTATCGTCAAGAAGTTCACAAGCTAGAGGACAAGTTTGATGGCTTGGAGTTATCTCATGTTTTAAGGCACAACAATGAGGCGGTAGATCAATTGGCCCAGTTTAGTTCCAAGCGAGAAACTGCCCCGACTGATGTTTTTGTAGAACACCTCTATGAACCGACTGTTACTTAAAAATCAGTTTCCAATGAAGAAGTTACAGACTAGGTTGCCATGCTTGACGCCGAATGGAGAACGCCGTTTATCAATTTTCTAACTCGGCAGGAGCTGCCCGAAGACCGGGATGATGTGGAGTGAGTCCAACGTCGCAGTCAAAGTTATTTCATGGTTGATTCGGAATTGTACAGGAGAAGTCCGTCTGGAGTTTTGTTAAGGTGCGTCACGCCTGAGGAAGGACGACAATTGTTACAGGATATTCACTCGGGAATTTGCGGCAGTCATGCCGCAGCACGTACTCTGGTCGGCAAGGCTTACAGGCAAGGTTTTTTCTGGCTCACGGCAGTCTCTGACACTGATAAGGTGGTCCACACATGTGAAGGTTGTCAGTTCTTCGCTTGACAAAGTCATGTTCCAGCCCAAGAGTTGCAAACAATCCCATTGTCATAGCCTTTTGCG
Organism: Oryza officinalis; assembly: GCA_008326285.1. NCBI lineage: Eukaryota > Viridiplantae > Streptophyta > Magnoliopsida > Poales > Poaceae > Oryza > Oryza officinalis. Next base: position 35,361,094 of record BDMV01000003.1, read on the forward strand.
ATATGGGGCTTGGACATGGTTGGTCCTTTAAAAAGGCTCTAGGAGGATTTACACATTTGTTCATTACAATTGACAAGTTCTCCAAGTGGATTGAGGCTAGACCGGTTGCTATAATAACCGCGGATAAGACGCGAGATTTTATTTTAAACATTATGCATTGGTTTGGTGTTCCTAGTAGGATTATAACCGATAATGGGACTCAGTTCACTGGTGGCATCTTCAAATAATTCTGTGAAGATTTTGGAATCAAGATTTGCTATGCGTCAATGGCACATCCTAGAAGCAATGGACAGGTTGAACGTGCCAATGGTATGGTTTTTCAAGGTATTAAGGCCCGAGTGTTTGATAGGCTAAGCCCTTATGCTGGAAGATGGGTTTAAGAGTTGCCTTCGGTATTATGGTCATTGCGGACTACGCCCAGTCGGGCTTCTGGCCAATCACCTTTCTTTTTAGTCTATGGGGCTGAAGCAATGTTGCTGAGTGAGATGGAGTTCGAATCTCTACAAGTTCGCAGTTTCAATGCTGAACGTTATGATCAAGACCGAGTTGACGATTTGACCCGACTGGAAAGGGCTCATAAAGCTGCATTGGTTCAGTCGGCAAGGTATCTTCAAGGACTTCGACGTTATCATAATCGAAACGTTCGGTCACGAGCTTTTATTGTTGGTGATATGGTTTTACGGAAGATTCAGACTACGAAGGATAGGCATAAGTTATGTCCATTATGGGAAGGACCCTATATAATTGCTGAGGTCACTTGGCCAGGAGCATATCATTTGAAGCGCGAAGATGGGACTATGGTGGAGAATTCATGGAATATTGAGCACCTTCGTCTATATTATACTTAAATTTATTGTATCATGTTCTTCTCGACTACTGACTTTAAGTAAGTTGCCTTCTTGAGTTGTCAGTCGGGGGCTATACGTATTAATAAAGTATGAGGTTTTTGTTCAATAATGACTTGTTCATACTTGGCTTATCATTGTCTAATGTTTTGGTTTGAGTTAAGTAAATAAGGACTAAAAATTTTTTAATGAGTTAATCAAGTCTAGGCTTGATGACAATCGGATGAAAATTTTTAAGAAATTAAATACGAAGACTCAAATTAGGGCATAGACATAAATAAATTGAATATTTACAAGTTAGATTACAAGAGTTATTTACATCAAACACTTCAACCTTGGAAGTTTTCAACTACATCAGCAGCAATCTTCTTGGCCGATTCCTGTGCTTCATTTATCAGCTCTACGGCTTGTTCATCTGTGGTGCCATCAGCAAAACCATCTCCTATGGAATTTATGTCCACTTGGGGATAAAGAGATTTAGTCATTGCAAGGGTTTGTCTTGCACTCATGGTTGCAGCATCAGTGATATTTTCTATATACTTTTTTGGAGCTGTCCTGAGTTTATCATAGATTTCTACAGCATCCATAGCGCTTGTTCCAAGGCTGTTTTCATTGATTGCTGATAATATTGGTGTAGCTGTATTAGCGATGTCATCCCTGACTCTTTCAGCTCTCCGGACTTTTTCAGCAAAGACTTCAATTTGAGCATGGGATTTAATCTTATTAGCTACAAGTTTGATATGAACAGATTATACAAATGACCAAGATCAGTTAGATCAAGGAGAACAAGTTTCAGGGGTTACCTTCGATTTCTTCTAAAGCTTTATCTTTATCAGACTCAAGCTTGGCATTGTCAGTTTCTACTTTCTTTAGTTGTGCTTTTAGGGAGTCGATTTCGGATATGTTGGCTACAGCATGAAGATTTGGAGTTATTGAAGTCGAATGGATTAAACAAGAACAGACGAGTTAGTTTTTATTACCTCTGATTGAACCACGAAGTTTCAGGTTCATATCTCGAAGCTTGTTGATTTCTTCCCGAAGAACAACTTCTCTAGCTGTAGCTTCCTCTTTAGCTTCCTTGAGATCCTGCTGGATATTTTCCAAGGAATTGACATGAGGCACCAGTTTTTCTAAAGTATTTGATTTAGCCAGTGAGCGCCGATATATTCTCTACATCATGGAGATTGAGTCAGTTGATTACAAAACATTATGTAATTGAGATATGAGAAGTTTATTCATATGTTCATCAGCCGAGTGGCTTCATTGAGGTTGGCGACAAGCAAATCGCGTTCTTAAGCTTCTTCTTTTCTTGTTTAATACGATGCCTTGCTTTTTGCCTTCGGCATCCCGCCACTCGATCTTGATCGGAGGCACTGAGTCCTCTGTGGATTTCAATCGGGTAATCTCTTCTTCTTCGGCTGATTGATTTGAGCATGATGAATAACATGGAAGTCAAAAGATATGAGACAAGAATTTGATGAGTATTGAAGGTTAACTGTTGTAGCTTTGGGTTGGTTTTCTTGAGTGCCAGCGTCCTTGGCTGATTGATCCTTGTTGGTTCCAGTCCTTGGTACTGGATCTTCAACCGGAGTTTCTTGATTGCCTGGGTCTTGTTTTTTCCTGTCCGGCTGGTTTTCAGTCGGGGTCCTTGAGCTGATGCTTGATTAGCAGAGTCTGACTGGTTTCCAGTCGGGGTATCTTGACTGGCAGTCGGGGGCTCTTGCTCGGGGCTGGCTTCATCCGGGAGAGGGTTCTGAGACCCTTGTTCTGCATATTTTGGTTTCTCTGGTGTTGTGGATGGATTTATTTTTTCTGTCTGCCCGGTGGGATCTATGTCTTGAGGTTTTCTGCAGAAAAAGAAAACGATGATTGAGATGGAATCAAGCGGGTTTTCAACAACAAGATAAATTCGGTTATAAGAAGGATACTTGTTAGATTTTCTGATCTTTGGGGCAGATCTCGTGGATGGCTTGGGAGAGCTTATGTTAGCTTTTGGAGTTTGGATTTCCTCAAATTCTTCGTCCGAGTCATCCACGACCAGTTTCCTCTGTTTGCTGGCACGTTTGCTAGTTTCTTCAACGGCAGCAGCAGCTCTTTTGTTTTTAGCTTGAGGTTTGATCTTTGGGCCGCCAGCCGGTTTCTTAGTAGTCGGCTGGGCTAGTATATCTTCATGATAAACTTTGTATGGCCGAGAGATAATCAGAGCATTTGCCTGTAAGCAATATTCCTAAGATACATTGAAGAATATGGATAAATTGAAAAATGGTTCAAGATGCACAGTCTACTCACCAGAGGAGGTGGTCGATGAAGATGGAAGGGAACAACCGGCAGTTTATTGCTGTAGTCCACTGCAATTCCAGAAGAGAAGATCTTGTACATACGAGCGCACAAGACCTGAAAATTTAGGGATTCTCGGTCTTCCCGATTGGGGTCACTCTGGCCTTCGTATTCAAATGCTGGCTTAGATCTTTCTTTAATAGGAGCCAGTCGGCTCTTGATAAAGTGCCGAGTGATCTGTTCTCCCTAGAGGCCCTTATTCTTCATCTCAAGAATTTTAGCCAGAAGATTGTTAGCTTCTATCCAATCTTGGTTTTCTGGCAAAGCTTTCCAGTTGGCTCGTTGGATTGGTGGGAGACCAATGAAGTCGGGCAAACTGGGGGCTGGGTTTGAGATATAGAACCAGTTCGCATGCCAGCCTTTGTTAGAAGATTTCAGGGGAAGAGAAAAGTAGTTTTTGCGAAGAGTACCGCGGAGCTGAAATCCGGCACCACCAACAACACAAGGGTTATCTTTGGTTGGGTGGGCTTTGAGAGAAAACATGCGGCGGAAGAGGTTGAAATGGGGATAGATTCCTAGGAAGGCTTCGCATACATGGATGAAAATGGCAATGTGCAGTATGTTGTTTGGATTCAGATGATAAATTTTGAGACCGTAGAAATCGAGGATACCATGAAAGAATTCAGAAGTGGGAAGACCAAATCCGCAATAGAAAAAGTGGGTGAAAACTACAATCTCACCGGTGTTTGGAGTTGGGAATTCTTCACCGTATGCTGGGCACCAGCCAATGATCTCCTTGGCAGGAAGAACTCTGTCCTTCACCATCTCTCGCAGGGTTGATTCTTTCACATCTGATGTTTCCCATTGGTCGAAGGGAATTTCTCTCTCTTCCGCCATGGATGAGGTTTGTGGGGGATCAAATCAGGTGTTAGGAGCAGAGATTCTTGGAGATGTTTGTGGCAGGATGCGCGTGGTAGATTTTGATGGAGTTTTGAGTTTCTGGATGAATGGATTTGGATAAGCTCGTGTTTTAGGTTTCTCCGGAAGAGTTTGTGAACAGGAGCGCGAAAAGGGAAATTTTTAGAAGATGAAGCGGCGGGGAAGACGACGGCGCTTCAGTGGTTTTAGGGTATCGGTAGGTTTTCTCGTGTTTGGGCCGAGGCCCATGAGAAGCTTACAGCCCATCATTCTGGTTCGGCCTATCATATCTCTTTTAGGGACTTAAGAAGATTTGCCTTGGCAACATGCATGTGTTTTTAGTGCTTAATACCATTTAAATCCTTCCATACAGCAGTTATTCAACTTTTTAGGAGTTGATATGATTTGGAAGGTAACCAGCAGTGGAGTCTTTTTATAAGTTGCTAGAGCTGTTTGGTTTACAAAAAGCAATTGATTTTATATTATATCAATGCTATCTTGTCACCTTGGTGTGCTTTTCTGATTAAGACCAATATTATGGCTTTGGCTCTTTATATTTTGTTTATGTTTTTGGACAATTGGTAAATTAATTATGGGTTTATTAACTCGGATTTTCTATTGTCTATGCAACATATTCCTACGGATGGAGGAGTTGTGTGCTTTGAGAGGACTCGGGCAGAACAACTCAGATAGCATGAGCTTGCCAGAACTCGGGGTCATTATACACTGTGTCTTGATTATGAGGTTATGTGTTATATGATTTTTATGATTGCTTTTGGATTTGGTTAAGCATTTATTTATATCACTCGGATGAGTATGATTATTATAGTTCTTGACTATATACTTAGTTTGCTTAACTAAACACATAGTCGGGGCTACACCTAATTAGGTGCATCTAGTCGATGCACCTAGGTATATATTCTTGAACTTTTTTCAGCCCTTCACAGCCTTCTTATTGGATGATAAAGCACTCGGGAGACTTGGGCAGAGATGATGGAAGCACTCGGCAATAGAGGCACTCGGCTATGTGTTATTCTGGTTTGAGGCTACGTTATCTCGTCGACTATGAAGGTCTCAGGGGCTACTGTGGAGATTATGGGTACCATATACCCACACGGCTAGCTTATCCGATTGACTATAGGGGATAGGTTATGATTCATGATTATGTAATCGGCTTAGGACTTAAGTATTACGTTACCTTGTGTAATAAGGAATGACTTATAGTCCTAAGTCGGGAATACTATGAAGTCCTATATAGTATGTTGCTAGGTCTTCGACTTGTGAGCCTACCCTCTAAGCCTATATAAGGGGGGTAGGATGTCCCTTGAGAGGCATAGAGACAATAACAAATAGCTAGATTTTCTTCATATACAACCTGATCAAGAGATCAATAAACCACTCGGTGGAACTAATCCCCGAAACAGGAGTAGGGTATTACTTCTTTATAGAAGGCCTGAACCTGTCTAAATTCCTTTGTCTACTAACCCATCCTGTTTGACACTTGATCACTACCTCTAGTTTCTTATTGCCGAAATCAGGTTTCGACACATTGCTTAGCCCCTTCCTTAAGAGAAAAGGGAAACACTTTCCACCATAAGGTGTCTTGTGTCATGCCCGCGATTGTCAGGTATGAACACAATTGCTCAAACTCTCGCAGATGTTCGTAGGGATTTTCACTTTCGTGCCCCGAGAAGGATTGTCCCCGAACCATGGCTACAAAGCCAAGATTGAGTTCATAGCCAGATGTATGAATTGGTTTTGAAGAAGGGGTGGCTCACAGGTCTCGGGCCTTGGAGCAGAAAGGTTTTGAATAGAACAATGGTCCATGGTAAGTAAGAAGAGAAAGGAAGGAATAGAATGAAAGGAAAGAAACGATACGAGGATGAACCAAGTTCGAAGATGATATAGAAACCATTCCCCGACAGCGGTGACAGAAATGCTTGTTGGTATTCGCTACGCACAAAAATAAATCCCATAACGAATGGATACCACTGTAGCACTTTTCCTTAGAGTATTCCAAGGGTATCAAAAACAAGGAATGTGTGCGTATATATACGAACAGGATTCTACCCAAGGACAATAACAAAAGATAAGATTGGCTAGAGAGGATTCCTATGTATTCAACTAGTTATCTTACGTTAAAGGTAAAACTCTATCGAATGCTTCGAGCACCGGCCCTTTTCTAGTCTGCCAGGATGAGTCCGACCTTAAGCTTTGTGATGTACCCGAACGTGGAGGGATGCAAAGGATGGATAGGGCTATCACCACCTGCCGCCTACCTCACTTTCTGTGAAGAACACAACAAACGAAGGTAACTGCTAACCTAGACACGACGCCTAAGTTATTGATTACTACTATAGCCTTGCGCAGGAACTTCCTTTTATATCCAGAGTCCTAGTACTAGAGCACTTATTTATAAACCAAGCGATGAACCCGCAACTAAGAGAATATATCTCACTTAAGTAAACTAATTAAATAACATAGGATATCTTGAATACTTACTTTGTAAAAGAAGCATCCACCGAGGTACAAGCAAGAAGAAGGCCAACAATCCCGGCACTTCTCTAGAACTTCGTTAGAAAAATACCGACACGTCCAGCACTCCTCCATAAAATTCTTGGAGAAAACTCCAATATGCGGGGCACTCCTTCTGTCGAAACTTGGTTTCGGTAATAAGAAACTGGGGGTAGCAGTCAAGCGCCAAACACGATGGGTTATTATGCAAAGAGGTTTAGACAGGTTCAGGCCCTCTCTAACGAGAGGTAATACCCTACTCCTGTTTCGGGGATTCGATCCACCGAGTGATTTATTGATCTCTTGATCTCGGTTGTCTCGTATGTTCTTGCTATGATTCTCTATGCAGTCGTCTATCCCTCAAGGGACGCTCTACCCTCCTTATATAGTCTTGGAGGGTAGGCTTACAAGTCGGAGACCCTATCATACTCTATGTTGGACCTCTCAATCCTACCAACTATGGACTATGAGCCGTTACCTTATTACAATGGTAACGTAATACCCAAGTCATAATCCAGTTTACATAACAATGAGTCCTAACCTATCTCCTATGGTAAGTCGGATAAGCTAGTCATGAGGGTATCCGGTACCCATAATCTCCACAGTAGCCCCCGAGACCTTCACAGTCGACGAAATAACTTTGCCCCGAACCAGAATAACACATAGCTGAGTACCTCCTTAGCCGAGTGCTTCTATCGCCGAGTGCTTCCATCATCTCTGCCCAGGTCTCCCGAGTACTTTATCATCCAATAGAAAGGCTGTGAAGGGTTGAAAACATCTCGAAAATTCCAAAAATAGATATTTAGGTGCATCGACTGATGCACCTAATTAGGTGTAGCCCCCGACTATGTGTTTAGTTAATCAAACTAAGCATATAGTCAAGAACTATAATAATTATACTCTCCTGAGTTAAATAAATGCCAGCCTAAGCCAAAAGCAATCATAAAAAATCATATAACACATAACCTCATAATCAAGGCATAATGTATAATGAATTCCGAGTACTCGGCAAGCTCATGCTTATCCGAGTGGTTTTGCCCGAGTCATCTCAGAACAAACAACTCAGCCAACCCTCATGGGTAGAAAATCTGAGTTAATAATTCATCAGTCATTTGAAAAATATGATCAAAATATTAAATAGCTCCAGCCATAATATCGGTCTTAATCAAAAAGAGCACACCAAGGTGACAAAGAAAGCATTGACATAATCATAAAATCAAATGCTTTGCAAAAAACAAACATCTCCTCCAACCTATAAAAAAAGTTATCAGGATAGTTATAAAAAACTTTACTGTTTGTCACCTTCCAAGTTGCATCGTACCAACCTTCAACAAGTTGTGTAACTGCTGTATGAAAGCATTTTAAAGGCATTGGGCAATAAGACACGTGCATATTGCCAGAGCAAATCTGCTTAAGTCCCTAGAGACATGTGTCAAGCCACACCTATAATATGGGCTGTACGCTTCTCATGGGTCTCGGCCCAAACACGAGAAAACTTACTGATACCCTAAAATTTCTGAAGCGCCGGCGTCTTCCCCGCTGCTTCATCTTTTGATCTGAATGGTTATCCCTCATGGGATGCACCAAAATAGATTTGATAATTGAATCCCAACTGGCGCAAGAACTCAGCTTGTGACTCTTGTAGGAAATAATGATTGATCCAGACCATGAATATAGGAAATAAGCTCGCGGCCATGTATTCATGTTGCATATATCCAGAATAAGTCCAAATTGAAGGTATGATCCTCGTGCTAGAGCTAGTAAACCCCCGAGCATGTCACTTGTCCTTCTGTCGCAGTCGAAGTTATCTATTGGTAGCAACTAATGCAGTCGGCATGGAAGCGAGACCACCAATATGAAGATAAAATTGCCCATCAAAGGTAACAAAGATATCGGTGGTGGAAACATAGTTGCCCATCAACAGCGACGATGGAATCCACCAATCATGGAGACGAAGAAAATAGTCGACGGTGATAAACGTGATCAGCAGTAATGATGACTGGCGGCAGCAGAGATGGTCGTCTATGAAGATGAAGTTTCTTTGAAGAAGAGAATACCAATCGATGGCGACCAAGGCAAGTCGGTGATGAAGGTGAAGACGCACATCAGTAGCGACGATGCAGGCCAGCGATGACAGCGAGACCACCAGTCAGCAATGACGGAGATAGCCGGACGATGAAGACGAAAATGCTAATCAATTGCGGCGTGATAGGCCATCAATTGTAACAGACGCAACCAGTGGTGATGATGATCCGCAGCAGGAGAAAACGACCTGTTGTAGAGACGAAGTTGTCCGTCAACAGTAGCAAAATAGGTAAGGCCAAAGAGACATGGCAAGATGTTTGATGAAGATGGTGGCATTGGTGTCCCAATCAAATTTTAGTGCAAACGAAGCCCAAACTCCTGAAGGAAAGAACTTGGTTGACAGTAGTTGACTGAAAATGAAGATAATGCCGATGACGAAGGTGCCGATAGTAACATCAATGATAATAATCCATCAAACTGTTGAAAAGATATGAAAGCTCAAGTGGTTTCCTTGACGCTAGCATGTGTGTGGTGAAGATTGATGCAATTGCCTCTTGATTTATGATAACGGTAGTAGAACTTGATTTTGTAGTTGTTGAAGATACTTCACTTGGAGCAAAGTAGATATTGTTATCCAACTCGTCGAATCTGAGTTGATTAGTTGATAACTCCAAACTCCCAAACATGTAGATTAAATCTTGAACTTAACTTTTGAAAAACTTGGAATTGACTGTAGCATCAAATGAGAGCCAAAATTGTCGACGAAAATATTGGAGTTGCTGAAGTAGAAAGTCTACTCTGGAGCGAAGACGAAGCTGATTTCTCTGAAGTTGATTCGTTGGCTGATTAATTGATTGCTTTATCTTGACATAATGCATGTCGAATTTTGAGTCTTGTATTTGTGTAGCCCCCGACTCTATGCTTAGTTGGGAAACAACTGAACATAGAATCAAGAACTATAGCTTGTCATTGAGTAGCCATTACTTGAGTGAAGATACACATAGAAGACGTCATGTTGAGGCTCTTGGTTGGTGAAGTGATGAAGCTTGCGAAGTAGAGGCAATAGTATTTGCCGGTACCGAAGACAGTGAGAATAAAGTTGCTCCACACAATGATGACGCAATTGCACAGCAGTTGAAGGCGGCGAAGGCGAGCCGGCGGTGAAGACGTAGACACCCAACAACGGTGGCGTCAAAACCAACCGTGTAGGCGGAGACACCAGTTGGCGATGGCGCAGGCAGGCCGACGATTAAGACGTAGACGCCCAACAACGGTGGTGCGAAACCAACCGTGTAGGCGGAGACACCAGTCGGCGGCGGCGAAGGCAGACCGACGATGAAGTCGTAGACGTCCAACAACGGTGTCACCAATCAACCGTGTAGGCGGAAACACCAGTCGACGGCAGCGAAGGCAGGCCGACGATGAAGTCGTAGACGCCCAACATCGGTGATGTCAGCAATCAACCGTGTAGGCGAAAACACCAGTCGGCGACGGCGAAGGCAGGCCGACGATGAAGTCGTAGACGCCCAACAATGGTGATGTCACCAATCAACCGTGTAGGCAGAAACACCAGTCGGCGGCGGCGAAGGCAGGCCGACGATGAAGTCGTAGACGCCCAACAACGGTGATGTCACCAATCAACCGTGTAGACGGAAACACCAGTCGGCGACGGCGAAGGCAGGCCGACGATGAAGTCGTAGACGCCCAGCAATGGCGATGTCACCAATCAACCGTGTAGGCAAAAACACTAGTCAGCGCCGGCGAAGGCAGGCCGACGATGAAGTCGAAGACGCCCAGCAACGGCGATGTCACCGATCAACCGTGAAGGCAGAAAACACCAGTCGGCGGTGGCGAAGGCAAACCAACGATGAAGTCGTAGGCGCCCAACAACGGTGATGTCACCAATCAACCGTGTAGGCGGAAACACCAGTCGGCGGCGGCGAAGGCAGGCCGACGATGAAGCCGTAGACGCCCAACAACGGTGATGTCACCATTTAACCATGTAGGCAGAAACACCAGTCGGCGGTGGCGAAGGCAGGCCGACGATGAAGCCGTAGATGCCCAACAACGGTGATGTCACCATCAATCAACCGTATAGGTAGAAACACCAGTCAGCGGCGGCGAAGGCAGGCCGACGATGAAGTCAAAGACGCCCAACAATGGTGATGTCACCAATCAACCGTGAAGGCGGAAAACACCAGTCGGCAGCGGCGAAGGCAGACCGACGATGAAGTCATAGACGCCCAACAAAAGAGATGTCACCAATCAACCGTGTAGGCGAAAACACCAGTCGACGGTGACGAAGGCAGGCTGACGATGAAGTCGTAGACGCCCAACAACGGTGATGTCACCAATCAACCGTGTAGGTGGAAACACCAGTCGGCAATAACGAAGACGACCGACGGTGAAGACGACGTTGCCATCAACAGCGGCGGCGGAGCACACCAACCGTGAAGGCAAAGAAACTAGTCGGTGATAAAGTCGAGGCTGCCGAAGCGGAACGCCTGCCCAGGGACGAAGGCGAAGTCGTCGATGCCTGATAAAGATCCCATCGCGCTTGTCGGCGAGATGAAGAAGAAAACTTGACGCAGAGCCCCTACCTGGCGCGCCAACTGTCGAAACTTGGTTTCGGCAATAAGAAACTGGGGGTAGCAGTCAAGCACCAAACACGATGGGTTAGTATGCAAAGAGGTGTAGACAGGTTCAGGCCCTCTCTAACGAGAGGTAATACCCTACTCCTGTTTCGGGGATTCGATCCACTGAGTGATTTATTGATCTCTTGATCTCTTGATCTCGGTTGTCTCGTATGTTCTTGCTATGATTCTCTATGCAGTCTTCTATCCCTCAAGAGACGCCCTACCCTCCTTATATAGTCTTGGAGGGTAGGCTTACAAGTCGGAGACCCTATCATACTCTATGTTGGACTCCTCAATCCTACCAACTATGGACTATGAGCCGTTACCTTATTACAATGGTAACGTAATACCCAAGTCATAAGCCAGTTTACATAATAATGAGTCCTAATCTATCTCCTATGTTAAGTCGGATAAGCTAGTCGTGAGGGTATCCGGTACCCATAATCTCCACACCTTCCGAAGCTTCCCTCACTCTCTATTCAATTCAACATACTAAAGTAAAGTCTAAATTCAAAAAGTGAGTTGTACTTTACTTTGTTGTACATTTTCCAAGTGAGTGAAGACCTCCTTTTATAGCTGCCAATGATGGTTGGAATGGCGGTCAACTCCCCACAAACATCATTAGGGACTCATCAGCGCCACCCGCATGTAAGGTGGGGATAAGGGGGGCCAATCGCGGTTCAGCCGAACTATGGGCCTCACCTCTCTCCACCGTCTTTCTCTAGTGGCTTATAGGTGGGCCCCTGTGGCAGTTGAGGATGGTTTGGCCCCACTTTAAGTCGGTTTTGACTGTTAGGTGGGCCCTCCAATCCTTGTGCTCACGTGTGATTGGTCAGAGGTGCATTTTGTCGCATGGCAGGTGTATTTTCATCCATATATGACCTGCATACATATATTTACCAAAGCTTGTGAAAATGGTTAGTAGTAAACCCATACCACTAAGTTTTGATATTATATTTGACATCTTTTATGCAGAAGTTGACGATTAAAGTTTGCATTTAACGACTGTCAACACCGATCACATCAGTTAGAGGTCATGCCTACAAAAGTATGGATTACTACTCGTACGAGCAAAGTTACGATTGCCAAGGGAAGTAATCTAAGCTGCTTACATTCACAATGGCGTCCTTCTCTATTTGCGGAAGGTCGCACAACGATGTGGGGATGTGGGCAACGTCCCATGGTGGATCTACCATCACTTGCCCCACGTACTTCATCACGGCCATGTCAAAGAGAGTTGCGATGAAGATTATAGTAAAGGATTAGATTAATTCATAGGACTCGAAGCTGTCAGAAAAATTTCGGATTAGATTAATTCATAGGACTCGAAGCTGTCAGAAAAATTTCGGGTTATATACCAAAGCATGATATCCACGTCACATCCTCTACCCCCAAGTACTCGTACGCAGGATGAGCTTGGGCTTGTAGAGGCTTGATCCCACGACGAACAAAGTCTAGTACGATTTCATACCCGGTCAGACCATGTTCTCGGAGGTCATAGATTTTATCAACAAAGCCCTTCAGAGCAGGGATCAGAGAAGGCTTGGAGGTCCATTGGGTATGCCCTAAACGACGTACCTAATTTGCAACAAGCCATTGGGAATGGCCTCGCACTAGCACAAAACAGCTCATCTGTGTCAGCAGGAACCCTCATCGGAACCCTCATCTGTGTCGACGAGGGGCTTCATCACGAACTAAAGGTCAATGATATGAAAAATCATCTTTGTCGGGCCAGCCACCGTCACTGATGATAGTTATCTTTATCGGGCCAATATTAAACCCTGTCACCAATAGTTTTGACCTAGCAAAGGAGTAAAACTAGGGCCCGTCACCGATGAGTCATCCGTGACGGGCCCCAACTATGAACCGACAAAGATGACTAGGTCACCTTTGTCGGTATGGTTTGGGGACCATGTGACGGGCTTTATGTTATTCCCGACGTCTGTTATGCATATCGGCATTGGTTATTTATTCTAACCCGTCACCGATGAATAATTTATCAAAATAAATAAATTTTATTTTTTTGGCTAGCCTCAGGCCTTTGCTATCCATGCCCGTTGCAAAATAATAGAAACAAATATATATACTCCCTTTCCAAGCAACCCCATTCACACAGCCATTCACAACAAACCCAATATTCACACATCCATTCACATATGCCATCAATCCATATATTGACAATCACATCAACATTAAGAATCACCAAACTGCCGATATGTATCTGTGAGAGTGAAGCATCAAAACTTGCAAAACTGAGTTATAATTTGAAACAAATTATGTAATTAGCATTGCAAATGTATACATTAACATCAGATATTGTATTACATATAATATTATACATAAATGTTACATAATCACATGTTTGTTATAAGCCTTAAAAAATGTTCAACAAATTTTGACCGAGCGACTTCATTCTAAAGCATCCTTTTGGAGATACTAGTTCCATAAGTAAGAAGGCAACTAGTTCTTCTATAATATATATGAATTTGTCCGACGGAATTTTGCTAAATTTTCCCTGCAAATGAGCACAAACTTAGTATATATACATATATATATATATATGTGTGTGTGTGTATGTGTGTGTATGTACACAATTGAACTAATAGTGTTTTTTGGTGTGAGCACAAACCTCAAGATCTAGCAATGTCACCTTATCCAGCAAAATATTCATGTTATGGCACATGTGAAAACCACAAGTTTCACCAACTTGTTGATCACATGGGAAGTCTTTGTGGTGATAGAGGTCGGGACGTCCTTCCTTATGCTTGCCGCCTTGTTCCACATATTAGGCCCACGCGTCATTTAATGCAGCTTCAAGTGCGTCAAAATTGTATTTATCATTAATTTGGGAGTTAAGGTAGTAGACCTTACTCCACTTTGGCACTATGACCAGGAAAATCCAATGGAACCTGCGGCATTAATATATTGCAAGTTAAATACTAAAGCTATACGCGTCGTGGATTTTCATCGAATTAGATAACACACTTACTGTTGATTATGGGCTAATAAAATAAAGTTTTTGTCTTGGAGGGCCCACAAGCAGTCGTTGACATAATTTGTCAACGATTCTAATGTATTCTTGAGAGTTGTCTCGTTGACTTGGGTTGTATCTAGGAAGCCAACTTTGATTATGTTTCTTTGTGCCTTCTGCCAACTTAACTTACAAGGCAATGAAATAACCCTTATAAGCATTCTATATGGATTGTTATTAGCATATTTTGCACTCATCAATACTTATAACATATAGCACTTCAGAAGATTGGTGACCACCGCTCCCAGCCTGAATAGGTCAAAGAGATTCGTGAAGTCTACCACAATATAGGAAGCTGGCTCAAGAAATGGCTCAGCACCGTGATGGCCCATTATAGCCGTCTCTCTATTCTCCTTGAGTTCGACCTCTCCATGTATTATCCGTCTAACTCTTGGGAAGCTGAACCCATCTTGGCTAGCTCATGGTCTCCAACCAATGGCATGCCTAATTAGAAGGTTGTCGGAGCTAGGCTCTTAGGACGAACTGATATGTCCTTGCTGAGATCTAGCTTCTTGGGAGCTAGGAGCAAGGTCTGCAGCTTTCCTTTTCCTTTCCCCATTCCACAAGCTTTTTTGCTAGATACAACTGGTGGAGAAGAATGTGCCTTGCTTTTCTTGGAAGGAGGGGGATATTAGCCATGTCGTTGGCATCCATAGGATCAAATCCAAAATCTGTATCATCTTGTAAACGGGTCCTCCTGTGGTGGGCCTTCGATGGCAGTAGAGGCTGAAGGAGCTGGAGAGGATCTTGGCGGCGGACGACTTGGTGCATTTGACCTAGGAACCATCGTTATGACAATTTGGTCCTTGGGCCATTGAATAAAGGTTCCACGTGCAGTTCCAAGGGTCAAAATTTTGTCGTTTGGTGGGATCTCTAGAGGCCAGTTGACCCAGTTGTCCTTGACCATGTCCACCTGGACTTTAGCATGGCCAGCCACCAAGTCCGCCCCGTACACTTTGGTTTCCGAGGTAGGCTTGAAAGCGACTCCTTCGACGGCCGTGGACGAGAAATTTTGTGTCACCCTAACCTCTAGGATGCACTGTGTGGGTCCTTGCGATAGATTCATCCACATTCTTAGAATAGGATATATTAGATGGGTGAGTTAAGACAACATATGCATGGTATCATGGTTTTACCATTATATGGTCAACTGCGGCAGGGACTGGTTCTTGTTCTTGCGCCTCCCTAGTTTACGCGCAACTACTTCGCCGTTGCGTAGGGCTCGCTTGTACTCTAGGAGCGGGGACGGGGTCGTTGTTCTGCTGTTGGAGCTCTCCCCTGATGCTTGACTCCACCTGAGAAAGTTTATGATCAAATTCCGAGCTAAGTTCAGATCTGATCTTTTCTTTCAGGCGCTCCTCTTTCTCCGCCATAGTCAGCTTCCGCCTCTTGTATTGCCATGAGTACTGGGGCAACCCAACCTTCCATGGAGCGTTAAAGCCAACGCCTCTTGTCCATCCAGAATGTTCTGGGTTGCCCAGCACTTTTGTGAGGATGTCGTTCTAGGGTCTTTGAGAGCACACCTCTTGCAACGACTGTCTCTCGGCAGCATATTCGGCCTATAGTATAGTGAAGTCAGATTAAATCATGCCTACTATACAAAGAGACATCCAGATTTACTTTACGATCTCGAGAACTCACCATTTGTTGGTACACTCGGTCATCATCGACATTTGGGAACGTAAGTGTTCCATCGTTGTTCTTAACGGCCTGTGCCCTTGCCCAATTCCTTGCTCGATCATCTGGGATGTCTGCAAATGGCGGTGGGGTGTTAGATTGTGTTGCAGCCTCATCCTCCTTCCACCATTGCTCTTGCCTCCCCCTATATCCTTCAGTGCCAAGCCGGTGTGGGTGCTTGTTTCTAGCTTGGAGTTGTCGGGCGGCCTTGCTTTTTGCCAGGAACTCAAGAGCTATTTTTGCAGCCACTAACTGGTCCCAAACGGTTTCCGTGATCCACGGGTATGTGCCAAATGGTGTTGGGTGGTTTGGGTTGAGTGTGAACTCGTTGACAAGCTCTGTCTTGAATTTTTTCCAACAACTGCCCATCTTTTGGAGTGCACGACACTTCAAATTGTTCTCATCTTCTCGAGGATACTCGAAGGACTCCTTGAGCTTCTCTCAAGTAGTCTCTTTGTCCTCTTGTGGCACTTCCTTAACATCGTCCAATAGGATGCTGAAGTGTTGTCTTCTTAAGACTCCACATACACATGCAAACCGCTTCATTACCGATGTTGGAGCCACCGGGAATCCTTCGGCGTCAACATCTGTGATCGTTAACCGTTCCTAAGGTAGCCTATTTGCAGTTCTAGGGTTACGTCCAGACGTGGTTGCACTAGTTGTCATCGACACTTCTTGCAAACTTAAATACCGCAAAAATATCGTACATACATAAGAAATTACCATAAATTGCACTTAGTGACATATATATATATCAATACACTAAGAAATTACCCTAAATTACATAAAATATTCTAAATCACCGTACATGCATTAAAATTCTTAAAATAATCTACGTCATAGTACATGCATAAAAATTCACCAAGTCACTATCACTCCATTCAACATACATACATAAGAAACTACCATATATTTCCTATATGTATTAATACACTAAGAAAATCACCCTAAATTTCATATAACTAAATTCACTCTAAACTACACTAACAAATTCACCCTAAATAGCAACCCTAATATTACCTAAGTTCACGGACTTACTGTGCTCGGGACGGCGGTGTTGGGACGGCGTCAGTGCTTGGGGACGACGGTGGCACTCGGGATGACAGTGCTCGGGAGGATGGCGGTGCCGGGCTCGGTGGAGGTTGGGGACGGCGGTGCTCAGCGACAGTGGCAGAGTGAAGTGAGAGAGTGAAGTGACAGTAGATCTAAGGGTGTGTGATCTATGAAGAACCCTAGTCTTTAGGTGGTCAAACCACATCCGTGACAGCCCTCAGTTTACCTCCGTTACAGATGGCAGACATCGGTGATGGTCTTTGGTTAAGGACCGTTATGGAGTCATCCGTAAGGGCCGTTAATTAAATACCCGATTGACATGTTTCTCATCCATGACAGGCTTTGGTTAAAAGGCCAATTGAGATGTTTCTCATCCATGATGGGCCTAAATAAAAGCCCGATTGAGATAACATCTCAATCGGTTGTATCTTAATGCCCATCATGGATAGGATTTTTTACTTTTTTGTATAATAGACATATTACTGTTTTGTTTTTGTGTTCTTCTTTGAGGGTTGAAAAATGCTGACTTTTCCTTTTTTAAAGGGTTTAGGCTTTTGTAAGGAAGCTATGCCAATATTAAGTGGGAGTGTGCCATTTGCTTTCTCCCTTTTGAAGCAGAAATTATTGAAACGTCGGAAACAACCCAGCTTTTTAGCGTATTACATAGCAAGCCCAATTTTTGAAACATTGAACCAAAATACTTTTTTAATTGCAAGAAAGGCTTACATAGCAAATCAAATGAATATAAAGACTTTCATTACAAGGATAGGAATTTGGAGTGAATGGAAAAAATACATGCTACAAGGATGTGCCTTCCATGTGCTCTGAACGAGCATAGGTCACATCTTCTTCGGGAATATCGTCGAGGTCTATATGGGGTCTTACATGAAGATTTTGGTTGTATTCGTCTTCATCTACGATGTTGTGAACCCCAACAATTCTTGTCTTTTCATCCCTAACGATGTGCAGCTTCTTGTTTGCTGGGTCTTTTATGCAGAAAATCTGCTCGACCTGTTTCACAAGTACAAATGGTTCATCGACGTATGCAACCTTGGTTAGATCTACAGTTGTGAAACCTTCCTTATTGATTTTGACACCAATGCTTAAATTCACCTATCGGCAATGAAACAAAGGGATTTTGAGTTTCATGTAGTTTAGCTCCCAGATCTGCTCTATGCGACCATAGTATGTGTTGGACCTAAGTTCATCCTGAAATCATCTATATGAACCCCATAGTTCTGTATTGTGCTCTTGTCATCTTGTTTGACGATGTAAAATGTGTATCCATTAATATCGTATCCTTGCCATGTGCCAAAATCCCAATAAGGACCCACCGCCAACCTCCTTACTGCTTCATTTGGACCATCGGTCGACGTTGCAATACGGTTTTTGAACCATTCATTGAAACGAAAGTTATGCTCTCTATTGATCCACATATCCGATCGACCCATGTTCTCCTGTCGGACCTTCACTAAATACTTCTCAAAATATGGGGCAACTTCTGCCATATGTTGGAGCACTAAGAAATGGGCCTAGGCATAGGCATGTTGATCTGGGACAATTCGTTTCCTGTGTATTGTGCGAACACCCAACAACCTTCCTTCATGACGAGACGTTGGAACTCCGATAGGATCGGTCTCGGAGATGTAGCCAACGCAGAACTCAATAACCTCCTTAGTTGTGTACCCTTCAATGATGCTCCCCTCCGGTTTTGCTCTATTTCGGACATACGACTTTAGAATTCCCATGTACCTCTCGAACGGATACATTTCTTTTAGAAAAGCTGG
Source organism: Oryza officinalis (assembly GCA_008326285.1). Lineage (NCBI taxonomy): Eukaryota > Viridiplantae > Streptophyta > Magnoliopsida > Poales > Poaceae > Oryza > Oryza officinalis. Next base: position 35,379,857 of record BDMV01000003.1, read on the forward strand.
GCCACACAATTTTGTTTGATTGACAAGATGAATAGGGAGATGAACCATGATATCAAAGAAAGACAGTGAAAAATACATCTCCAAGTAACAGAAAGTTTTGACAATATCTGCCTACAACCCATCAAGATCTTCGGGATCTATAACCTTCTAGCCGATTGCATTGAAGAAGGCGCACAGCCGCATGATCGTGTGGCAAACTTTCGGTGAAAGAATATTTCTTATAGCAGCTGGTAAGAGTTGTGTGATTAGCACGTGACAATCGTGGGACTTCATTCCAACCAGTTTGAGATCATCCAACAAAACATACTTACTTATCCATGCTGAATACCCCAATGAAACTTTTATATCTTTCAGGCAGGATAATATTTGCATCTTCTCATCCTTCGACAAGATGTGGCAAGTTGGAGGGAGGAACACTCTTCCTATGTCTAGATTAGTTACTGGAGTGAGTTCACTTCAAATTTTCATCTCCTGAAGATCTAGGCATATGTTCAATTCGTCCTTTGTCTTTCCAGGAATATTCAGCAAAAGCCCGACCAAACTCTCGCACACATTCTTTTCTACGTGAATGAGATCAATGCAATGATAGACCTCAATATCTTTCCAGTAAGGTAGTCGTCACATACCCTTGTCCTTTGCCTTATCATGTTTCCTTTTCTTCCCAAACTCATTAGTTATGTCCTTGACCATATTGTACACGTCATCTCCGATCAAGTCCACGGGAGCAGGTTGAAGCTCTCTTTTACCGTTGAAAATATTCTTCTTTCTTCTAAATGTGTGACGTAGCGGGAGCCATCTCCTATGACCCATGTAAACCATCTTTCGTGATTTCTTCAGCCACTTACTATATGTATTTTTCATACAATCAGAGCAAGCCTTCTTTCCTTTGACAGTTTGTCTAGAAAGATTACCAAGTGCGAGGTAATCGTTAATGGTGCAGAACAGTAGAACATGAAGGTTGAAATTCTCCTCACCATACGCATCCCAAGTTTGCACACCTTCTTTCCAGAGTGTTTCTACATCATCGATAATAGGCTCCAAGGACACATCAATATCATTGCCGGGTTGTTTCGGTCCTTGGATTAACAAGCATAGCATAATGCATTTTCTTTTGAAGCACAACCATGGCGGTAGGTTATAGTTTGCAATAAGAACTGGCCAGGTGCTGTGAGAACTGCTCAAGTCTCCGCAAGGATTCATGCCATCCATACACAAACATATCCTCATGTTTCTAGGGTCAGCTACGAACTCTGGGTATTTTCGATCGATATTCCTCCATTGAATCGAATTTGCAGGGTGCCTTAGCATACCATCATTCCTTCTCTCTGTGGCATGCCAACGTATTAACTCCGCTTCCTTGGGATTGGCAAAGATTCTCTTGAAACGATCAACGATAGGTAGATACCACACAACCTTTGCCGGACTACCTCTCTTTGACTTTTTCCTTCATTGGAACTTCTCTTTTGCTTGTATCGAGGAGCCTTGCAGATAGGACAAGCCTCTAGATCCGCATATTGCTTGTGGTACAATATGCAGTCGTTTGGACAAACGTGAATTCTATGAACCTCTAACCCCAAAGGACACAAAACCTGCTTTGCCTCATATGTCATCTTGGGCAATGTATTCTCCTTATGAAGCATGTCTTTCAATATACCCAAAAGGTCTGTGAAACTCTTGTCTGTCCATCCATTACTTGTCTTTAACTTCATTAGGTTCAAGGTTGCTGATAATTTGGTGTGCTTTGACTTGCATCCGGCATATAGAGATGTCTCTGAATCACTCACCAACCTAGTGAACTTCATGGAATCTCTCTCGTTGTAATCTAACTCCTCAACATCACGCAACATGTCTTGCAGTAAATCGTGATCGACATCAACCATTTCACCGCCCAACGAAGAAGGAACAAACATGTCATGTTCATCTTCATCTTCTTGATTTTGTGCGTCACTACTCATAGCATTTGCAATATCGACTGATTCTTACTCTCCATGCTTCATCCAACATGTGTAGCCCTTCATCAATCCTCGACGTATCAGATGAGTGTGTACATCTACTCTGCTATCAAACATCTTCTCATTTCTGCAATATGCACATGGACAAGTCATATAATCGTTGTTTCTTCTTTTCCTCTCCTCCTCGACGACGTTTATAAAATTTGAAACGCCACTTCTATACTCTTTGCTATATCGAGTAGTATTGTATATCCACCAACTTCTGTCCATCGCTACAAAAATGAACAAATATTACATAAATTTTTTGTAATATAAGTATTACCAAATTTATAAAAAGTTTATTATTTTCCAAATACCTAAATAGACCTTTTTCTGAATTTTTTGTTTTTTATAAAAAAAAGGCAAAATTCGTCCCCCCCCCAAAACACCTCTCACCACAAATATGAACAGTGGGATAACCATGCTTTCTAACAGTTGCAATATTTATAGTGAGCAATAAATATCGGTAACAATCAATAAATGAATACCGGTGACGGGCTTTATAGATATCTTTGTCAGGTCTTAATGTCACCCCGTTACCGATGACTTATCATCGATGACGGGCTTAGACAGTTATCTTTATTGGGCCTTTGTCTGAGCCCGTCACCAATGAGTATCATCCGTGATGGGGATATTTTTTGGCCCGACAAAGATTATCTTTGTCGGGCTTTGTCGGGCCGAAACGTAGGCCCATCACGGATGAGTGTCATCGGTGATAGGTACGGCCTAGAAGTCTATGGAAATTGCCTGTGAGTGGACATCTTTATCAGTGTTCATTTCGGCCCGACAAAAATGACGCCGGTGTGATGGTTGGCGAACCCGTGACATGGATAGGCTGTTCACGATGACAAGTTACTGTAGTAGTGTCGGTAAGAGCATCGTGACCAGTTCAGTTGGATGAGAGCCAGCTATGAATAAATGAAAATGCTAGCATATGCACATGGATGCATATGCAAATTAACCTCGCTAATGTGGGGGAGAGCTACAGTGTGACAGGGTCCGGCCGGGGAGCTATAAATGGGGACAACTGCATTGGTAGCGAGTTAAAGGCGTTGAGTTGCTGCTCTAACTCCCCATGGAATCATGGCGCTCATTTATCTTCTCACAGTAGCAGCTAGCGGGACTCAGGGTAGACTAGAGTCCGACACTCCCCAAAGAGGACGTACTGCACCAGCTGCATTTACCTATAAATCATTGCCTAGGAGTATCTCGGATCTGCACAACGTACTGACAACAATTGCTAGCTAGCTGTAGGTGGCTGAGTTCGGCACTTTGTGTTAGACCTTAGACCTACACACTCTTACACGTAAAACGAAACGACTAATTAAAAATTAATTAATTAAGTATTAATTTATTTTTTAAAATAAATGAATTAATATAATTTTTTAAAATAACTTTCGTGTAAAAATTTTTTATAAAAAATATAATATTTAGTGGTTTAAAAAACATGCGTGTAAAAAATGAGGAAGATGAGATGAAAATAAATGAGAAAGAACACTGCCTAACCGCCCTTTGATCAGAGAGTAGAAGCATAAAGTATGGCCTCGATCGGATTTGAAAAATAAATCTAGTTGCATGCAGTTGACTCACCTCTCAACTCGTAAACTAATACTACTCCTTCCATTATAGAACTAGTAAAATATACCCACCATTTCATACAAGATATTTTGATTTCTTTTCTAACTTAAATTTTAAGTTTAATTAAATTTATAGAAAACATAGTAATATTTTTAAAACAAACCATACGCAATATCAAAATATATTAAATGTTAATAGAACTAATTTGGTCTGATAATAGTTGTTATATTTTCTTCAAACCTACTTAAATTTATAAAAGTTTGACTTAAAAAAGTCAAAACATATTGTAATATAAAATAGAGAGTAGTTATTTCTAGCTACGGGAGTTATCCGGATTCTTAGTCACCTAACTAAATTTATGGACAAAAATAGCTATATTGGAGGGAGTAACATCTAGGGTTTTTCTTATCGCCGGTAACCGCGCGGTTATTGTGGTAACCGCGCTTACCACGAGGGTATGGTAAGGTTTGGGTGAAATTTGAGCAAATTCAAAAATTTCAAAAAAAAATCATAGATGTAGTTCTTGATTTTTAATGACAAATGGTGAAGAAATTTTTTTACAAAAGAGTAAGATAAAATCAAATTTGAGGAAAAAACCAATAATTTGAGGGCAAAACCGATAACCGCGGTAACCGCCTTACCGCAAGGGGCGATAACCTTCCCCAAAACAGTAAGGTAAACCCTGGTAACATCTCATCATGTCGCTACAAATAAAAAAGTTTAAGTGAAGACGGAAAACTTTGATTGATTTGAAAATGCACCCGATGATAATTGGATTTTTCATCTCTATGTATTCAGAACCAAAAGCAATCACATTGTCGGTGATACGGGCCCGGGGGTACCAAGGCTAGAGGGATGGGCGGCCCCCTACACCCATGTGGCATTCCCCTGGAGGGGTCGGGCCCGAGGGTGACGTGGCGGCTGCCCTCCCTTAGTCCCTCGGGGGGTCGGGCCGCTTCCAGACCTCCCCCGAGGGTTAGGTCGCCCCGACCCCCTCTACGCTGGTGCCGCGTGTACGAGGTTAGGTGAGTATGGCCAGCGCTCACCTAACCACATTAATGACGGCTCAGGCGAGCGCACCACGCCGCATTTAATGTGGCGTGGCGCGTGCATTGTCACGCCCGGAAAATTTTCCCAAATTTCCAGACCATTTTGTGTATTAAGTCCCTGTCCAGGCATCAACCAGGGTACACAAAACGACAAATCAATAAACAGATCCAAACGTAAATAAAGCGATAAATACTTACAACAGAGACACTTAGTCCTCACACCAAAAAGAAAACAGCAGCGAAAAGAGACGATCCTAGCGGGCTTCAGCTCCACTCCACAGGCAAACTCAACTGGGGTCTGAGCCTTGGTCCTCTAACTTCATCTTCAACTCAGAAGTACTAAACTTCTGAAAAAGGGGAAAAAATAGCAAGATTGAGTACAACCACCGTACTCAACAAGCCACACCAAAGATGCAACCATGCACAGGGGAGACAAAGGGAGGTTTATGGCTATTTGCAGAAAAACGGTCAAAAACCTTTACATTTTAAACCAGTAAAACAGTTGTTTAATTAAAGCAATATTAAATCTCCACCGAACAACGCTACAACCACGTTGAGCAGGCCCAACCATTCCACCTGAACTACACCAGTTCATTAAGTCAAATTAATCAAACATGTGGGACTAATCACGGTGAATCTGGTCGATCGCCCATAACCGCGGGCACGGCTATTCAAATAGTTTTACTCTGATCAGAGGTGCGCAACTGTACCCACAAGACACGATTCCACACATGTTACCATGCCCCGAAGTATCACCACGATACTGCAAAGGGGGAAATCGTGACAAGACCTTTCACATAACTCCTCCTAACCAAGCGCACCACACCGCAGGTTTCGCCCCCACCCCTCAAAAGGCAGTGGGCAGCCCCCCCTCGTGCCTTGGTGAATCCGGCAGCCAAGCAACCGGTATATCCCAGGCCGACTCAACTCCATCACGCCCACCCTTTCCGGGAAACGTCGGCTAGGAAAGAGCTATGCTACGAGTCCAGCAGTTGCCCATTCTTGCTTGTGGTAAGCACTGTTATTCTTCCAGGGTTTCCCATGAACCGGTCCTTAATTGCCATGGGTGCGACCAGCAAAACCATGCACCCACAGCCCACCATTAGGTCATATTTTAGTTGGATAATTACGACCAATAAAACATGGTCCGGTGTCTCGAGCGAACTGCTCGTTAGGAGCTAATTGTAAACAGTGTAAATATCCCATTAAATGAGCTAGTGGTAATTAAGCATGGCTAAGCATATATAATTCTAGCAAAGTCAATAAAGTGACATAAGCTAGTCAAATTATCACCCACAGTTAACAAAGGACGGTAAACAAGTAAACATGGCACAAGCGAACAGATAGGTAAACCCTATTCCCATGTAATTAGGAAAACATGCACTTTATTTGCAAACGTAAACCATTTCACAAAATAGGTACAACATGCTCAAGGGGAATTGTGTGACTTGCCTTGCTTCTTCAAACAATCTTCCGAACTCTTTTCCTTGCGAGCGCAAACTCCCGAAACGACGAAATCTACACGCTGGCACGCAAAATGAGGAAAACTCTAATAAAAACCAAGTAAACAGTACATAAAAAGTAAACAAACATGTAGAGCTCAATTTTAGATGAATTTTGCAAGTTGAATGGCTCAATTTGGAGTTCGTATGAATTAGATATGAATTTTAGAAGTTTTGAGCCATTTAAATGAATTTCTGGAAATTAAATCGATTTATTGCGCAATTATTAATTAATTTTGCAAAGGAAAGGACTACGCTGACATCATCAAAGGGAAACGGCGCCGGAACGGCGGGTCCCATGTGTCAACGGGTCAAGGGCGGACAATCCACGGTGGAAAAGCACCACGTGGCACCGACGAGGCGACCACGGCGGACGAAAGGGAGAAGGTAGCGCCGACGTGGACCGGGGTAAACAAAGGGGGCCCACGTGTTGGCGACACAAGTGTCGGCGAGCAGGAGAGAAAAAGGAGGTGGAAAGGACTTTGCAGGGGAAAGGGGAAAATTAGGCTGAGAGGGAGGTAAACTGGACTTGAGGAGATGAGCTGGATTTTCTCGGGAAAAAGTTAAAAGGGCCGAGGGATGAAAAGTAGACTTTGTGTCGATAAAGGATAAAGGACCATTTGGGCCGGCGGCCCAACGGAGAAAGGAGCGACGAGGGACCAGGATTGGACTTTTACGAGGAGATGGGCCAAAATGGCCCAACGGCCACTGGGCCGGGGGAAGCGGTGGGCCGGCCCGGAAGGAAAAAGCCGGCCTCTAGGCCGAGGCGGGCGGCTAGGGTTCGGCCGAAACCCTAGCCGACCCGGCGAGGGCACGGCGGCGGCGGTGCGGCGGCGTGCTGCCACCGGCGGCAGCGGCGTGCGCGCGGGCGCACGGCCGGGCGACGGCGCGGGCGGCTCGGCAGCGGAGCGGCGGCGGCACGGGCGGCGGCGGCGCGGGCGGCGCGCATAGCGGCGGCCGGGAGAGGGAAAAGGAGGGGCGGCGGCGGTGCTCACCGGCGGTGACGAAGGAGGCGGCGGAGCTCACCGGCGCAACGGAAACGACGACGGCGGCGGCGCTAGGGTTAGGGTTTGGGGGCGGCGGCGGCGGGGAAAACGAGGAGGGGCCTCGGGGGGGGAATATAAAGGCGGCGCGGCGGGAATCCCGCCGGAGAAAAGCGGCGAGCGGGCGGCGCGGCGGCCGGGCGGCGGCGACGACGGGCGGGCGCGGCCCCCACCTGTCGGTGGCCCGGGGCGGAGGGAGGCAGCGGCGGCTCTCGGGCGGCCTTGGGCCACGGCCTCGGGCCGGCCCGAGAGGAGGAGACGCGGGCGGCGGGCTCGGTGTGGCTGGGCCGGAGAGGGGAGGAAGCCGCGTGGGCCGCGGGAGAGAGAGAAGTTTTGGGCCGGAAACGGCCCAAAACAAAAAGGGGACATTTTTAATTTGTTTTTTTTATTTAATCAATTAAATGAATTTGTGACTTAAAATTATTTCTTTAGCTCCAAAAATTCACGAAAAATTTTGGAAGTACTTTAGGGCACAGAGAATATTACAAAAATATTTCCGGCCATGATTTTTAAAGGAAATTTTTGATTTCCTTGCTAATTTCACTTGTTTAAATTGCTTTTGATTTTTATTTAATTTCTGGAAAATGTATTATTTGGTAATTTTTAATCCCGATCGAAAATCAGGGCGTGACATGCATGGCCAGTCTACGACCGGTCGTAGACCGGTTAGATCACGGGTGAGACGGCGGCAGGGCGCCATCACGCTACCCGCGCATCAGGCGACGTGCGGCACATCCTGCCCCATCTCATCAGAATTATCAGAGCTTTTTGCCTCTTGTCACATAGCCCCGGTCAGATGGTTCCCGTTTCCCGATGTGGACGGAGCACAGAAGTCTTCATCCATTTAATGGAGTTTGACACGGGAGTCCCCCGTGTCAGCCGCCTGACCGGATGAAGGCCCTGCTGCAGCGTCTGTGCGTGTGGCTTCTGAGTCAAGCTACAAGACATTCATTGAATGTAAAAGAAGGTTTTCCTTTTTCCTTAGGCAGCCTTTCGGCCCATGTGGTAGCCCCTTGACATATAAAAGGAGGCCCAGGCCTAAGTGGGGAGGGAGAGGACAGATAGACAGGAGAGAAAGGGAGAGCAAAGACTTGTATTCCCTGATTTTCCAGTCGCATACCCACAGAAGCATACCCACAGAACACAGGAGTAGGGTGTTACGCTTCCCAGCAACCCAAACCTGTATAAACGCTTGTGTCCCTGTTTCTCTCTCTCTTGTGCGACCGAGGAGAACACGGATTTTGCCCTGCGCCCCTGGCCGAACTCACAAAGGGGGGCCCTCTCTGTCCCCTGTTGAGCAACTAACACTCCATCAACTGGCGCGCTAGGTAGGGGGCAGCTGGTGCGTTTTCCTGACTCCACGCTCTCTTTCGTGTGCGCCAAGTCTCACCGAGTAAGCCCTATGGCTGAAGAGGCGGAGGCGTACAACTCCACTCTGAGTGCCAGCGACGACGATGGGGAACTGAATCCTCGTCACCAGGCGCACACTCCAACGCCTCCCGACCGCCGAAGCCCTAGGCGGGGGAAGGCACCTCAGGAACCGGAGAGATCCACGACTTCGCCGCCGGCTGGCGGTGGAGGGGGACAACGTGGCAGAGTGCATCGCTGCCTTACCTATGGTGACAGTGGCACGTCGCAGGGCGCGCTCCAGGCTACGGGTGCGCTCCTGCGCCACCCGCCTGTTGTCCCCGATCTGGAGACCCCAGTCCAGCGCTGGCTGGACGACGTGGCCGACCTGGTCATGACGGCACAGTAGCGCCTAGGCACCGGCAGGCGGTCGTCCACCGCCGAGACGTCTGGCGCTGCCACCGCCGGCTCTTCATCTTCAAGACGGAGAGCTCGACGAGCGGTGGCCAATAACCCCCGCTCATCCACAACCCCCTCGTCGACACCCTCGACCAGCCGCTGGCATCACGAGAGTATGCATGGGCGGCTGGATGCCCGGCTCAACGTCGAGCGCCAGCGTGATGAACGTCGCGCTGCCCGTGTGGGGGAAGACGCATCCTCCTCTGGAGCGTCGTCCCACCCTGGTCATGGGGGCAGACTCCCCGTGTCCCCTATCGGTGGTGCCGGCTGTCGAGCCTTCGTGGCGAGTCTTCGGAATGTCCGATGGCCCCCGAGGTTCAAGCCCAGCATCACCGAGAATTATGACGGCAGCGTCAACCCCGCTGAGTTCCTCCAGATCTATACGACTGGGATAGAGGCCACGAGGGGTGACGACAGGGTCATGGCGAATTTCTTTTCCATGGCCCTGAAAGGCCAAGCGCGGGGTTGGCTGATGAACCTGCCGCCCGCGTCAATCCACTCCTGGGAGGATATGTGCCAACAGTTTACCACAAACTTTGAAGGCACATATCCACGCCCAGGAGAGGAAGTGGACTTGCACGCAGTGCAGCGAAGGGACGATGAGTCTCTCCATTCGTACATCCAGCGGTTCTGCCAAGTCCGCAACACCATCCCCTGTATCCCTGCACACGCGGTCATCTATGCGTTCAGGGGGGCCGTGCGGCACAACCGCATGCTCGAGAAGATAGCCTCCAAGAAGCCCCAGACCACCGCGTAGCTCTTTGAGCTCGCAGACCATGTGGCTCGGAAGGAGGAGGCCTGGACCTAGAACTCCTCCGGCTCTGGCGCGGCGGCTGCGGCTGCCCTGAGCCCGCTGCCCGCTCTAGGCGGCGGGAAAGGAGGAGGAAGAAAAGGTCGGCCCGTTCCGACGACGAGGATCACATCCTTGCCATCGAGGGTGCCTCGCGGGCCCCACGCAAGGGGAGGCTCGCGGGCGACAAAAAGAAGAAAGCCGGTGCTCCCGGTGGAGAGCGCCCAGCAGGCAAGTGGTGCTCCGTGCGGTCAAGAACTTGGCCGAGCGGGTGAGGAAGTGGGAGGAGGAGAAGGCGCAGGGACGGGTGAGGAAGTGGGTGAGCAAGGCCCCGACGACATCTGCCGGCAACCGGTGAGGTGAGGCCAAGCAGAAGGCCCCTGCCGAGGATGCTGATGACGACGAGGAGGACTTGAGTTTCCAGGAACCCGAGGCCACCGTCGCCATCGTTGACGGGGGGGGCGTGCGCTCACGCTTCCTGTCATGGCTTCAAGGCCATGAAGCATGAGCTTCTGGCCACTGTCCCCACCCATGACGCGACGCGGTGGGCGCGTTGGTCGGAGGTCACCCTCATCTTTGACCAGACTGACCACCCACCATGCGTTGCCCTGGAAGGGCAGCTCGCGATGGTGGTCTTCCTCACTGTCTGCAATGTCAAGTTAAGGCGTGTCCTGATAGACGGCAGCGCAGCCCTCAACATCCTGTCCCCCGCGACCTTCGACATCATCAAGGCCCCGGGGATGAAGCTTCGGCCGTCCCTGCCGATCATCGGCGTAATGCCGGGGCACACGTGGCCGTTAGGTCACACTGACCTTCCGGTCACCTTTGGTGGCCCCACCAACTTCTGCACCGAGCGGATGAAATTTGATGTGGCGGATCTCAATCTGCCCTACAACGCGGTCCTGGGAAGGCCCGCGTTGGTGAAGTTCATGGCGGCCACCCACTATGCCTACCTCCAAGTGAAGATGCCAGGCCCCAACCATCATCGTCCATAGCGACCTCAAGATCGCGCTGGCTTGCATGGAGCAGCGCGTGAACAACCTCGTCGTAGTGTCCAAGCCCGTGGGCGGCGACGAGAGGACCGATGCCTCCACCTCGCACACCCCGAGGCAGCGGATGGCCTCTGGCGACGAGGTCCCCGTGAAGGAGGTCGCGTTGGGTGACGACCCTTCCAAGACCGCCAAGATTGGCGGTCATTTGGATGGCAAATAGGAAGACGCGCTCGTCTCCTTCCTGCGGAAGAACGTCGACATCTTCACGTGGAAACTGGCGGATATGCCTGGAGTCCCCAGGGAGGTTATCGAGCACCGTCTCACCGTACGGCCGGACGCAAGGCCCGTCCAGCAGAAAGTGCGGCGACAGGCCCCGGAGCGCCAGGCCTTCATCCGTGAAGAAGTGGCGCGACTCCTGGAGGCCGGATTCATCCGAGAGGTCATCCATCCGGAGTGGCTCGTGAACCCGGTCGTCGTCCCCAAGGCGAACAGCAAGCTCCGGATGTGCATCGACAACACCGACCTCAACAAGACATGTCCTAAGGACCCTTATCCCCTGCCATGCATAGATCAGATTGTCGACTCCACTACGGGGTGCGACCTTTTGTGTTTTCTTGATGCATACTTAGGGTATCATCAGATTCGCGTGGCTAGGGAGGATGAGGAAAAAACTGCATTCATTACTCCTATAGGCACTTATTGTTATACAACCATGCCTTTCGGATTAAAGAATGCAGATCCTACTTTTCAACATACTACTCACATTTCTTTGGGTAGTCAGATAGGATGCAATGTTGAGGCATATGTCAATGACTTGGTCGTGAAAACTCGCAACCAAGAGACCTTGCTCTCGGATTTGGCAGAGACTTTCTCGAGTCTTCGCTCCACGCGTATGAAACTGAACCCCAAAAAGTGTGTGTTCGGTGTGCCCGCGGGCAAGCTTCTCAGGTTCTTGGTCTCGGCCCGAGGCATAGAGGCCAATCCCGAGAAGATACCAGCAATAGAACGGATGCGCCCCCCAGCAAGCTTAAGGATCTGCAATGTGTCATGGGATGCATGGCCGCCCTAAGCCGATTCATATCGAGGCTGGGAGAGAAGGCGCTGCCCCTATTTAAGCTCCTGAAGCGCTTCGGGCCGTTCGTTTGGACAAAGGAGGCTGAGCAAGCCCTCGTCCAATTGAAGGCTTACATCAGCTCTTCCCCAGTCCTGGTCGCCCCGGAGCCTGAAGAGTCGCTACTGCTTTACCTGGCGGCATCCCCGCAGGTAGTTAGCGCAGCGTTGGTTGTGGAGCACGACGAGGAAGATCCTCGGCCTGCGCGCCCTCATCCTGTGTTGGAACGACCCGGGCTAGAGAAGGGAGGAGAGGCCCCCGAGCCGGACGGTGGCCTAAGGCCCCTGACGACCGGATGTAGCCCTCTGCTGCTCGTCAGACGACGCCGAGCGCCCCCGACCCCCAGGAAGGCCCCGGGGCCACTGGGGGAAGGAGCGGCCCGACGCCCCCTGACCCCGAGGTCACCGCCACAGACGCCGAGCGGGCCCAACAAGGCCCCTCTGGCAATGGGCGCCCCGAGACCAGTGCCCTCGACAAAGAGGCTAGGCCCCGCCGAAAGGTGCAGCGGCTTGTCTACTTTGTTAGTGAGGCGCTGCGGGACGCCAAAACCTGATACCCTCAAGCCCAAAAAATGCTTTACGCAATTATGATGGCGTCGAGGAAGCTGCGCCATTACTTCCAGGCGCATCGGGTCACCGTGGTCACGACCTACCCCCTCGGCCAGATCCTGCACAACCGAGAGGGTATCGGACGGGTGGTAAAGTGGGCAATCGAACTCTCTGAATTCGATCTTCACTTTGAGCCGCGCCACGCGATCAAGAGTCAGGCCCTCGCCGACTTCGTGGCCGAGTGGACCCTGACTCCCGAATCCGACCTCGGGCTCTCCGCCCCCGAGGTCGAGGCAGGCCCCTCGCGACAGCCTCACGCTGCCCATTGGGTGATGCAGTTCGACGGCTTCCTCGCCCTCTAGGGTGCCGGCGCGGGGGTCACCTTGACCTCGCCAAGCGGGGATGTCCTCAAATACCTGGTTCGCCTAGATTTTCAGGCAACCAACAACATAGCAGAGTACAAGGGACTCCTTATGGGATTTAGAGTGGCGGCCGGAATGGGGATCCGCCGCCTCCTGGTGTTAGGCGATTCTCAGTTAGTCATGAACCAGGTCTCCAAGGAGTATCGGTGCTCTGACCCACAAATGAAAGCCTATGTTCGCGAGGTGCGACGTATGGAGCGCCATTTCGACAGGTTAGATCTTCGGCATGTGCCTAGGCGAGACAACGTGCTTGCCGATGAGCTCTCAAGGCTCACCTCATCGCGAGCCCCGACCCCATCGGGCGCCTTTGAGGAAAGGCTTGCCCAGCCGTCAGCGCGTCCCAACTCCCCGAGGCAGCCGGGTACTGCCACGGTACCCCCGGGGCACATCGGAGTCCAGGCCTCGGGATCCAAGGGGGTCGAGCCCGACCCCCCAAGACAGATCGCCTGGATGGCTGAGATCCAGGGGTTCCTCAAAGATGAGACTCTACCCGAGGATCGTGAAGGGAGTGAGCGCGTCATTCGCGTCTCCAAGCGCTACGTGCTGGTAGAGGGGGCCCTCTACCGGCGCGGGGCCAATGGGGTCCACCTAAAATGCATTCCTCGGGACTAGGGCGTCGAGCTTCTGGCCGATGTCCATGAAGGCGAGTGCGGAGCCCACTCCGCCTCGTGCACCTTGGTCGGCAAGGCCTTTCGCCTGGTTCAGGGTACCCAATTGTGTCATTACAGACAACGGCACCCAGTTTACCAGTAAACTATTTGGCGACTACTGTGATGACATAGGCATCAAGTTCTGTTTCACCTCCCCCGCCCATCCCAGAAGTAACGGTCAAGTGGAGCACGCCAACGCGGAAATCCTCAAGGGCCTTAAGACCAAGACGTACAACGTCCTCAAGAAACATGGGGACTCATGGACCAAGGAGTTACCAGCGGTGCTTTGGGCGAACCGGACTACCCCAAGCCGAGCGACAGGAGAAGCACCTTTCTTCCTGGTCTACGGCACTGAGGCGGTCCTCCCATCCGAGCTCACCATGAAGTCCCCTCGGGCCACCATGTACAGCGAGGCTGATCAAGATCAGCTTCATTGAGACGACCTCGACTACCTGGAGAGCGAAGGCGGGGCGTGGCCCTCCGAGCCACGTGCTACCAGCAGAGCTTGCGGCGCTACCATCAGCGCCACGTCTGGGCCCGATCACTCAGCATCAATGACCTCGTCCTACGCCGCGTTCAAACGCGTGTTGGATTGAGCAAGCTCTCACCAATGTGGGAGGGACCATACAGAGTGATCGGCGTCCCTCGGTCGGGCTCGGTTCGACTGGCCACGGAGGACGGCACAGAGCTACCGAACCCATGGAACATCGAGCATCTTCGTCGTTTCTACCCATAAAGGGGTCGAGAGTTGTGCCTCGGGCTTGGGCCAACCCCGCATGCCCCATGAGCCTGTGAGCCCCATGGCGCCCATGAGCCCCAGAGTTTGCAATCCGGCCAGGCGGTCCAGGACGGCGTCGTAGGCGTTGCCCAGCTCCACCGACGCCGCCAGCTCGGCGCCTGCACCGGCGGCCGGCTCGGGAGTCGGAGGCACGCTTCGTCGGGGAGGGCGGTGTAGAACCAATCACTTTTCCAATCGTCCCACTTCTTGCGCAGGACGTAGGGGATGTAGCGGTTCGCCACCTGACCCCACGGCTGGAAGTAGTAGCCACTGACCTCCATCGACGGCGATATCGGCTGCACAGTGAAGAACCACCGGAACAGCCAGAGGGATGGGCGCACCCCGATGAACATCTCGCACAAGTGCGCGAAGATGGCCAGCGTCATGATGGCGTTGGGGGTGAGGTGCGCCACTGGAGCCCGTAAAACTCCAGGATGTCCATAAAGAAAGTGAAGAACGTCGGGATCAGCCCCTCCATGGCATAAGAAAGGAAGAAGATTGACCGCTCCGGGTAGCGTGGCGCCGGGCGTCCCTCGCCTAGCACGACCACCTTCTGGCCAGTCGACGCCGGCATAAACCGGCGCGGCAACCCGGCCTGCCTCTCGCTCATAATGCGAGAAGGCGGCAGTACACTGCCATCCAGTGGCGTGGAGCTTCGCGTCATGTCATCGGCGAAAGTGGAACGCGGAAACAAGTGCGAGTGGCGAGAAGGGCGCAAGGAAGACGAGAGAGCTAGGGCACGGTTGGTTGAGGCGAGTGAAAAGTGATGAGAGGAAGGAAACGAATCTCTTCCTCGGCGCCCTTTATACGCTTGCCCCTGCTGTGCTCGGCTCCTCGTTTCCCATGCCCACTAACTTGCCTCCTCGTTTCTCGCACCCACTCCTCCACTCGTCCCACTCGCCCGCTTCTGGTGCACGCGCCAGTCGGGCGGCCGTTGTGGTCGAGGCAGGGCAGATCATATCCGTGTTAATTACGCACGGTAACCGTGAAAAGCGCCATCATTACGCCCCTTGGCAAAACGGACTGACGTGCCCCGCTCCGCGCGCCGCCCCGAGTAACGTGGCAGTTACTCGTAACTGCCCGTTATTGCCGAGTGGCGGCTCCTTGCTGCGAGTGGAATCGTGGCCGTTGGACTGCGACCGTTGGGTCTTTTGCTCCAGGGACCCAGGCCCACATGTCACAAGACCTAGGAGGAGGCGTCAAACCTAGGCACCCCTTGAAAAGGCCCGACCAAGCATAACACCGGGGGCTACTGTCGGTGATACGGGTCCGGGGGTACCAAGGCTAGAGGGATGGGCGGCCCCCTGCACCCATGTGGCATTCCCCCGGAGGGGTCGGGCCCGAGGGTGACATGGCGGCTGCTCTCCCTTAGTCCCTCGGGGGGTAGGGCCGCTCCTATACCTCCCCCGAGGGTTGGGTCGCCCCGACCTCCTTTGCGCTGGTGCCGTGTGTGCGAGGTTAGGTGAGTATGGCCAGCGCTCACCTAACCACATTAATGATGCTCAGGCGAGTACGGCACAGGCTAGAACTAATAACCAACGCTGATATGAATAAGAGACGTCGGGTCTAACATAGAGCCCGTCACGGATGAATCATCTGTGACGGTCCCCAAACCATACCGACAAAGATGACCTAGTCATCTTTGTCGGTTCATACTTGGGGCCCATCACGGATGACTCATCGGTGACGGACCCTTGTTTGACTTCTTTGTTGGGCCAAATCTATCGGTGACGGGGTTTAATATTGGTCTGACAAAGATAACTGTTATTAGTGATGACGGCCGACCTGACAAAGATGACTTTTCACATTATTGACCTTTAGTTCATGACGGAGCCCCTCGCCCACACAGATGAGGGTTCCTCCCGACACAGATGAGTTGTTCCGTGCTAGTGTATTTGATACCCGTCAGTGTCGTTATATGACCTGATCATAATTAGTCAGTACATACACCTGTTTGAAAATTCTCACCACTTCATCCAGGTTATTAACAACCATGCATCAAGTATACTTGTCCCCAACTGGATATGTACATGCCTGCTTGGTTTCATGCTAGAGTAGTCGATGTAGAAGTAAAACGAAAATCACAAATTTGCTGGTCGCTAAAATATCACACTACCGTAGAAACGTATAAACTTTTCTCTCAATACAATTAACTCCATTTTTCAGTAACTGACCAAAATACCCACAAATTTTAATTACTTTTAGACGGCTTAGATCACGCTAAGATTTATGAAAGCATACCAACCCCCTTCCTACCTGCAGCGCCTTCTGTGGCCCGCCACAGGTGCAAGAGGAGAGGAGCTAGCTCGCCTCCTCCAATGCCACCCTCCCCACTGCTCGCTGTCACTAGCGTCTATGAACCGAC